>CM070876.1:31532694-32132694 GCA_036365515.1 Torymus aiolomorphi
TTCCAATTCAGTACTTGCACCCCTCAAAGTATTTACCGGCAGAAGCAGCCTTTCAGCAACGAACCGCTTTCCGAGCAATTTCACCCCTTAAGAAACCACATACACACACATACTCACGTCTTAATTAAGCCCCGCACGAGCAATCGAACCTGTTGACTCCGCCGCGAGACCCCCACCTGTTTGCCCCCTTACGCGCAAGACGGAAACCTCAAGCTACACAGCTGCGCGCGCGCGCGTAATCGTGTTTGTTTTTCGTAATTCGATTACGCGTGTGCGCGCGGCTCCGTCTAACCACTCCTCAACTCGAGCAGCCAGCGTTAAATTCACGTTCGCTTGTATATACACGAAAATTTTCAAATTCACCGGCAGCCACACAAGCGCGCCTTCCCTAATCATAACGCCGAACGCGCGCGCGTGTCCACGCGTCAGCGTCGCGGTATATAATGAAAGGGTCGCGTAATGTATGTCGTGACGCGCTCGTCATGTGTTGGATCGCACACGCGAGCCCGAAACGAATAAATATATCTCTCTTTCTCCGGAAGGTGGTATTTTGCGCGCGGGGGTCTCTTTCGCTCATTTCGCCCGAAAGGGAGAGAAAGAGAGAAAGTGTGTGTAATGAGAGGGAGAGAGATAGAGAGGGTGGCCGCATGCGGACGGCAGATGCCGATAACCCACCCACTGTGGGGGGTGCAGCAGCGTGTGCTCGTAATACCGGCCGTCGCGCGCGAGCGTAATATGTCAGAGTGTGTAAGGATGGACGCGAGGGGGAGAGGAATGAGCCAGAGAGAAGGGAGTGGATTTTTATCAAAAAATTAGGAGGCGGAGGATGGGACTAAAGTTTCCAAGTTTAAAGCGAATTTTGTTATCTCTGGTGAAGGGGTTCATGCGTCGTTTTGTGACTGCTGTAAGCGACATGTATGCAAATTCGAATCGTTGTGTATAAGATGAATTTTTCCATAAAGTAACTTTTTTTTTTTAATTTACTACAGTAAAAAAATAACAATAATTATAAGAAGAATCACAAATTCTTTGTGTTTAGAGTTTGTTAAAAATGAAGACGATATAGATCGCAGGCTAGAAATAATGAGATGAGTGAAGGATCAAAGGCTTAATTTTGTTTGAAAAATAAGCGCAACGCCATATTTCTATTTACTTCCACTTGACGGCACACCTTCGAATGCAATCATTCCCGCAAAGCGACAGAAGTCTCAATTTCCGAAAAATATAGCATTTTTCCATCAACACAATCAAGTCATTCGCTGCCGGCAAATCCGCCATCAATTACAATGTATTCGCCGCTCCACCCTCACCCTCACCCACACACACACAGACACAGCCGCCTGTATACACGCACTCAAACACCCTCGGAAACGAGTGCAGATTAAAGCCGGTGTGGCTCGTCGAGTCGAAGGAATTTCCCCTCGCGCACGAGAGAGTGACAGCAGTGTAGCAGCGTGACAGAAGGGAGAGCGCAGCAACTCGAGCCAAAGGATTGCACGAACACGGCGGGCTCACTTGCCGAATTAAATGCAACTGGCGCCCGATCGAAACTCGGCTTTTCGCGGAGGCTGCAATTTGCAGCGCGTGCTGTAGTAGCTAGCAGTGCGGTCGGATGATGGACGCACGCGATGCGCCGGATACGCCGGCTTATGTGTGTATACCGCATATAATATATATAAATACAGACGCGGACGACGCGCGTAGTGTAACGGCGAAAAATTCAGCTACAGTGGACCGAAGGGGGACAGAGATCGGAAGAGAGAGAGAGAGAACGTCAGGAAAAAGTAGCGGCGAGAGAGTAGGTTCAATTATGGATCGCTGCCAGGACGAAGTGACTGATCGGCTGCTCTGTGAGTCCGCAAAATTGATCGCCGCGAACATGCGCGGCGCTCTCTCTCTCTCTCTCTCAAGTCAGCTGTTCTGGCAGTATTGTGGATACAAAATTAGGACGATATTTGCCGTACGCGCGCGCGGAATTCTGCGCCCCGCATTGAAAGGGGAAGGGGCAGCAGCGGCGGCGGCGGTGGCGATGGTCTGATGAGTTTGCGCGCACGGCTGGTTGAGCAAACGTGTCACGATCGAGATTAATTGATTTGGATTGGGCCAAAGCATTGAACGCATCGCTGGCCTGATGCGATTAGAGCCCACGAGAGCGTGCCGCTATGTCCGCGCGCATGTATACTACATACATATATATATGAACGCGCACATGTGTGTATATCCATATATGTATGGAATATTGTTTGGCAGTTCAAAAGGGTTAATAACGATTGTATTAGCCTGATGGACTTTTGGTATTTAGTATCCGATGATTTTCATGACGATGAATGATTTTTATAGGAGGGAAGTGGATTGCAGCGATGAATATTTGCGTGCGGAACGGATTACTCTGTGTACACTGACATTCATATATATATATATATATATATATATATATATATATACGTAAGCGAACAATTTTTCACGGGAAAAATCAATCAAGAGTGTCAGCTTTAACGAACTAATTAGTGATACTCGAGCTATCGGTTTTATATACGGGCTGGCAAGTATCGGATAGTGATAGAAAATATTTCCGGAAAAATGTTCGAGTGTCAATTTGGCCGAGCGAGCTGAGATAATTAAGTTGATAAAATAATAATCGACTATCGCTGAAAACAAGTCGGGAAAAGAGATTCGGTGAATTCGCGTAAAAGCTCAAAAATGTTCTTGTCAATTATTTCATTGAGAATAGACATCTGGCAAACCGAACAAAAAACTGCAATAAATTTTGTATAGAATCCTTTATCTATCTAACTTGATGTCATTATTTACCACTCAGCTTTTCCGCTATAGGGGCAGATAAATCAAACTAAAATATCCACTTACCGGCAAAAAAAGTTTTACACTTTTCCCACATTTTAGGGAAAAAAAGATAGGACACGTCCCGACCCCTTATATTACCGCTCCCCCCAAATTTAGTAATTCCAATCGCCACACTTTAAAAAGCGGATTAACCCGGGACCCATCTTTTTCAGATTTCCTGATAATTCCGAAGACCAACACAATACCTCGAGCACGAAATCAATGGCTCGTGACAAATGGCGCGTGTCTATCTCTCTCACTCTCTTTCCGTCTTTCGATGGACATTGGCAGACCGTATATATATATATATATATATATACTGTTTGTTTTTCTCATTTTTCTCGACAACGGGAAAAAAAGTAACGTGGAAGCCGTCGAATGCTGTCCCCTTCTATATGGGGGGGGGGGGACCGCACCCTAACGTATCGCCCGGCTGAAATAATTGCCGGAGCCCGTAATACGCGAAGAAGGAAGAAAAAAATCACCGCGGCAGATAGCATCGGCTTTGTGCCGACGATCATGGGTCACGGGGGAAAGAGAGAGGGGGAAGAGAGAGAGAGAGAGAGAGAGAGAGAGAGAGAGAGAGAGAGAGAGAGAGAGAGAGAGAGAGAGAGAGAGAGAGAGAGAGAGAGAGAGAGAGAGAGAGAGAGAGAGAGAGAGAGAGAGAGAGAGAGAGAGAGAGAAAGAGAGAGTGAAAGAGAGCAGAGACAGAGAGAGAGAGAGAGAGAGAGAGAGAGAGCGAGAGAGAGAGAGAGAGAGAGAGAGAGAGAGAGAGAGAGAGAGAGAGAGAGAGAGAGAGAGAGAGAGAGAGAGACAGAGAGAGAGAGAGAGAGACAGAGAGAGAGAGAGAGAGCAAGTGTGTGCACGGAAAAAATGCGCGCTTACGCGAATCGTGTCTGATCTAAAGAGGCCTCATAAAAATATTTGCCCGCGTGCGAGGTGGATATATAGGGGAGATCGGCACCGCGATGGCGTGTAATTTAGACTGGGTGACGGGGAAAGGGGAAAATCGAGAGAGAGAGAGAGAGCCGTGTGGGGGTTTCAGTGGCAGTGTGTTGCACACTTCGTTGTCAATGATATATGGGAGGATGAGAGGATTTGAGCTCACATGTAATTGATAGGTCAATAATTCAAACTCGTAGAATATGACATTTTTTTCATGTCGAATTAATCAGCGGGATGCTCGGGGCATGAGTGTTTGAGCGTCGCTTAATTGGACTATATCCCATATAGAATCACATATTAACGTAATTAGTTAATTATGATTTCCGTCGAAATCATGACAATCTCGATGGCGATCGAATGATACTTATATAGTGATATCGTAGATCATGCTATGATGTGATTGGGCAGTATCAAGATCACATAATTTATATTCATATTTCGTTAGATTCTAAATTTGTAATTAGAAATATGCTATAAACAGTACGTAGTTATCCGATGATTTGAACCGTGACCAAAGGTAATCAGGCATGACGCTTCGAGTATTTCCTGAAAAATAACACTTAGGGAGTCACGATTCATTACTCTGAATTGTTGAATATAGGGTTCAGTTGAAAGGCTTTGCTATACCTTTTGCATTATATTACAATTACAGATACGTTTTATCTTCAGTTACTATATGGTCTATGCAAAAAAAATAACACGCTAGCTACGAAACGTCATACATTATTTCAACACCGGTTGCACCGATGTTTCGAGAAATGAAAATTTCCACTCCTCGTCAAAAGTATCGTTTACACACGCGCTATGATTTCCTCGTCGGCACTTCCTACAACACGAGACATTTAAAATACTTAACGAACGAACGGGTGTCCGTGGACATTATATACGACATGCGATGTACAACGAAGGGACGACACGCGCGCTCGTAAGGAAACGAAACACTTTAGGACTTTGTAATTCCGTCGTGTCGCACCACGTGTACTCATACACAGGCACACACACCATACAGAAGTCATATACGAAGATGTAGGAGGCGAAAAAACGTGAGTTCCGCGCGCGTGCGCCGTTACGCGATTATTAAAATGTATCGCCTCACGAATTGGCCGTGCCTTGAATCCTCGCCGAGCAGGGTCGTGGTTATATGTACATGCATACGCATACACATCACACACATGCGTTTTCCTTTTATGCGGGACAATTTAATTACGGGTTGCAGCGAGGGGTGTGTACATGGGTAGCGAGTGTTTTCTGACGCGATGACACGAATTTTCGTCGGTGACTCTTCCTGCGGAAGGCTTTTGGGATTCCTTTGGGGGTGTGCGTTATAGGACCTGTTGAGAGGACAAGAGACCGAGTATTATAAGGCAACGATGTGTATAGCTGGTGGAGACAATGCTGGCTGAGGAAGAGGAAGCGCTTGGTATTTCATTTAATTTGGGAACACGTGTAATCGTTGTAATTGGGCTTTCTTTAAAAGATAGCAGAATGAATTTTAAGTAACGAAGAAGGAAATAGATGTGTGTCAACTGTGTAATTGAGGTGTTTAAGTATACTTGATGGTTAAAGACTCTTTCGTGTTTTCTTTGTCATATGAGGCAGGTTATTATCCGGGCATATTTGCGTGTTCATGAATTGTTTATAAAACGGAAAGAGATTTTAATGACGATTTTGAAATTTAATCTAGATTTTTCAAACAGCTATGTAAATGCGCAGTTGATAATGTTAATTGCAATAAAAGTTGTGATTGAAGATTTTATATGAGAAATTCTGCACTTAGATGATTCCGAAAATAGGAACAAAAATATAGTCACATATTTCTGTCACAATTTTTTTATCGTTCAGTAGGCAATATAATAAAGAAAAAAGTTGTTGAACCCATGAAAGCAATTATATGATATTGCCTTTTTCGACCTTATCTTTATTTTAAGCACAATTGTTTGAAGAAATGTTTGCTGTAAGCATACATGATCATTTATTCGAGAACGAGAGCAGAAATAGAGCAAGGTTTAAGAAAAAAGAAGGAGGAATTTATGACATTTGTATAATAAGCAAAACACGTTTAAATGGAGCTTAAGCGGAAAGAGAGCAGACTATCCAACGTCTGCGGATCGAGTAATTAAAAGCAGCAGTCGCTCTTTGGTAGTCCGTAATTTTCTTTGAATACACGATGCATTCTCATTATATCCAGCTTATTTATTATGAATACCACCCTGATTTTACGAAAAATTTTAATAACCATAACTCACGACACGCGCGCAACACTATGTCGTCGGTCGCGTGCCGCCGCATTGACAAAGGCCGGCAAGTGCGCGTGGCACGTCAAGCCCTGCCTCGCAAAGACAATGCCCTACATGTATACCTACCTTCGCATTATCATCAAGAAACGCAGAAAAACGCGTACGCGCGCCACTTAAATGCTCGACGCGCGCGCGCGTGCGTCGTCTCTTTTCCGAGCGCATCTCTCAGCCGCGCACGTAATTTTAGGCCCTTTTACGCGGATATTCGCCGGGTGGGCGTAATGTTGCTACCAGCAGCGAGTCTCGTGTGCGTGAAATTACGAAATGCAGAGGCATCCCCCTCGAAGTAGCTCGCTAATGAGGGAGTCGAGCGAGCGCACGTAGCTTCGCGCGCGATACGCGCTGAAAACTTCCAAGCGACGGGAGAGGGGAATAAAGGAGAGATGAAGAAAGACTCGGAAAAGGATATACGTAATGCGCGCGGAGGAGCGAGGTACACGTGTATGTGTGCGCGTGTGTTGAGGAGACGAGCAGATGAAAAAATAAAGTGGAGGGTTTGTCACTAGGCGGAGGTATATAAGCTGAATTGTACCGGTAGATATAGAGCGAAAAAGTGGATGCAGAAATTCGGTTTGATAAAGTAAACGAAAAATTAAAAAGTCTTTCTGAAATGAAGATTTTTTTTGGTCAATCTTTTTGAAATTTGAGAGAGAGAAGAACATTGTTGTGTGAGGAAGAAAAATTTAGTAGAAAGGAACTTTTTAAAAAGTTTTCAGTTTTAACTAACAAACCTGTATAAGCATTAAAAAAAAATTCAATTTTCATTTAACTCAGCAACCCTGTACACTGATATTCGCTAAAATAATTTGAGCAAACCTTAAGGCTAGAGGCACCTCTCTAATCTCCCCCTCAATAAAGTTCGTCGCGGAGTTACTGCAGCTAGCGTGCGCGAAACAACATACTATCCTCTATACATGTATATATATATATATATACAACAAAAGCAATTTCCCGTCCTAAAAACCGTGGCGTCTCCATAAATATAAATCCACTTACCCCCCGCGTACGTTGCGAAAAAGCGCCTGTTGAAAAAAAGAAGACAAGAAGACCGAGTCGAGCGGGAGAGAAAGAGAGTCATTTCCCTCATCCAGGGGATCCTCCTCCCACAGGCAATAAAAACAGCGTCGTCGTCTCTCGCGATCGTATCTTATCCGGCGCGAGTGTCGTATAAACGTTCGATCGAAAGCGATTAAACGCTCCTGTTTGGAGACGCGCGCGTTCGCTCGAGGGTGTGCGGACGCGTCTATACATATATATACATATATATATATACGGTGGGGAATGGTTTATTCAGGTGGCTCGCGGCTCTGCTGCCGGCGACCATAATTAAAAGTAAGCCATCCGCGCGCCCCATCCTCGGCTCACCTCGTCGAACCCCCTCTATGTATAAGCTCTCGGAGTTGCGGCTACCTGCGAGCGTGAGCGACGAAATGGTCGCCGCCGTCCCACACCCTCTTATTCACTTTGAAATACGGCTTCTTTGGTTATTTACGAGAGTGCTGTAGCGTTAACGCGGATGATTCCGGAGAGAATACGGAAAGTGTGTTTGTTGTTACCGTATATGATGCAGACTGCGGGATGTTTGGGCAAAGGACATTGAAGGTATTTAAATTCGTTTTGTAATGTAATGATCTGAATGATATCAACAAAAAGCTATATTAGTATTGAATATCCATCGATAATTCCGTACAGATTATACCTACGTGTCTTTCGCATAATTATGAAATTCATACATCAAACTTCCTTATTGATTATAGACTCGCGTAAGTTCTAGACGACTACAATTACACCAAATAAAATCGATATACTGCAATATTTCTTTGAAAAGTCCATCAATCACAATCTCTCGCCACATTGTTTTGTATACCTTGATAGCTGAGAGCCTCAGAAACGGACGGTCCGCTACCGATCTATTATAATAATGACGCCCATCAATTACTAACACAACTGCTCTGGTATAATTAGCGATATTTCTTATACCGAGAAATCAAAAACCCTCACGGCTCCGCGACCGCAACCCGCATTGCTCGCCATCTTCGTGTCATACCGACGAACAATTAAAACTCGGCGAACACACCGTGCCTGTAATTAGAACTTTCCTGCGCAGCACCGTACACACGTGCACGCATCCTCGGATATGTACGTCTATATATATATGTATTCTAATGGTGTAGCGCGCGTTGATGTCGCGCCCTTCTCCTGTCTATCCCTCTCTTTTTCTCTCGGCGGCCCTTCAAGCCGACGTCTACATACCGCACGATACGGCCCGGCTCGCGTGCGCGACGACGCCGGTAATTTTCTGGCATTAGCCGCGGTCTTGATTCCCGTGCTTTGGGAAAAACGTTGGGGATTCAACGGCACGCAGCTGTAGTATAAGCGTATAGTGTACGACCGCGGCGGCACGGCTCTTCATCATATTCATTTGGCGTCGACGTCCTCGAGACTGACTCTGTCAAGTGAATCAAGTCGTTTTATTTTTCTTACGACCGGGACTCGCGTTTTTTCCTTCTTATTATTGTTTTCTTGCCGAGGAGAGTGTGTGGGGAGCACACGAGGAGCCGAGGAAGGGGAGCGAGTGGAGTAATGCGTTTGGAGGATTGATGCGAATGGTCTTGCGGTGAACGATAAAATAATTGAAATAGATTTGTCAAGATAAAAATCTTTCGGATGATTGTAGCTCGTGTTCGAATAGTTTATTCTAACTGACTAAAAGCATAGAATTATAAATCAATTGTTTTGATTGTATTAATGGTATGAAAATAATTATGGCAAAATTATTTTTGTACCAAAACAAGGTGATTTTTCAATCTCCAAAAATTATATAAAACGCTGAATAATATTGCGAATACATTATAAATACGAAAGAATAATAATGAACTCCTAAAACCTCTTGCCCCATCGTAATTACTCCAATGTAAACTTGCGCAGCACATTACTTCATACCCCGGCAATCATCCTTAACTGCGTAAGGGAGCTCCAGAATAAACAGGCCTTTCAATGCGCGATCGTTCGCTCATTTCGGTCAAAATAAAACTCACATCCAAAAGAAACGAAAAACGGAGAAAATAAAAAAAGGGCAATTCGCATGACCAAAAAACAGCGCGAAACGGGCCCCATACCGACTCATACGCACTCGCTCGCGCGTACACACACGTGCAAGCAATTTGCCGTCGTATTAGCCAGAGAGACGGGCGCATAAAAGATATTTTCGTGGCGGATCGCCGCGACGACGGACACGCGCGTGCCTGTGTATATATACACACAGATATAAGTAGGTTCATATATGTATACGCGTACATATATACATATATAAAACGAAAAAAGCCGCGCGGGTAATAGCGCGAGCGCGCGAGGCAAAAAGAGAAGGAGAGAGAGAGCGCGTGCGCGTTCTGGGCGGTACCCCGTGAAAAAAAAAAACGAGAGGGAGAGCGAGATCGGGCGAGGAGTCGCGCGAGTGACACACGCACACGACTGCCGCGCGCACGCTTCGTGGTCACGTAAGCGCGACGCAACAAAAGCCGAGAGCGCGCGTCGAGTGGAGAGAGGGTCACGCTTCGATTAACGCTGTAAACGGGGAAGAGTAGCCGGACAACTATACGCGGCGAGTTCCGCGAGGACGCGGCTTTTTTGTCCTCGTCGATTTTTTTTTGTCTGTATGTGGGATGAGTGGCAGAAGTTACATTTTTGCCGCATCCTCATATCTTTATTCTTGAATATTGTGCAGGCGAAGAAATTCATAAAGTTTTGAGGAAACTTACAAGTTTCGCCAATTTTCTTTTTAGAATTTTACCGTTCTAGGTTTACTCAAGGACAGAGACCGAGAGCTTTTGAATAAATTAGAAGACTGTCAAATTTGCGGAGGGACACATTTTAAAGTTTCAACCACCAAATAATAGACTATAGTTATGAGCCTACCGCACGACTTATTTCAGAAAAGTGAGAAGAAAATTTTAGGAATTTTATAAAATGAATTATGCGGAAGTTTTAACGATGTTGGCAAACTGGTATGAAATATTTGTTTGTGATAGAATTTGAAGAATTTAAACTCGCAATTACTTGTGTTCTTTAAGTTTTGTAATAGCCTGAAAATTATTAAGATTATTGTTTTGTTCAAAACATACACTTTTACACGGAGAGAAAGAAATTTGTAAAAATTACTAAAAGTTTGGTCATTTTTACCAAACTGACAAGTAACCCGAAGTCCGACCTCATAACTCTACTTTTTTACCAAACTTTTTGCCACTTTTTCGTACGCTTTTTGTAAAATTTACTAAACTTTTAGTAAAAAGTGCCAATAAGTTAGATAAAAAGTTTGGGTTTTCAAGTCGCACTCCGGGTTACTTGACAGTTTCATAATTTTTATTAATTTCTTTGTCTCCGTGTAAGATATCTGCAAAAATTTTCAATTGTAATAAAATACACTAGAAAATATATTATGAAAATTGTCATTTGTTAAATCAATCGTCATATCTGAAAGCATTGCTTATCATCCGATGTAAAAGATATTTCATCCTTGCCACGTATTCTCTTTTTCTATCCCCTGATGTTCTTGTTTACGATGCATATAGTGAAGGGCGGCTCATTTGTATGCGCGGTCCATCAACTATCTTTGTTATATTGAGATATTACAGCCGCACGGATAAGCAAATTCCCTCGCGAGTTTCGTTCGCGCAAAAGTGAGAGTTTCAAGCGAGCCTTTCGGCCTCGAGAAGATCGTCGAGAGTGAAATTACAATAAGTGGTAAAAGTCGGGCTCGCGCGGCGCACCTGTTACACAAAAAGGAAAGTGTCTCGTAACGTGCGTGTAACATCAAGATAATTGCACGATAGTCCCGCGCGAAAATGAAAATGTGCCGTTTTTTATTGATTAAAAATCATTGACCCGATTCAGCTGCGGCGCTTGATTATTTATACACATGTATGTATATATAGATTGAAACGACAGTTTAGCGTCATTTTGTAAACAGGTATATTTGCATACGCGCTTTATACCTTTATGCATTAGTTATCGATTGGCAGTATTTTCTTCTCATAATAGGACGATTGAGAAATATTGGACAATTTATTATCGAGATATTCCTGTGTTGAGTTACCTTTTTACACCGCGCTACACACGCACAGTGAATTTTGCAATAATTCCTATAGTTTATAAGGCAGAGAATATAATCCTTCTTCGCAATACGTACGCAAATGAGATAACGATTGGTCTTTAAGCAAAGCACCGCGATGCATTCGCAGAAGGCGCGCTTTTTCCACGTGAAAATAACTATAGACAGAAAAGGCGTATATGGTAATTTCAGGGGGTAAACGCTGAAAAAGACCAAGAAAAATACGCGCGTAAAAAGAGAAAAATCCGTCATTTTTGAAATTGCTCTATAGAAAGCCATAGGCGAGCGCAACTCGCGACTAGGACTAAATGACGGTGATTTCGAAGACAGAAACGCGCCGGCCGCGAAGTACAATAATGACGTTAGTACAGAGCCTTCATTGCGATGGCGAATAAAAATATCACGTGACCGGCGTGGCGCGCGCGCGCGCGCCTCAACCGCTTATTTGCAGGTGCATTTACCGCGAGCTCGAGAATGTATACGTATAGGCGAGACCTTATCTTGGCAACTTGCTCGACCATTACGGCGACTACTGTAGCTGCAAAGCGAGTGCAAATTTCCTAATTGAGCCCCTATACACACTCCCATTATATATCGGGATTCCATGCAATAGGGCAAAAATCATCGCGCCCTGTTCGCGTGGTTCACGTGTGCGCATGTATACTTATGGCTTCGTGTGTACGCGTTAGATGTATATATATACGTCTTGACGGCGCGTCAGGTAGCCACGCTATGGTGAATATATATAGCTATGTACATGCGCGCAGCGCGATGCATCCAGCGCGTGGCGTGACGCGCGTGCCTGCTGTGACGTCGGAAGGGTTGAGTCCGAGGCTAAGATTAGGTAATGGTGCGGTTGACCCCGATCTGCCGGAACTGGTCAATTATGCGCGTTTGCACAACCTTGGGGTTTAAGGGTGTTTCGCACGTAAGCGGCCACGCGAATGCCAAATTAATGTATGATTTTTTATGCAGAATGGTTGAATCAATCGGAAGTTTATTGCAGATTAATAAAGGACAAGATGAAAAGAGATTGTCTAGATTTAATGACATGTTCAATCATAATATTACAATAAATAACAATATCAATCGTAATATCACGTGTATCACATAATATTTATGGTCAGAAAAATTAAATTTTTGTTTACTCAATGATACGCTTATTCAAATGAAATAACTGGGAATTAATTCAGTGAAATCTTACTTTGAAGCGACTTATCTACAATCTAACCAAATCGTTTTATTACATCAATTAAAGTTTTGTTCTCTTTTTATACAATTAGTAATTTCATTCTTTATATTAATATTATTACTATAGATACATAAATATAAGATCTGCAATGTTTCAGGAAAAAAGATCGATATACCGAGAGAACGCTGAAAATTACAATTATTAATGTTCTACTTGACAGAAATGAAACGAGAACGTACATGGTATATATTTTGAACGTCAGAGCGCGCAGTGAAATACACCGGGGACGAGACACGACAAAAGTCAGCATCGTGAATTATTATCTTTCATGTATACTTTCGCGAATTCAGCAAGCCGCGCATGTGTACTCGGAGAACCAGAAACAACGACAGAAGCTATACCCGAGTAATGAGCGGGCGTGCGCGCGCGCACTTGCATGAGCGAGCGCGTGTCTCTCGGTGCAATTTTCCAAGAACGCACTTGTACCGTCGCATCACCAGGGAATATATGAAATTCCAAGCGGATGGCCGGGTTCAAGTTTGAGGCTCAAGGTCAGTCGGAGCATGAAATGTCTATGGAGACAACAGGTGAATAATTTTTTATGTTGTTATCGGGAGAAAATTCAGAAGCGGCGTAATGGTACCGGAGAGGGACAAAATTAATGATAACATACTGCAAATATTAAAGAAAATAGTTGTGTAATAGTTTTTGAACCTAATATTTTGAACATTCGTTTAAAATTTAAAATAGCAGAAATTTTTATGATTTACTAATTACGACTGGAAATTCGTGACAACTCAATAGGAGAAGGCGGGGCATGGCGTGTTAGGTAGGTAAGTTTGGCACCCTCATATTTTTAATATTAATGAATGCAAAAAATGTAATTTTTACATAAACCTAATTAGATATGCTTTTAGAATTTTCCTCTATACTTTTGAGATTATAGATAATGTTTAACATTTAATTTAATAAGATTGAAAATCGGTGCTTAGAAACAAGGTTGACTTCATTTTTAAGTCGCTTGGAGCAACGAGAAAATGATTTTTTTTCTAAATGAGACCAAATCTATTTGATAGTTTCAACTTTTATCTTTCAAGCCCTGTTTTTGTTTTTTTCAGAAAATCTTTATAAATAATATAATTAAAAAATGAAAATGGTATTAAAATGGGGCATGACGTGGCACCCTGGCGGGGCACGCGTGGCGTGGCACACTCGGGCGTATCAGTGCGCCGCGGCGGCCGCCGAGCGAAGTGATGTAACCTGCAAACCAAAAATGGAGCAAGATGGGTTAACAACTACGCAGTGCAATAATTTAGTTTTAAGTAGTTTTTAGTTTCAATTATTACATTAATAAGTAAATAACGATTATTTCGACTGCGTATTAAGTTATAGAGTAGAAAAAACAATGGTAAGGAAGGAATCAATTGTAGATACTCAAACTGCCTTTTTCAATGGTCAGGTAGTTCAAATATGCTACATAGATGAAAATGATGCGAAATCTTTAAATTTAAACTTATTGTAATAATAATGATAATTTGTTAATCAAACAAAAGTATTATGTTGTGATCATATTTTATAAGAAGGAATTTATAATATAAAATCATTTATTAAAATGTAATAATTTATTTTAAAATAAAAATTGTTATGTTCCTTAATAAAAATAAAATTTTAAATTTTCAATAGACTGATTAATTATTTGATTTTTGAAAATTTTATTATGGCATAATTATTAAAGTATTAATTACTGGAAAAAAGAATTGAAAAATACCTATAGTAAAATATTAAATTTGACCGTGCCATGCGTGCCCCGTCGGGTGCCACAATCCACCCGCCGGTGGGGCACGTAGAGCATTTTTTTCAGAATTTCTTTTCTGTATTTTATCAATAATTAAAAGAAAATGAAAAAAAAAGTTAATAGTTTATTTTATTTTATTTTTTTCTGATCTAATTATTCCGTTTTTGTACATTTTGAAATAATACACGGTTTAGTTGTTATTTTTAATCAAAGTTAGGGTGTCACACGTGCCCCGCCCTCCCCTATATCTCTTTCTCCATACACCTCGAGCTCCTTATTCCCCATTCGCCAACAAGAAATCGTAAGTCAAAATTTTTCTTATCGCACTCTCTGTAATAAGACTCGCCGCGTGTATGCTTAACATTTATCAGCGCGCTAATAAATTAGACTAGCGTAACCGCGCGCGCGCGGTTCACTCGCCCCGCGGAGACACTGTAATACGAGCCGAAGTACAATAAGTCTCGCTCATTCAACACACGCCGCATGCGCGCATACGATCAGATCGTTCGTTCGCAAGCACTGTAAACAAAGTCACCTTGTTTTTTTCCTCCATCCCAATACGTCGGACAATAAATATACTTACTAAATACAATAGATTAAACGCTCGCGGGGCTCGATCTGCATATATATGCATCGATTGATTTATCCACTCTCCATGCTGGCGTGTCACGTTATGTACGCCGTCGTCGAGCTTATGCCAATGTCACGCATTTACAGCATAGTAGAGAGAAAGAGTAAAGAGTAAGGGAAAAAGTCAAGGGCAGGCGAAACGGGAGCAAAGTCAAGACGCGAACTAGGAAAAGCGCTGTCCTGCGGCCCCTTCGACCGCTGCCACATACATACATTTTCCCCTTCTTCCTCCTGCTTACCACGGTCGTACTCTTTTCCTCCTACGCCTTGTTCACTGCGACCAAGAAACTAATGAGCAGCCTTTGCAGTGGCTGGATAAAACAAGATATTATATATACGCGGCGCGTGCGCAAGAGCTACTGCGGGCGTAAGAAAGGGTTTAAGGAGCAGCTCTTTTTCTCTCTCGAGTGCGCAGTGCACGCGTTACATACGCATAATTACCGCTAACGATTGTCGAGCACCGGCGGCTACCACACCGCCATTAAAATGATTGGTACACCAGGCGCGTATACACAACATTTTTTTTCTGCGCGCAGCTCTTGTCGTTTATCGCGCTATAGATAATGCGCGCGGCGCAGATTCGATTTCACGGCCAGATAACGAGGCGAGAGAAAGAGAGCAGCGATCGAGGGGTAGAGATATATATGTGTGTGTATGGGCACAATGAGCCACCGGCAGCCGCTAATTGAAACGCCATACGCGCGCGAGGCTACTCGTATTAGCCGCAGCGATCGTGATCGGATGATCGGTATATATACCAATCAGTCCACGGACATAAAGCCCCGCACTCGATATGAGGCGATAGAGTGTGTGCGGGACACGAGTGTAGTGCGCGACACATGCGGTTATTATTATATGCCGATCGCTCGAGCGCTCTTCTCAAAGAGCGCGGGGAAATGGTGAAAAGCGAAAAGTATATAGATTTGGGATAGGCTGTATTGTCGAGAGAGCTATCAACGGGCACCGAGACGTTACTGCCTAATGCACATGTAGGCTGAAAAGAAGGGGCGTGACAATTGGCTGTGACATGGCGATTACACTGCGGCACCTGTGATGTAATATGTTTATAACAGCTTTTTCGTTCCTTCATTTGCCACTCAGCCTGTCGCGCGCTGTACTTCCGTTCGCGTGTGCTCGTCGAAATCGCGATTGCGTGCGATTAGTTCCAATGGCGACACTTTTTGCTCCCTCCCTCTATTTACATCGATGATACAAACACGAGCGTCGGCTTACTCTCTTCCGCGAGCGTCAGCCAAACAGACACACATCGTAGTTTTATATCTCGGGAATCCGATACGTCAAAACGCGTCCTTTGATAAGATACACGGGGATTCGGTTGAATTGCATATCAATTAGGGGAACCGATGAGTCTGCCGTACATATGCGCTGTGACGGAGGATCACGCGAGCTGTATGGTGTGACAATTGTTTTTATCATCGGACGATGATATTTGCGCAGTCTGCAGGGCTGTGTCAAAGTTCTCTTAATTCCTGCGGGTGTAATTTCATCGCGAGCTCGCCTTACAAACATGCGGGAGAAACGGGGTCGGAAACTAATGATAAATATTATTAAAGTCTTTTTATTCGGATTTGGCTGTTGTTGGAAGCAAGCTAATCAGTCAGTGTTGTGTTTTTAATAAAATTATTCTTTACTGATAATCGAAAATACCATGTGGATAGTGGGTATATGATTATGTTGATTCACAAGTGTTTATGCGCTAGCGCGTGAAAAGTTTAAGTTTAATAGAATATTTACTCTCTGTTAGGGAAAAGTGGAGCGACTAATCTATATAATAGTTGGCTATATCAAAATCTAATGTATAAGGTACATCAAATATTTATGGCTATGAAAGTTTCTATTAATGCTCTCGGACACTAAGTAACCAGTCTGCCTGCCAGCTTAGAAAGATTACGGCGGAGCGGACGGTCAAAAATGATAAATTTTACAAGGAAAAAAATGATATGGGGGAAAATTATTGGCAGACTATTTCGTGAAAGAGAAAGGGTCGGCAGACTAACGAGTTAGTTCCGTACGATACGTTACTACGATATATTATTTTGTTAATTATATGATGTCAACAATAAGATAACAATTTCTGTAATATATGCTAAAAGATATGCGAAGTAAATATATTCATTTGCTGCAAATGGATACTTCCATCAGTGTACGGAATCAAGTAATTAATATTATTAGTATTAATATTTATTATAATGTTAGCCAACGTGAATAAGTTAAAAAACATTAGTAAAGTTTGGATTCAAACGGGTATTTTAGACAGACAGCGTATAATTGACGTGTCAGCACTGTATGATAGGCACGACGAATTATTTTATAAATCTTTAGCAGGATTTCATGCATTCACTGGATGTGATTTCAATCCAGCTTTTTTTTTTTTAGAAAAATTTGAACAGCATTGAAAGTAGCTCAAAAGATTAATTGACGTATATTTTCATAAATGATTTTCAATAATAAATGATCGGATTTATTTCCTTAATAACGCATTAGAATATTATTCAACTCACTCGTAAAATTGAAAAACTCATATGCACATTTTCATGTCAATAAACGTAACTGTTGCGTCGAGCTCGTCGACAAAATACAAAAAAACAAAGCCGAGCTTTAATGACTGTACCGCACGAGTGTAGCCTTCCTCCCTCAACAACTCTCCTTAGTTACGTCATCATATGCTGCAGAAGCGCTCGCGTATGTGTATGCATAGAAACGTCTCGGCGGAGCGAAAACTCAACCCCACTGGTGCGCAAAATTCTAAGAGCGTGAGGTAAAGAGGAGTGAGAGAGATATAGAGGGGCGACGCGACTGACGTAACATAAAGAAAAGTGTCACGTACGGCTAAGAGGATAAAAACAGAGACGAGAGGGGGAGACGATGGCGAAGGATGAGTGAGACGAGAGCGGAGAAGAAGAAGAAGAAAAAGAAGAAGCAGCAGAAGCTCTGGCGCATGCCACAAGTGTGCGCCCAGCACGACTCCTATTGTATTACAACCTAGCACTCATCATCGTCCGTGCACCCGGTTTAGTGTTACATATACGCGCGACGCATCGCCCGCTCTTATTTATATATATATATACGTATATGCACATCATGCGCACACGCGCGAAGCCCTCCGATCGACAATGGCTATACTCTTCTCTCTTCATGTATATAGTCTCATCTTCCTCTCTCTCTCTCTCTCTCTCTCTCTCTCTCTCTCTCTCTCTCTCTCTCTCTCTCTCTCTCTCTCTCTCTCTCTCTCTCTCTCTCTCTCTCTCTCTCTCGCTCTCTCCCCGTTATATACTCCATTCGCGCTCTCGCCGGGTTTTATAAGCGCGCCGGCGTATTATACCCATTGAGACGTGAATCGGGAAACCTAAGGAGGCTCGGCGGCGGCGGCTCTCCTCGGCGAATTAACCTCCACTATATAGATACACGTATATATATATATATATATATATACCACGAGAGCGAAAGCTTCCTTCTCGTCTTCTTGCGCTTGCGTTCTTGTACTTGGCCGAGCGCGTTAATTGAGGCTAATCGCCAGGCAAATTTTTTCTGCCTCCCCCCCCCCTCCCTCGCTCCCGTTTCATCGTTCGCTGGCGCGTTTTGTTTTCTTTCGCGTGGCTGCGTGTCGTGGAAGACGCGAGCGCAGAGGAGCAGGATTTGCCCCTGCGGCATTGCTCTGCTCTTCATCCTCGGCTGTTGCATGCTGCTGCTGCTGCTGCAGCAGCTACATGTGTATGCGAGGATGAAGACGCTTATGGAGAAGTGTGTACGTTAATTGCGATCATTAAAAAATTAAGCGCGGTTAACAAGTTCGCCCCGCGGGGCTTGCGGCGCAGAGTCGGCGGCTGTAACGATTAGCTCGGTTGTAAGTAATCTTGTATACATGATGTGCGTTGATCCGCGTCCCGGCAAGGTTTATTTAGCTTCTTCTTACCCATGATGGCAAATCATTTTTTTGATGTAATGGAATTTGAATTTGTTTCTATAATTTATGAATGAAAAATAGAAATTTATGGACCAATCCTTTTGCCCAAAGAGAGCACTCGATTCGTATACAAAATCTACCCCTACACGGAAATTCAAAGCGATTAAGTAAATTTTACTCTAGTTATGCAACGACAAAAAAATCACTTTTTTTTTAAATTATTTTTTCTAAAAAAATAATCAATAAAAAAACATGAAAATTTCGAAAATTGTAGTATTCAAATATTCTTTTTAACCAAAAAGAATATTCATGTCAATATCTTTTTTCAATTTTGAAATACAACCTATTTTCAAAAATTTACGTTTTTATCAATAATTTATGACAGAATATAGCTATCGACTTTTCTTTTTTTTTTTAAATGTAGAGAATTTTATCCTGCATAAAGTGCATTCATAATATATTAAGAATATTAGTTCTAAATATTTAAAAGTACAAAAATAAAAATTTTCAAAATTGAAAAATGGCTATAAAAAAAAGAAAATCGAAATTGACAAAAATAGACTATTGACCCCAACTGTGAAAGCAAAATGCAAAAAAATGATACCTTTCTGGTTAAAATCGGTCGAGTAGATCATGAGATATCCGCGTACACACACACACAAACACACACACACACACACACACACACACACACACACACACACACACACACACACACACACACACACACACATACACACACACACACACACACACATCACACACATCCATACAGACATTTTCTAAAAATAGTGTATTTCGATTCCAAAAGTGCTAAATACCATTCCTAACACATTTTCTCCAAAACTTTTTTTACTATCACAAAGATTCCTCTAGGAGGAAGTAAAAAATTTTCTAGCTATCACGGTTTTTTTGTTATTAACAAACCCGTGTTTTTTTTTAAAGCTTATAACTCCTAAACTTAACAGTCAAGTTTTTTGTGAAAAATCATGATAATGTAGAATACAGATACCTATAATCTGTAAAAATTTGAATTCATTCTGTTGGTTAGTTTTTGAGGAAAAAACGGAATAATGAAAAAAATGAGTTTTTTGAAACTCTGTGCGAGAAGTTCGATTTCTCGCACGCTGCGTTAAACGTTGCGTGCAAAAATCTCACTTCTCGCACGTCGTATCAAAAAATACGGTTCGACACTTGTGTGAGAAGTTGATTTTCTCCTCGTGTGACCTTTTCACCCTCGCTTCGCTCGGGTGCAAACAGTCACACGAGGGGAAAATCAAATCCTCGCACTAGTATCGAAATGTACTAGTGTATGTCCAACGATTACGGGAGTAAAATTGACTTAATCGCTTCAAAATTCTTTGTAGATGTAGATTTTGGACAGTTTTCGGTTGAGTTCTTTGGACAAAATGATTAGTCTATAAATCTCAGAGATATTTGAGGTTAAAATTTTTTTAACATTTTTTTGAAATCGTAATTTCTCGAGAGCGGCTCTATGTATCTGAATCGGATGGGTAGCATTCGAAAGAGAATTATAATACCCATATTTTCATATTTTCTAAAAAAAAAATTCCAGCTATTACGGTTCTTTTGTTATTAACAAAAGCAGACGACAGTCCGTATTAGTGATACTTTTTAAAAGGTTTTTACGATAATATTACAATCATTTATTTGATTTATTTTTCACACATAATTTAAAAAAATAATACATATTACTTTATTCATATTGTATACATCCTCTCTTAAAAAAACGATGGCAGGATGTTGTAAAGCATTTAAAGAAGTGATATGATTGGGTAATAAGTAAATATCCGATTTGAATGGCGCCAAAATTTAAAACGTTCTCTGATATAAAATGAATATTTCGATTTCAATTAAGAAAGATTTTTGAATGTGCTTTTAAATAAATTGATAAAATAATCATTAAGTTATGGAATTAATTCAAAGTTCGTATTAGATAATTTCTTTATAAAATAAATACTGTTTTCATTCATTTTCTAACCTCAAAAATGAGAAAGCATCGTAATCTGTTATTTAGTGTATATACTTTCTGAGTGGGAATGTTCATTAAAGAAAAATGCAATCATGAAGTGGAAAATAATTGTTATTGAATATTACTATGTAAGAAAATTGGGTGCGCGAAGCGCGTATAGATTATGCTAGTAATTTAAAAATTAGTACTTTTTAATCTTCATAAATGAATTTAATTATAATTATATAATAAACTGTTGCAAAAATTATAAATTTTGTTATTAAAAATTAGTTAAAAGTGTAAAATATCCTAATAGTCATGCATGGAAGATGATGGATTTATATTAAAAAAGCGTACAACTTTTATAAGGTCTATTTTATTATATTAAGATACCAATTAGCTGATGCGATGATCGTTAGTCTTACACTCAGATACGATCAATTTGTCACAAATGTTTTGTTCTTTCTAAAATCACTTAACATAAGCTCGTTATCAATCTACGCAATGTTTTATTAAATCCTACAATATTATACGTTAATTCTTTGCAACGGAATAATTCTAGAATTTAGCGAATATTATTGATCACAAACGCGAGGGAGAATTGAGCAACTTAACTTAAATTTTCGTGCAGTACTCCTCGATGGCTCCTGTCACTCGGGCGTAGCTCATCTTCTCCACATTTGCGCTAACTCCTGGATATTGAGTCCGTCGATGCCCCTTGCCGTATCGATTGATTGAGATCTTCTTGTGTTGGAGATTTACAGAGAGAATCCACCAAAATGAGATGAGGCTGGCGCGGCGACTACTGGAGCAGACTGGAAATACTTCTAGGCGAAAATGGAGGGATGATGAAACGTGATCAGATCCCGAGCGACAGAGAGCTATCCATGCGTGGCGCGTGGCTATATTTCGGCGAACACTTGCTCCGCACAGTGTTAGTTATAAGAAAAGTGCGCGCACAGTTCAAGTTTGAATCGCGCTCGTTGCAAAGGAATCAGCAAATTAAGTTTGAGGAAGCCACGGGCCATTGAATTGGCAGTGGTTTTTTCCTATATGTTCAAAATTTTATGTTTATCACATAAAACAAGTATTTTTTATACTAAGATAGGTTTATAAATTTTAGAATGTGAGTCCAGATTTTTCTATAATCCAATCATAGTATTTGTGCACCCTAGTGTACACTCCAGGAAATATTTTCGATCCACAAGTTGTACCAGTGGAAATAATTCCATAGAGTTTACCATGAATAACACCAGGTCCACCAGAATCACCATAGCACACATCAGCGTCTCCATTGCCCGCACAAAACATATTATCGGTTATGGGATCCGACTTGTAAGCTTTTTTACAATTTTCTTGATTCACTACAGGTACGTATGCAGCCTTCAAAAAATTAGCTTGTCTCTCATGTACCTAAAAATAGTTAATTAAATTAATTAAAAAAATTCTAGACAAAAAGAAAACCTTTCTCTGTGAGAGATAAGAACTTACCCCTATCTGTCCAAAACCAGAAATCCGCATCAATTCACCTTCTCTGGGAATATCCTGTAGCTTTGCAATTCCTATAGGTTGTTGTTCATTATTAAATTGAATAGGCTCTGTAAGCTGGATGAAAAATATAATGAAAATATTCGTGTTAGTCACAAGTTCTTAGTTCTTAATCAAAAATTAAAATTTTTACTGAAATTTATTTAACAAGTTTCGAAGTTGTATAAAACTATTATTACATACATTGAAATACTAACATTGTCATGAATAGTATATTATATCTATACTAAATACTTTCTAAGTAATTCACAGGTAAAATGAACATATTTAATTACCTTGATTAAAGCAATGTCGTTGTTTTTGCTGTTGGCCTCATAATCCTCATGCATTATAATTTTCCCAATTCTGTGTAGTTTACCTGAAGTTTCTCTGTGTCCACTGCCAGTTCGTACTGATATATACGATTTATTTCTATTTTGCAATGAAGAGATTAATTTAATTTTTTTGTAAGAAGTTCTATCATATGGAAATAATTAATGCAATTATAAAAATTAAATGACATCTTACTCGACACAGTGTGCAGCAGTTATAACCCAAGATTCATGTATAATAGTTGCACCGCAGAAGTTATCTGTTTTGAACAAAAACAAGCTAGCCTAAAAACAAATTTAAATACTTTTATCCTGAGATCTATGGGCTTAAAGACTTATATTGAAATTATTATGTTGATATACAAGATATAAGAAGCTTTAACCCATTTCGTTCCAAATGTCCAAGATTTTTTTTGAGTTTTCAGCGTTCTAACTTTTTATATAACCGGCCCAAAAAAAAAATGTGAAAGCATCATTTCGAATAGTTTGAAGCCTCTTCTTTCGAATGCCGTAGCCAGAATTTCTGAAAAAAAAAGTTGAAAATTTCGGATTTTTTTTGCAATAAATTGTTATAACTTTTTTTAGTGAAGTCGTAGCCCAATTCTCGCTACGGCATTCGAAATGATGCTTTCACATTTTTTTTGGGCCGTTTATATAAAAAGTTAGAACGCTGAAAACCCAAAAAAAAATCTTGGACATTTGGGACGAAATGGGTTAATCAGATTCAACATCTTCTTGAATTATTTTAAAAAACTTTTAAATTTCTATAAACTGTTTTGTAGAAAATTTATTCAATACACAATGCGGTAAAGTAAGTACGTCTATTAATATCGTTCATGGACTATTAAGGGGGTCATAGACATAAAATATGTCAAAAAATTTATTTTTTTTTTTATTTAATTTTTCAATTATATATGTTATTCTGAACCTAAAAAAGTTTGGTTCATAAATAAAAAAATATTTTAAATGTTCGTTATAGCTTAAGAAGATAGACACCTATAAAAACACGAAAAATTTGTTTTTCTTTTATTATCTATTTAACATTAAAGTAACCTACGTTTTAATTTGAAAACTAATGGATTGATTTTTGACAGTAAATTTTGACCACTTTACTCGAAATTGACCAGTCACTTTTCGATAGCAGTGTACTCTCTTTTTTGTTCCATAACCATAAACTATAAGTAATACCTACACATAACAGACTGCTAGCATCAATGTAAACATAGCTGACATTACATAAGCACTGTGATTTTAAACTTCTTTATACAGCATTTCTCAATTAATTTTGTATTTTTTGCACTCTTGAGTTGATTCGAAAGTAAAGATTCACTATATTATATTTAAAAGTACATCTAATAATTAGTTTGTGAAAGTTTAATACAAGTGAATAGTGAGTGTTTTGTTAAAGTTTTAAAGTAACTTCAAAATGAGACCGTAGTGTCAGCAGTCTCTATGAATAGAAATTTATTTATATTAAGATTCAGTTTAATTAAGAAAAATGAGAAATACATATGAGCGAAAGAAAATAAAAACATCCACTTTGGTCAGAAAGTTTTAGAACAGATCAATTCTAACTCGCTATGGTAAAATTAAGTTTATATTTCCTGAACCAGTAATGCATTATTGTAATATTCACCAAATACCTACACATTTCATATAATATGCCAAACATAATAATGAAGTAATGGTTTCAGAAAATGGACCTACCGCTAATTTATAAATATATTGTACTATTATAAGCTTTGATTGAAATTTTGGATTCGACAAAATGAAACGTTTTTGTTGTAGAATATTCTACACTCATCATAGTATTTTACTTAATAGTATATTTGAGTGCAATGTTTTGAAAAGTCATTTAAGAATAAGGTTGGATCAGAAGCCCAAGAGTTCTCATTGCTGAGATATCAAGTTTAAAGGAATGCAAGCTAAGGTGCCAGTATTGTTAATCACCTTTTATAGGGGAACAGATTTCAAGCTAAGGTAAATGTTTTTATGATTTATATTGCAATATTATCAATTAAAAATCTGGAGTCAATTTTTGCTTAATTGTTCTCTTTGATTTCAGTTACAGAGAATCAGTTAATATTCTATTTGTAAAAAAAAATAAAACCTTACTTTAACTGGGTTTCAAAAAATATCTTATAAATACTGAGTAAGATAATTCTGCCACTACCGTATTTGGCAGAGTTTCATCAATTGTTACAGGTTATTATGTATGTGTTTAGAACGGGTAAGCAATATATTTATTGTAAAATTACATTATATTTAACTATAAAAACTTATTTTTTATATTTCAGGAAGGAGACAAAAATTAGGAAATAAATGGCTCAATATTTTTCAAGTTTTACTGAATTTCCATTTCACAGGGTTTTTTTATAAAATATTGTATTTAAGACTTTGGCATAGCTTTTAAAAACAAGTACTCGACAAATTTACATGGGACAAGACCTAAAATACTCTAAATTCATCCAGTTTTCTACGTAAGAGTTGGAAATATAACATTTTTGGAAACTAATATTTTTGAAATGCTAAAATCCACAAAAATACATAAAAATTCATAAAATTCGTGAATTAAAAGTAGAGTTTTCCATTAAAAAAATATTTGTTTCAAGAAATTTGATATTTCAAATTCTTAGATAGAAAACTGGATGAATTTAGAGTATTTTCAGCCTTGTCCCATGAAAATTTGTAGAGTACTTGTTTTTAAAAACTAAGCCAAAGGAAAAATCTTGGCAATGCAACATCTCTGACTAGGAGAGGCCGCGAACTCCGGATCACGGATTCGGCTCAAACGTTGCGATATGTTTTTGGATGTAGAAATATAAAAAAAGCTGCAATATTAGACCCTAACGCTAAAAAAACTGAAGTTCTGCGCCTTTTTAGCTTTATTTTGAAAGAAGGCTTGAAAAAAACCTCTTCTTGAAACGGTAACCATTTAACTCCGGGGAGACTTAAATATAATTTCAAAAATAGAATATAAAGCTAGAGAAAATGAGCTTTCATTTGGTTTTTTAAGAATTAAAAAATGTTGATTCCTTCCAAAGTTATAAAAGTTTAAAATAGAGCATCAAAAAGGCACTGTTTAATCCCTAAAATTCAACTGTTCAACTGTCGGCATATTTTGATGCACTTTCGATGATCAATTTTAAACTTACATAACTTTTGAAGGAATCAACATTTTTGAATTCTTAAAAAAGCAAATGAAAGCTCATTTTCTCTAGTTTTATTTTCTATTTTTGAAATTATAATTAAGACTCCCCGAAGTTAAATGGTTACCGTTTCAAGAAGAGTTTTTTTTCAAGCCTTTTTTCAAAATAAAGGTAAAAAGGCACTTCAGTTTTCTTGAGCGTTTGGGTCTAATATTGCAGCTTTCTTTATATTTCTATATCCAAAAACATATCGCAAAGTTTAAGCCGAATCCGTGATCCGGAGTTCGCGGCCTTTCCTAGTGAGTAAAATTGGTCTCCGAATTATATCTTGGGCTATTTTATCAGAAATTGTGCCTACTTGTAATATACTTATATTAATATATGTAACTAATTATATTTTATTTTATTTTTTCAAGTGGTTTTGGCCTCAAAGGCCTATAGGTCTATGACCCCCTTAAACAATCTATTATAAATAAATCTATTAATTTTTTAACCAGTTACATTAAAGAAATTGCTGCAAAGGAATGAATGTTAGAAAATTTAGTTCATATTTATTTACCTGATATGGTACATCTTCTATTCTAACGTAATCTCCACCAACAATTTTATCTTGATGCGTTTGATTGTTATCTATTAGAAATTGAAATATAATATGTAATTGAAAAATTTATTTTAATCAACAAAAATACTATTTAAAATCTCTTTTACCTATATAGAAGCCGCTCGCGAAAGCGATGCACAACAAAATACACAAAACTTTCATGACTGCAATAAGTGAAAATGGAAAAAAGAATCTTCCTTATATACACCGATCTTATCAAATGATCATTAATAGAATTATAAATTAAAAATAAAATAAACAGAAGTGTTGGAGTCAACTATTTCTTTCGTGCTATCATTACCTTGGTTATTTCGTGACTGCTACGATAAATGCTGTTGAAGGCCGCGCGCCACGGTACCTAAAATGTATGGAAAATTTCAGTAGTCTACAATGACAGTGAATCCACATTGCATGCCGTATGCCGTATGCTGTATGCTGTATGCTGTCAGAAAAATAGTTGTTGTCCGAAATCTATAATATTTATAACTCTATGGTTATAAATCCTATAGGATTTATAACCATAGAGTTATAAATCCTTCTGCTTTCTTAAGCGAACACGTTCCCCCCTCTTTTTTCGCATAATCGATCCGCGAGTTTTGGTAGAATATTTACACCAAACTCGAGCGACCGACCTTGAGAAGCACGGCTGCGCTCTGTTGTTGGCGCAATGTTTACACTTCGTGGTGTAAAATTTCTCCCAAAACAGACAACTGTCTCTACCAACTCAGAGTATAGTGAATAAACTTTTTCCTCACACCGGGCCGAAAGTGCCTCATTCCCGCCCGGCTCCGAAACGGAAATATGGCATTTTCGGCCTCGATGTGAGGAAAAATAGTATACGCATCACGGGAGTAAAATTGGCCAGCCCCCGGCTCGAGTGGCAATTTACACGAGCTGTGGACTGTCCAAGTTTTTTCCTCCCATGGTGCGTAATATACTATAGTATAGTCAACGTTTGTGTTTTTCAGTACAATTATTCTGCTAATGTTTTTTCAGTGTATGTGTTACGTGTGGAGACACTCCGCATGTAGATTTTATTATACGTTCGAATCAGTATTCGAAGTTTCTGGAAAGAGAAACTTCCGTGGCATCTACGCTGCAGGGGGGAGGGTCCAAAGTTTAGACGATTCACTTTAAAATTGAAGTCAACTATAGACATTTTTTAGTTCAACAAACGGTAATGCAGATTGTTCTTAATTTCGAAATTGTAAATTACGAAAATCATATTTTCGAATCTAACAATTCACCTACTGTCCAAAACATCGAATTTCATAAATACGATTTCAAAGCAAATATAAATTGTTTCTAATGATTTATTTCGAAATATCTTTATTGTATCCCTATTAAAATTCTATTAATGAAGTTCGATGTTTTAGACAGTAGGTGAATTGTTACATTGGAAAATATGATTTTTGTAATTCAGAATTTCGAAATTAAGAACAATCTGCAGTACCATATGTCGAACTAGAAAACGTCTATGACCATTTTAAAGTGAATCGTCTAAACTTTGGACCCCCCTCGCTGCAAGATATATGCACGGGGCCGAGCAACGAAAACTGCAGGATTGGAGTTTGGTCCAGCGACACTTTTCAATGCGATCCCCTCCTACCTTTGGATAATTAGGAGAGAGGGAACCATTTTAGAGAAGCATAAAAGTTGCGGAAATCGGCGGTGCGTTCTCTCCCTCGCGCTCTCCCTGCTGAACGAGCTGGACGACACCCGAAGCAATGGCCGAAAGCCTTAGGATGTAAGCCGACCGAAGAAGGAAGCCGCCATAAGGCCACGGAGCAGATTTTGAATACCACGCGCTCATCGCAAATAATATTCAATAAATCACCAGTTAAAGAAGTTATTATTGTATCATTACCGAAAAATAAACCTCTCCGAGTGTGTAACCCAGAGAGGCCAGAAACTTAACGATAGCCTTCACATGTAACATATGTATTGTTGTACAATTTTTCGCGATCGTGTCGTGCGCTCGTCGTAACACCTGTACCGAGGCGTAACAATCACGAACAATTCTATTTAACAAAAATGCATAGAGTACTGGAATTTTCCAAAAAACTTCCTTAGGAGTTTAAGAATATGGTAGTTCGAATCAGATCGCAAAATTCGAAAATTCGTTACACAACATTTGCATTTGAAAATACAGGTTTTAAATTATTCTGATATGGTTTATAATATTCCTAATACTCCAAAATTTATTGTGTAAAAATCTCTGAAAGAAATAATTGATCTGAACGAAGCTCTGGCGAATTGAACAGAAAATTACATTAAACTTTTTTTTCGCAAAAAAAACCGCTGCCAATTCATTGGCAAGATGCTTCCTCAAACTAATTTATCGATTCCATTTTTTAAATTTAAAAAACAAAAGTAAATTTTTCTCAACAAAACTTTATTAATAAATAAAACTTTTTCTTTGTTGTTCTTTGTTGTTTGTTAAACAATTTGACTTCATACAAAAAATATCTTTTTTGTTTTTGCTTTCTCAAAGAGAAAGCTTGGTAACGGTGAAATTTTTCGACCTCGAGATTTCGATGATTCTCAATATTTCTGAGCTTCCTGAGTCGAGATATGCATTTTCTAGAAAATGTCTGTGTGTGTGTCCGTGTGTGTGTGTGTGTGTGTTTGTGTGTGTGTTATAAATTTGTCCGCAGCATAACTCGAAACTGGCCAGAGATATTAAGATTATCTTTGGCAGGTATTTAAAACTTATTTTGAAGTTCTGCAAGTTCAATTATATAATTGATGGGATAATATTAAGTCGGTTACAAAAAATAAAGCAAAATATCGAAAAATCGAAATTTTCTTTTCGTCGCTGAATTTGGATATCAGTGGGAAGTAGGCCCATTATATGAAAGGCTTTGAAATTACCTATCAATCCATATTTTTGTTGGTCTGATCGGATAATATTAAGTCGTTTAAAAAAAATAAAGAAAAATATCGAAAAATCGCAAATAATTTTTTTCGGCTCTGGGTTTGGATATCGGTGGGAATTAGGCCAATTTTCTGAAAGGTCTTCACGGAAAACATTTTGCACGTGTAGGGACAGTGGTTTGGCTGTGCTGCACGGATCCGGCACCAGATTTCAGGTGCCAAGCTATCGTGATCGTCGAGGCCAACGACGCACGCTTCATGTATGTGTCACTGCATCGTATTAGAGAATCTTATCTCTTGTGAGTTCCTAGTTCTGCTGTTTTTAATATGTCAATTTACAATTTATTTAAATGTTTAATTAGTAAATAAATCTTTTGCTGTTGAAATAGGAGTTTAGTGTTTTTTTCTTGGAAAAGTTGTTTTTTGCGGGATACATGGCTTTATGTTTATGGCTTTTTCAATATTTTTTTAAACTTGATAGGGCCCTCCAAGCTTGGAGGTCCCGGGCCCGGGCCCGGGTAGGCCTATGCTTAGATCCGGCCCTGAGCAGACGGCACCACTCAAAATATCAGATACCAAAGGACCGAGACAGAAAGACAGGCACAAGTAGGCATAAACGGAGAGAGGAAGACATAGTAATATAATCATCGACAGAGAAATAAAGGAGAAGACAGTGATATATGGGCAGAGAGAAAGAAGCAGAGAGTGAGCAATACAGAGGAATGAAGACAAATAGAACCAGGGACAGAGAGTTAGAGGCAATAAAATAGATAGATACAAGGGCAGAAAGAGAAAGGAAGAAAGATAGAGACATAGAGCAAGAGACTAGGAGACAGACTCGCCGCAGTGATGTAAAAGGACCGCGTCACAAATTTAAGGACGATCCATGGACGGTCACAAGACCAACTCCAAATCTTGTGACGCCGTCATACTTCTTAAAATTTGCCGTAATTATTCTTTTTGTCACAAATGTGACGGGGTCACAAAACCAAAAATAAAAAGACCGTCTTTTTACATTTATATAGATGAAGGGGGTAATATTATTTTTTTTACTATTTTAAAATACAGCTTACTAAAAAGATTTGATTCTTATAATAATTTCGCACACTAAATAAATTGTACTGCTTACAACTGTATATAGATAAAATGTATCAATTTTTTTTTTTCATTTGGTAGTAAACTTATTAAAAGCACTTTTATTCGTAACATTATAAAAGGTTTATCTAAGTAAAAAATATATAAGGCATTTTAATTTATCTTTTCATTGTTACATTATATGTATACATTTCCAATTTAATTTCTATACATTATTTACTATTATATATTTAAGTTTATTAATATATAACTAACTTTTTATCACAAATGGGACGGGGTCACAAGACCACAAAATGAAAAGACGGTCTTTTGTCACGGGAAAATTGTCACGGGATGGTCCAAAAGACGGTGGCATGCTCGGTTAAAAAAACCGTCTTTTTACATCAATGAGTGAGAGACAGCAACACAGACAGAGACAGATAAACTGAGAAAATTATAAAAAAAAATTAAAAAATATTAATGCGCCTATGACGGTACCACAGTGGTGGGACGAAAAACTATTTCTTTATCCATTATAAATTACGGCATCAAAGTACATGCTCAATTAAAAAATAAAATTTATTTGAAAAAATTAAAATATACACTAAATTTAACATATTATATTCTAGATTACAATCGATACATTTCCAAAATTATACATATGGGAGCGTCCAGCAGAAACGGGCCACCGAGCGCGCGCGGTGCCTTTTTTCGCGTAAAAGGCGCTCTGTTTAACTCGTTCATAATCGTATGCTGCGTCTTTGAAAAAAAAACCAAGGACCTATATCGATAGATTTTTTCCTGCTCTTTCCAATGGTGCCATTGTTTTTATTGCGAAACGCTTTCTTCCGGACGAAAACTCGAGTTGAATATTGAAAGCCATTTTTCTCAAAGTATATCATGTTTTTTTTCAAAATAAACTACACCATTGGAAAGTACAACTCTTAAGCTTCAAAACCTTATCTTGGAGAAGTTGGAGAAATAAAGGGTTTAAAAGTAACAACATGAAAAAGACAGCGCCGAGGGTCCGCGCGAGCCCATCGCGCCCGTGCGTACGGCACGTTTAAGTGCACGCTCTATTCAATTCGCTAATAATCGTGTACCAAGTCTATGAAAAAAGAACTAAGGACATATATCGATAGATTTTTTCCTGCTCTTTCCAATGGTGCTATTATTTTTATTCCGAAATGCTTCTGTTCGGGAATACATGCTACAGAAAAGCTACAAAACAGGCTAGCCTCACCTAAGACAATACCTGGAACTCAATTGTTTCATTGTATTAAATTATTAAATGATGCCAAAAAGTTAGAACTTAAAAGATTTTCAGCGTCAGAAGATTCTCAATTATATCCACCGATCAAAAAAGAAAAGGTACTTAAAACTCAAACAAAGAAAGAAGCGGATGTCGCAAAAAGGACAATTCTTATAAAATCAAAAAAATGTAAAAAAATTAGAATTTAAAGAAAAAGGTAATATTTTTATGCCAGATTAAACAATCTATAAGGTTATTTTAAATTTCTGTTTCACTGCTTTCAGTGCGTTCATGGATATTTTTATGTTTAATATATTATGTTTTTCAACTTTTGTTATATAAATGAACAAAGTTCATTGTAATATTATAGTAACTGTTACAACTAGATCCACAAAATTATGTCCACGCATTGGCATTGTAAGTTACAAAACATTTTATATTTACAAAAAAGAAAAGGCGAAATAGCACATCGCGTGTATTAATCCGCCCTTGAGCATAGCGTAAAATGTTCGGGCAGCCGCTGTCTTTTTGATCTTACTATTTTTGAACTTTTCATGTTTCAACTTAAAAATATAATATTTTATAGTTTAAGACTTGTACTTTTGAAGAATATAATTCATTTTGAAGAAAAGACTGATATTTTATTGAAAAAATAGAGTTTAAACATTCAAATGGAATTTTCAACTAGAAGGAAGCATTTCAGAATAAAAATAATAGCACCATTGAAAGAGCAGGAAAAAATCTATCGATATATGTCCTTAGTTCTTTTTTCAGAGACTTGGTACACAATTATTAGCGAATTGAATAGAGACTTAAACGTGCCGTACGCACGGGCGCGAGGGGCTCGCGCGGACCCTCGGCGCTGTCTTTTTCATGTTGTTACTTTTAAACCCTTTATTTCTCCAACTTCTCCAAGATAGGGTTTTGAAGCTTAAGAGTTGTACTTTCCAATGGTGTAGTTTATTTTGAAAAAAAACATGATATACTTTGAGAAAAATGGCTTTCAATATTCAACTCGAGTTTTCGTCCGGAAGAACGCGTTTCGCAATAAAAACAATGGCGCAATTGGAAAGAGCAGAAAAAAATCTATCGATATAGGTCCTTGGTTTTTTTTTCAAAGACGCAGCCTACGATTATGAGCGAGTTAAACAGAGCGCCTTTTACGCGAAAAAAGGCACCGCGCGCGCTCGGTGGCCCGTTTCTGCTGGACGCTCCCATATATGAGATTTATTAGATTTAAATGTATGTCATTTGGCTTATCCGTTTGTAGTATATTGGCTAAGCAAGTTATTTTTATACCTTCGGTCACCCTTTTTTTTTAAATGAGACGCGACCTCTAATTAACCTATTGTCGCCTTGTTTTAAGACAAACAATATCCTGAATAATCACCAAAATATGATAGGTATATTCAACAGTACCCATCTAACAAGGAGAGTGCACACCCTCCGGGAAACGGAATTCAGCGGGTATTTCAAAGATAGCGTAAAAATGATTAAAAATACGATCCATTGAATCGCTTAAAATGAAGAAAAAACTTTAACAGTTTTCTTACACTATCTTCGATTGCTTATAATGTCCTGAAAAATCAATATTTTTCAAACATCAGAGCTTACGTTTTAGCTTTTGTTGTCTATTTTTATAATCTTTTTAGCTCGTTTTCGTATCATATAACAGCTTGCAATATAAAAACAAAACTTGCAATTCGTATCAATAACAAAACTTGCAATATAATCTTTCGTATAATATAATATTTTCATATTATATTTCATATAATATTTCGTATCAAAAACAAAACTTGCAATATAACAGTCAATATGAACGACCTCATTTTTTAATGAAACAGAGGATATTTGAGATTAAATTGTCCATATCTCAAAAAAAGGGCCTATGAGATGGGATTAGAACACTGAGCTTCAATTCTGGATACCAGAAATCGATTCTCAAATGCCCGCTGAAATCCGTTTCTTGGAGGGTGTGTACTCTTCTTGTAAGTATCTAATCATGCCAAAGCTACTTAAATTCTGTGATTGTCTAAGTTAAAATTTTGTGACCGGAGTATACCGGCATTTCCATTTTATTTATTGTTTGTTGTCAATACTGAAAACTTTTTCAAAAAAAGAGCTTCGTCTTGATCTCCGTAATTATGCTAGCAATGTCTTGTAAAATTTTAAGACAATTTTACATACTACATTTTCCGGAATACGCGTTCGGAAATCTCAAACATCCAGAAATTCCATTCAAATATTTGAACAGGTTTTCCAGATAGTAACTATCACCGATTAATGTTTTTTTAACTTAAGCTTTCAAGCTTTTGTTACACATGCCTGCAAAATTTCACTAACCTTCTGAAACAGAAACCAGCCTAGACTTTTCCAGAGATTTTTAGCGCGCTGAATCCAAATTTAACTGCAGAATTGCTCCACCACTTCTGGTTTTCGAGATATCCTAGCATAAAAGTTCAAAAAGCACTGTTTTTCCACATATTTGGACTTAAATACACTGGTGGAAATATTGGGTCCTTGAATAAGTTCTCGCTGTTTCCTAACAGATGGCGTTACCAGGACTATTTGAAAATTGAGCAAATCTCATTTTTTAAAGTACAGGCATGTAAAGAATTAAAATGTATTTTTCTGTGAAGAAATCAAATTTACATCTTTATTAGTTTTATTAAAATTTCCAATAAACTGTTTTTTGCTTCCTTCTAGAGGAAGCTTTGTAATAGTAAAATTTTAAGTTTCGTTAAATCGCTCTAGAAACAGGAATAGAGGTGATAGAAGTTCGAATCACATGATTTTAAAAAATGTCTGTATGGATGTCTGTATGGATGTGTGCGTGCGTGTGTGCGTGCGTGCGTGCGTACGTGCGTGCGTGCGCGTGTGTGTGTATGTGTGTGTGTGTGTGTGTGTGTGTGTGTGTGTACAGGCGATAACTTTTAAACCGATCGACCAATTTACATCGGAAAAGGCTTATTCTCTTTGTTTCAGAGGAGAATAGAGAGAGCATAACCTATTTTTTTATTTTACCGATTTTTTCTTTTTATAACCAAAAAACGATTTTGAATTTTTCGTTTTTTTGATTTTTTAATTTGTTTCAGCCAGTATTACTTAATAAACTAAATTTTTATTAAAAGGTCTTTAAATTACCTACAATTTCTTTTTTTTTAATTTAAATTATCTCTATCCTGTCATTTGTTATTAATGAAAATATGGTTTATTTATTTATTTATTTATTTATTTTATTTATTTACCAGTAATAATTACATTACATTTACATGTATGAGTAAATCCGCAGAGGAAAGCAAGTTTCTTGTTTGCGGTACCGGACTTAAAAACTAACTTAAAACTAAATAACTAAAAATAAAGAACGCAATAGTCAATTTGTCTTTAATACACATTTATGGTAACAAAATATATTATATCTTATTAAAAAGTTAATTATATTTATTTTAAGATTAATTAACAATATTCTTGTATCCATTTTTTAATCTTTTCTTTGGTGGAGATTTTTGTTTGATCTAAAGTCTTCATGTCATTGGGTAGACTGTTATAAATTTTAATTGAAGTAATCCCGCGTGAAAATATGATATGAGATCTCATATGAGATTGTAATTGAGATCTTAAAAAGATCTCAAATGAGATCTACATGAGATCTCATATGAGATCCTATTACGAATTTCAGACATTATATCTCACATGAGATCTCATATGAGATCTCATCTGCAATTTTCCATTAAATGAAAAAATTTCAGGAATTATATCTCATGTGAGATATCATATGAGATCTCATCTAAAATTTTCTATTAAATAAAAAACTGAAGCCATTAGATCTCATATGAGATCTCATATGAGATCTCATCTATGATAAAAAGTTTTAAATATTTTTTTATTTCAATTATACAAATACTATTTGCATGTCTTTACTGTATTTAATTTAATTTGTCGCTGAATCGACGTATCAAAAACAAGGCATGCCTTGTAAGTTTGACTCTTGAAAAGTCATTGAAGTGATCGACTCTCACAGTCTTATACACTCGACATTGACAACTTGTTTATAGGAGCAGTCGGCGGATCGCCACGTATCGGCCAGTGGCGGTACTAAGCTTGTCACCCAGACCCATTCCTTATTACCGCCACTCGCCGATACGTGGCGACCCGCCGACTGTTCCTATAAACAAGTTGTCAATGTCGAGTGTATAAGACTGTGAGAGTCGATCACTTCAATGACTTTTTAAGAGTCGAACTTACAAGGCATGCCTTGTTTTTGATACGTCGATTCTACGACAAATTAAATTGAATACACTAAAGACATGCAAATAGTATTTATGGTAATTTTATAATTGAAATAAAAAAATATTTAAAACTTTTCATCATAGATGAGATCTCATATGAGATCTCATTTGAGATCTTTTTAAGATCTCATTTACAATCTCATATGAGATCTCATATCATATTTTCACGCGGGATATAACTACTTTTTTCGCTAACAGTTTTACTTCTTTTAGGAATAGCAATGCTTTTGCTTCCTCCTAGAGGAAGCTTTGTGATAGTAATTTTTTGAGTTGTTGTAAAAACATGTTATAATTGATATTCGAGGTGTTAGGAACCAAAATACATAATTTTTGAAAAATGTCTGTATGGATGTGTGTGTGTGTGTGTGTGTGTGTGTGTGTGTGTGTGTGTGTGTGTATACGCCTGGATCTCAGCTTCTACTCGATCGATTTTAACCGGACAGGTCTCATTCTTTTTGTTTTTTTTGTGTGATGGCGGGTCAAAAATCCGTTTTTTGATTGGGCCGATTCGTTTATGTTTTATTTCGAATTTTCGATTTTCTCAAAATTGTTTTTGGCTTTTTTTCAATGATAGAATCGAGATATTTAAATCTAATAGATAGAATTCGAAAGAGCGTAAAAAAACCTATAATTTACAAAAAAAATTTCTCTAGCTATCCCGGTTCTCTTATTATTGACAAAAACGTGTTTTTTTTTTTAAAGCTTATAACTCCGAAACTAAACGGTCAATTTTTTTGAGAAAAATCGCGATAATGCAGAATATAAATAGCTATAAGCTCTAAAAATTTGAATCCATTCTTTTGGTTAATTTTTGAGAAAAAAATTGAAAAATGAAAAAAACGAGTTTTCTATGTCCAACGATTACGGAAGTAAAATTGACTTAATCGCTTTAAAATTCCTTGTAGAGGTAGATTTTTTATAGTTCTCGGTCGAGTTCTTTGGGCAAAATGATTGGTCCATAAATTTCAGAGATATTTGAGGTTAAAGTTTTTTTAACCTTTTGTTCAAATCGTAATTTCTTAAGAACGGCTCTATGTATCTGGATCGGATGGGTAGCATTCGAAAGAGAATTAAAATATCTATATTTGGAAACAACAATTTTAGGTCTAACTATCACAGTTCTTTTGTTATGAACAAAAACAAAAACGTGTTTTTTTTTAAAAAAAAGCTTGTAACTCCTTAATCCTATCTCCTATCTTCAAAAAATGATGGATTAGTTATGATATCAATTTATTAGTGGTTTGGTTGGTGGGTGTAACGGGTTGCTAGGTCACAAAAACAAAACTGGTGTAGTTTCGATAAAATCACAGCGCTCACCGCGCGCTTCGAGAATACTAGTTATGTTATATATGTATATATGTATATATTATGTTAAACCTGGAACATTCTTGCCGGTTGATATAAATAAATAAATGAATGAATAAATTTGAAAATTAATACTTTTTAATCTTCAAAATAAATTTAATTATAATTATGGCATAATTTGTTGCAAAAATTATAAATTTTGTTATTAAAAATTAATTAAAGGAATCACAAAATTAAGTTTGAGGACGTAACGGGCCAGTGAATTGGCAGCGGTTTTTTTCTTGTTTTACTATTTATACTTGTTTTACTAAGTTTATATATTTCTTTAATTAATATCTCAAAAACTTTTTCATTTTTCCACTCAAAATTTTTACCACTTATTACACTTATCGAGTACAACATTGTGTTAAAATTTCAAGAGGTTATGTTGATTTGTTTCCGAGAAAAAAATTATTTTTGAAAACAAGTGTGTTTTCTTTCCTTTACGAAAACAGGAGTAAAAGTCAATGAATCGTTTTGAAATTTGGCAGAGAATTAGCTTTTTTATATCTAAGGAGTCACTTCTTTGCCCAAAAAAATGTGACTGTTGTGACCGATATTTGAGGTTAAATTTTTTTTATAAATTTCTTATATTTGCATTTTTAAAAAGAATATTCGATTGATTGACTCAAATTTGTACCACTTATTACACTTATCGAGTACAACATTGTGTTAAAATTTCAAGAGGTTATGTTGGTCAAAATTTTTTTACTCATTCCAAATGAGCCCCAAAACACAAATATAAAGTTTTAGAGCAAAATATGCAATAGTTTTATTTAATTTGTATATCATATATAAATAAAATAATTATTGTGTACACTGAGAAAAAAAGAAGGCGTAATGTGCCGCAATCTTCTGTAAACAGAGCTGAAACGGTGGGGCAATGGAGATTAGGCAGTATAAGCTACCGACTGATGCTGATACTACCGACGCGCGGGGTAGAAATTACCGAAGCGCGGAGGTAGCGCCTCTTATGTTTTGGTTGGTGAAACAGTTGCTATCGAAAAGTGCGGTAAAGATTGCGGACAGTGCGGTAAATATTGCGGATTACGTTGCAATCACAACATAAGCGGGCTTCGGCTATTCCCCCACGCCGCACTTCGCCACATATGGCGTATTTTTTTTCTCAGTGTACTAGAGCATATCCCCGAGAAAGTAATTTCAGATTGAGTCCCGCCGCAACGTGTATTAGGGCAACGATAATAATTGACTTTCAAAATATGAATTTCGTAAAAATTTCATAAAAATATTTCATAAAAATACCGATTCTTAAATATGAAAAAAACTACCTCTCTATTAAATTTCAAAACGATTCATTGTCTTTTGTTAAGAAGTATAACTAAGTTATTATATTTGTATGATTGTTACAATGATGGATTAACTTTAAACCACCAAGTCGAGCAGGATAGTAGTTAAATACCCGTTTCAAATAAATATTTATTAGATTATTGCCAATACATACTTTTCTTTCTCAAACTAATGTATTTCTTCAAAATTTTTTATAACAATAATTAATTGTTTGTGTAGGATACATAAATGAAAAAACAATAAAGATATTTTTTATATTCAGTCAAATTGTTTAACAAACAACAAATAACCACAAAGAAAACAGTTTTATTTATTAATAAAATTTTGTTGTGAAATATTTACTTTTGTTTTTTAAATTTAAAAAATGGAATCGATAAATTAGTTTGAGGAAGCATCTTGCCAATGAATTGGAAGCGGTTTTTCTATTGGTTACGATATCTTAGCGGAAAAAAAATCCTATCGAGGTGTTCAAAATGAAAGTTAAGGAAAAGGACAGTATTATGTGATAACAACTTGAGTTTTTGACAGTAATTAATCTCGCTATAGTCACTATTCAAGTTCGAATATGTCGAAAAACAGTGGTTTTTGCACGTTAGATAAGGATGACTCCCAAATCTGACGTGATGGAACAATTCTTCTACCAGATTCGATTACAGCGCATAAAAAAGCCATCGGAACAGTGTCTGATTTCTGTTTCAGAACTTTACAGGTCTGTGTTATCAAAATTATTATAATTAATCATATTGACAAAATATTAATGTAGTGATTACATTGTCATGCATAGTATGAATTAGCGTGGGTACTAATAAGATATAAACAGTATATATACGAAAGAATGCATAAAAAATGTTACGAAAATATTTATTATGATAATAGTATAATAAATACACACACACGCACACATAAATTTGTTGGGATTTATGTGATCAATCTGCGTAGCGTTAAAGTAGATATAGATATCAGGCGTTTCACGTCAACTGCCCCAGATCGGCGCGCGAGTGCCAAATCGTGCTATTTCCAACTCATGTTTATGATACTAAAATGTACTTAAAAAAATTATTTGATAAGCGTTTTCAACGTGTTTTCTCCTCAGAACCTTCAAAAACTACAAAACATCTTATATCTCAAAAACCGCGCTGGGGCAGTTGACGTGAAACGCCTCATATATAGATGTATGTAAGAGAGCAACGCCGCGCGGGGAGAGCGAGCGCCGCCGCAGCGCGGGGAGGGATAAACCGTAAAATTTTGGTGTATTTTCCACATACTTATTTTGGGAGTAATCATTCAGTAACTAATCATGTGACGTTATTAACCGGAAGAATCAAGCTTACTTTTTTCTTTATGTTCAAAATTTTATTCTTATCACGTAAAACAAGTCTTTTTTATACTAAGATAGGTTTATGAATTTTACAATTTGAGTCTAGATTTTTCTTTAATCCAATCATAGTATTTGTGCACCCTAGTGTAAACTCCCGGAAATATTTTCGATTCACAATATATACCAGTGGAAATGATTCCATAGAGTTTACCATGAATAATACCAGGTCCACCAGAATCACCATAGCATGAATCAGCGTTTCCATTGCCCGCACAAAACATATTATCGGTTATGGGATGTGACCTGTAAGCTCTTTCACAACTTGCTTGATTCACTACAGGTACGTATGCAGCCTTCAAAAAATTAGATTTTTTCTGATGTAGCTAAAAATAGTTAATTAAATTAACTAAAGAAATTCTAGAAAAAAAGGGAACCTTTCTCTGCAAAGGATAAGAGCTTACCCCTATCTGTCCAAAACCAGAAATCCGCATCAATTCACCTTGTCTGGGACTATCGTGTAGCTTTGCAATTTCTATAGGACGTTGTTCATTATTAACATGAATAGGCTCTGTAAGCTGGATGACAAATATAATGAAAATATTCGTGTTAGTCACAAGTTCTTAATCAAAAATTAAAATTTCTACTGAAATTTATTTAATAAGTTTCGAAGTTGTATAAAACTATTATTACACGTATTGAAATACAAACATTGCCATGAATAGCGATATTATATCTATACTAAATCCTTCCTAAGCAATTCACAAGTAAAATAAACATATTTAATTACCTTGATTAAAGTGATGTCGTTGTTTCTGCTGATGGGCTCAAAATTATCATGCGTTATAATTTTCTTAATTTTGTGTAGTTTACCTGAAGTTTCTCTGTATCCACTACCAGTTCGTACTGATAGATACGATTTATTTCTATTTCGCAATGAAGAGATTAATTTATTTTTTTGTAAGAAGTTCTATTATATAGAAATACTTAATGTAATTATAAAAATTAAATGAAATCTTACTGGACACAGTGTGCAGCAGTTATAACCCAAGATTCATGTATAATCGTTGCACCGCACAAGTTTTCTATTCTGAACCAAAACAAGTTAGCCTAAAAACAAATTTAAATACTTTCATCCTGGGAGCTATGGGCTTAAAGATTTATATTGAAATTATTATGTTGATATACAAGATATAAAGAGCTTTAGTCTGATTCAACATCTTCTTGAATTATTTTTAAAAACTTTTAAATATCTATAAACTGTTTTGCATGAAATTTATTCAATACATAATGCGATAAGGAAAATACATCTATTAATATCGTTCATGTATTATTTTAATTCAACAATCTTTTAATAAATAAATCCATTAATTTTGTAATCAGTTACGTTAAAGAAATTGCTGCAAAGGAATAAATGTTATAAAATTTAGTTGATATTTATTTACCAGATATGGTATGTCTTCTATTCCAACGTAATCTCCTTCAACAATTTTACCTTCATACGTTTCATTGTTATCTATTAGAAATTGAAATATAATATGTAATTGAAAAATGTATTTTAATCAACAAAAATACTATTTAAAATCTCTCTTACCTACACGGAAGCCGCTCGCGAAAGCGATGCACAACAAAATATACAGAACCTTCATGACTGCAATAAGTGAAAATGGAAAAAAAATTTTCCTTACATACGCTGATCTTATCAAATGATCATTAATAGAATTATAAATTAAAAATAAAATAAACAAAAGTGTTGGTCAACTATTTCTTTCGTGCTATCATTACCTTGGTTATTTCGTGACTGCTACGATAAATGTTGTTGAAGGCCGCGCGCCACGCTACATAAAATGTATGGAAAATTTCAGTAGTGTATACTGAAAAAAACGGTGGCTAAAACGTTCTGCTTTCTTATTTACACCAATAATATTTACACCAAACTCGAGCGACCGACCTTGAGGAGCGCTGCTGCGCTCTGCTGTTGGTGCAATGTTTACACTTCGTGTAAATTCTGTCGTCGACAGAATGGATTCAAATTTTTACAGATTATAGATATTTATATTCTGCATTATCATAATTTTTTTTCTAAAAAAATTGACCGTTTATTTTTGGAGTTATAAGCTTTAAAAAAAAACATGTTTCTGTTAATAACAAAAGAACCGCAATAGCTACTGTAATTGTTTTTTGAAAATATAGGTTTTCTTATGCTCTTTTGAATTCTATCTGTCCGATTCAAATATCTCAATTTTATCATTAAAAAACGCAAAAATGAATTCTGCGAAAATCGAAAATTCGAAATAAAAGAAAAACGCATCGGCGAATCAAAAAGAGGATTTCCTTCCCTCATTCACACAAAAAAACAAACAGAATGAGACCTGTCCGGTTAAAATCCATCGAATAGATCCTGAGATAAAACGGTATACGTACACACACACACACACACAAACGCGCGCACACACGCGCCCACGCACGCACGCACCCACAAACATATCCATACAGACATTTTCTAAAATCATGTGATTCGAACATCTATCACCTCTGTTCGTGTTTCTAGAGCGATTTAACGAAACTTAAAATTTTACTATTACAAAGCTTTCTCTAGAAGGGAGCAAAAAACAGTTTATTGGGAATTTTAATAAAACTAATAAAGATATAAATTTGATTTCTTCACAGAAAAATACATTTTAATTCTTTACATGCCTGTACTTTAAAAAATGAGATTTGCTCAATTTTCAAATTCTGATCTTGGTTTTTCGTATGCTAAAAAATTGCAACCTGAAGTATTGCTTCCTCCTAGAGGAAGCTTTGTGATAGTAAAAAAAAAAGTTTATAAGATAATGTGTTAGAAATGTTATTTAGCAAATTTGAATCGAAATACACTATTTTCAGAAAATGTCCGTATGGATGTGTGTGTGTGTGTGTGTGTGTGTGTGTGTGTGTATGTGTGTGTATGTATGTCCGTATACGCTGATATCTCATGATCTACTCGACCGATTTTAACGGGAGAGTGATCATTTTTTTAGATTTTGCTTCCACAATTGGGGTCAATATTCTATTTTTGTAAAATTTAATTTTTTTTTATAGCCATTTTTTAATTTTCAAAATTTTTATTTTCGATTTTTTTAATATTTAGAACAAATATTGTTTATATATCATGAATTCTCTGTATGTAGGATAAAATTATCTACAATTTAAAAAAAAAAAGTCGGTAGCTATATTTCGTCATAAGTTATTGATGAAAACGTAATTTTTTGTAAATAGGTTATATTTCGAAATTAAAAAAAGATATTAACATGAATATTTTTTTGGTTATAAAGGATATTAAGTACTGTAACTTACTAAATTTTTAGGTTTTTTATTCATTATTTTTTGAGAAAAAAAATAATTTATAAAAAAAGTGATTTTTTTTGTCGTTCAATAATTATAGTAAAATTGGCTTAATCACTTTGAAATTCTTTGTAGGGGTAGATTTTGTATACCAAATTTAATTTCGTAGTGAGTTCTTTGGGCAAAAGGATTGATCCATAAATTTCGGAGATATTTGAGGTTAAAATTTTTTCAATTTTTTTTTAAATCGTAATTTCTCGAGAACGGCTCTATGTATCTAAATGGGGTGGGTGGCATTCGAAAGAGAATTAAATTACCTATATTTTCTAAAAAAAATTAATTCTCTAGCTATCACGGTTCTTTTGTTATTAAAAAAACGTAAAAATTGAAAAATGAAAAAAATGAGTTTTCTGTCCTCCGGCCGGAAAGCGCCAACTTCCCGGCCGCTGCGCGAAATGAAGTTGCCGCTTTCCGGCACCGTCGGGCAAAAAAATAGTATACACACCTTGGCAGGTAAAAAAGAAAGCCTCAGATCACATGTTTGTCAACCTCGGCTTCGCCTCGGCCGACAATTACATGTGATCTGAGACATTTCTTATTTTACCTGCCTAGGTATGTAATATACTATTTATATGTTCAACTATTACAAGAGTAAAATTGTCTTATTCGCTTCAAAATTCATTCTAGAGGTATATTATTGATAGTTCTCGGATGAATTCTTTTGGCAAAATGATTGGTTCATAAATTTCAGAGATATTTGAGGTTAAAATTTTTCTAGACATTTTTAAAATGTATTTCTTGAGGATGGCTCTGTGTATCTGAATGGGATGGGTAGCATTTGAAAGAGAATTAAAATATTTATATTTTCTAAAAAGAAAAATTTTTTAGTTATCACGGTTTTTTATTATTAACAAAAATGTAAAACTTGAAAAATTGAAAAATGAAAAAAAAAATCTGTCTTTATCAAATTTTGTAAAATACATCCCCTCACATTATAACAGCCTTTCCACATAACGCATTCAATATAACACAGGTAGCTTTTATATATCTTCAGATCGAGTTCGTTGTCCAAAAAAATCGGTCCATTACGAAAAAAGATATTTGAGGTAAAAAATTTTTTAAAAAAATTTTCGAATTGCGTTTTCTCAAAAAATACTTGATTTATCGACTTAAAATTTTAACCACTTATTAAATTTATAGAAGACTATATTTGGTTAAAATTTCAGGAGATCTTCATTTGTTTTCTAGAAAAAAATTATTTTAGAAAAAATTTGCGTTTTCGTTGTCGCACGATAACAAGAGCAAAAATTACCCAATCGTCCTGAAATTTGGCACAGATTTTATATATTATAATTGTATTATAATATATAAAATATATTGTTTAAAATATATAAAATATATAAAATATATATTGTTTTATGTATTATAATTGTAGATTTTATATATCTTCAGATCAAGTTCGTTGCCCAAAAAAATCGGTTCATTACGAAAAAGATATAACGCACAGTTTAAGCTGAATCCGGACCCATGACCCTCTCCTAGTTAGTCTAACCGTACAAGATAAAGTATTAAATTTTAAATATTAGAAGTAAAAATTAATTAAAGGGATTAATAAATTAAGTTTGAGGAAGCTACGTGCCAATGAATTGGTAGCGGTTTTTTTTACTCGAAATAAAAAACTAATTTTAAATTTACAAAAATATGAAGGTTGAATCAAATGTTATATAATTGAATATTTGGTTCGTTTTTTCAATAATTTTGTGATAATAAATATTTAAAAAACATGACGATATTTTCATTAAAATGCTGCTATTAAAATTTTCATTATTGGCATTTTAAATAGATAAACTAACTTTAAGAAACTTAAATCGCAATTTATGAATAATTCACTTCAAAATATACCTTTGGTTGGTTTATCCAAAAGTCTACGCTCATAGTTCATGATTGTAGACGAGTGGCGCCACAACCTCATATCATTGAAACTCATGCGCGAATATGAATAAAATTTGAAGTTTTGTCAAATGAGCTTACGTTTAATTCATAAATAATCCTTTTTTTATTTTTGCAATGAATTAGGATTATTTAAATTAAAAGGGATTATTTATGAATAGCTCATTCGACAAAATTTCAAATTTTATTCATCCTCGCCCATGAGTTTCAATGATATGACGTTGTGGCGCCACTCGTCTATCGTCATGAACTATGAGCCTAGACTTTTGGATAAACCAACGCTGCTTATTACCCAACTTTCTCAGTCTGGATCTTTATCAATGACGCAAGCACTAATGTAAATATTTACACGCACTTTGCTGATATGTAGACTATGTTGCCATCACTGATTGGTATTAAAATACGAACATACAATATAGCAACATTAAGCAATATAAAAAATCTTTTAACTACTATGCAATCATAGTTTGTTAAATAATAATTTTTTTTAATTAAAAAACACACACACACACACACACACACACACACACACACACACACACACACACATATATATATATATATATATCAAAAAAGCTCTTTAATTAAGAATGTACAAATGATTATAAAATATGAATTTTATGATAAAAATTCATTGACTTAATCTTGACACCACAATGATATCTTTATAATAAATAAAAATATAATATAAAAATTAAATTATATTAATGGCCGAATCTATCTCAAATCAGGTGGTCCGCGAATGCTTATCTCACCGATCATTTTGAAATTAAAATATTTATGTTCTTGTCCAAAAATTATTTGATACACTTATTTTTTTATTTCTTTGTTTGATCAAAATTTCATGCGCTCAACGATACCGAAAAACTCCGAGAAAACCCTTACTTACAAAAAACCGCTGCCAATTCACTGGCACGTAGCTTGCTCCAACTTAATTAACTGATTTTTTTAATTCCAATATTTAAAATTTAATACTTTATTTTGTACGGTGAGACCCTTTTATCTTTATTTTATGTTAAATAGTTTGTGACTTTTGTGAAAGCTACATCTGTGCCATATTTCAAGACGATTGGATAATTTTTACTCTTGTAAAATTCCTCATGGAGAAAGCAAAAAATTTTTCAATGTAATTTTCAAACTGCTACTGTTTCACCAGTTTTTGAAGCTTTACGCCTGTAACATTCAATTTCACTTCACTCAATTTTGAGCTCTCTTTCAGGTCTTTTATGTTATTTTCAAAAATAAAAAATAAAAAATGCACGATTTATACACTTTTTAGAAAAACGCATTTTTCCCGAAAGAGTCATTTTTTTTGCTCATTTTTTTTGTCGTGATAGAGGACGTAAATACCTATCTAGACGTATATGTGAGATTCACGACATTTGCGCTGGGATAGCGATCACTAATGAGATAACGCACAAATAAATTTTTCACGCTTGACGCTTATATATTGACGGCTGAGCGGAATAAGGTCGTATCTCGGCGCGCGGACGAAGAACGTCGTATCTCATCGCGCGGAAGAAGACCGTAGTATCTGACCGCGAGGATGAAGAACATCGTATCTCACCGCACGGATGAAGAACATCGTATCTCACTGCGTAGACGAAGAACGTCGTATCTCGCCGTATACTGGCCGTGTACTGGCCGCAAGAGCGCCGAGATACAACGTTCTTTTCTTTTCAAAGTTGAAAGTTCTCTTCTTTTCAATGTTGAAAGTATATTTTATTTCTTCTTTTTTACGTAATTTTCCATTGATTTTTCACGGTATAAGATTTTTCCTCTTATGAGGCTATACAGATCCAAAAAAAAACCGCTGCCAATTCTTTGGCACTTAGCTTCCTCAAACTAATTCATACTCTCTAAAAAAAAATCAGTGAAATTTCACTGAAAAGCAGTGCATATTCACTTTTCCGATAAGTGAAAATCAGGTAACTGCGAAATAGTGAATATTCACTTTTCAAAATAGTGAAAGTATATCCTGTGATGAAACAGTGAAAAATCACTGATAAATTAGTGAAAAATCACTGATAAATTAGTGAATATCACTGATAAATTAGTGAAATATCACTTATAGATCAGTGAAAATAGCTAAAAAATCAGTGAAAAATAGCTAGAAAGTCAGTGAAAAATAGCTAGAAAATCAGTAGAAAATTATTGATATAAAATCTAAAAATCACTAAAAATAGTTTTTAATCACCGCATTTACCAGTGAAACGTACTTTTATGAGTTTTAAAGAATTAATGAGACTTACACTATTATAAACGTAATTAAATTATTTTATTCATCATGAATAATTATGTTACTATACATCAATATCAAAATAATGTTTATACTATTCGTCGCTGTCCGATTCCTCATTACTAACAATATCACTTCGTGACGTGATGTCTGTATTTGTTAAATTAACATTTAAAGAAGTTATTAAACTCCCAGCTTTGGTACTGGTTTTGTAAATAAAAACTTCAATAAAATTAAAAAAATATACCAAAGAAGTAGGGTACTCCACATTTAGAACATAAAATAATTTGAAGAGAAGGTCGAATGCCAAAATTATATTTTGGTTATTAGAACGATGTAAAATCCATCCATCTCCCTGTACAAAGTATCTGTGATTTTCCCCATTTGTCACACAAATTATATAGAGTTGGATATTACAAGAAGCAGCTGCGCTTTTATTAGCGATAAATAATTCGATATCTGTACCTTCCTACAAAAGATATAATAATATTATATTCAATTGAAAAGCATATTAATCGAAGACTTTATGTTTAAATGATAAAATGCTTTAAACTTACGGGTACTATTTCTACTAGGTCATCATAGATATTTAATTTATATGCTGCTGTATTTTTCACATTTTTTTTCCTTTACCAACGTCAGTTGTCTTGCCCTGTGCTCTTTTTTTCCTCTTGAAAGCATTGCATGCAGGCAGTAAATGGATCAGCATTACTAAACATCTAAGAAGTTCTGAAAATAAAATTTTTTATTTTGTATTTATCAATAGTTTAACATTAGTTGATTTGTATGTGTCTTACCATCTTTTATATGTGAGGTTTGGTTCACAATTTCTTTTTTATGAGTATTTGCATAAGCTAAAATACGCGGAGCATAAAAAGTTGAAAATTTTGTTAAAAAATTATTTTCTGACTCAGCAAAAATTTTTCTAAATTCATTTTCAATCTAGAATAGATTAAAAATCATAATTAAATATTACACAGGAATTATTACCATATCGCCATCATAATCCAATAAACGTGGATATTTTTCAAAAATTTCTGTAGTCGAAGGCTGACTCTCCAAAATCCACGTGCGACGATTGATAAAAGTTTGATCAAGACTGGTGACTATTATGTGTTTGTTTAAGCTTACAGGATTTTTATATTTTATCAAAGCAACCTTTTGGAAACAAATAAATCGTATTTCGACCAACGAATGAACATATTATTAAAAAACATAGTCATATTTTGTATTACCTTTTCTTCGTGTTCTTGAGTGGAAAGAAATGGTAATTCTTTCGTAGAACTTGACGATTCATCATTATCTACTTTTTTCAAAATATTTTTGTGCTTCTTTTTTTCAGGTTCTAGATTTTTACGAATTGTCATTAGTCGATACTCTACAAAGCCTCGCCTTGTATTAGGATCAAAGTAATGTTCCTAAAAATAAACAATTTATTGAATGAAATTGGGACATTATTCTTTTTTCAGGTTCTAGATTTAATTTTCTTTAATTTCTAGTAAATAAACTTACATATTCACCTGCGGTTAATGAACTTTTTAATAGCGGGAATTCCGTAACGATTGCTTTTGCAAGCGCCGTTTTAGCCTCGTTTGGTGGATAACTAAAATGTAATATTGTTTTTTTTAATCTTAATATTTAAACTAGTAATAAAATAAAATATATTTGAATAAATACTTACCAATCGTCATCGTGAACTTTTACTAATTCTGCTACCAACAACCTTATCATCTTTCGTCTATCATCTTCTGCAAAGGATCCTTTAGTAGCTGCTTGTATAATATTTTGACCTTGCTTTTTATGTTGCAAAAGTGTTTCTTGAATTGAACCAAATCTCTATAAAAGTATAAAGTCAATATAATTGCGTTGTAATTTTGAAATAAATCTGATGTTACTTTTTAATTATTAATGTATTATAGAATTTAAAAGAGGAAATATAAAATAAAGTATAATATCAGAAAAAAAAACGAATTTTATCTTGAAAAATTTTTATGAATGTTTTGTGAAAATTGAAATTTTGAAGGTACTAGCCATCTCTAAGCGCGCTTCGCGCACCGTAATATTAGCAAAACTTTACGCCACTTTTGTTTTTGTAACCTAGCAATCCATTACTCCCACCAACCAAATCACAAATAAATTTATTTCATAGCAAATAGGTTCATTTTTTTTAAGATAGGAAGTGTTAAAAAATTGGCATGGTGTGGTTTGTGCACATAAGAATTATGCACATATTTATTGTGCACACTTTAGCATTGGAGTATACACATAGATATAGATATACACCAATGCTAAAGTGTGCACAATAAATATGTGCATAATTCTTATGTGCACAAACCACACCATGCCAAAAAATTAAAACTATATTACCGTGAATTTCGAGTTCATTACTGAAAATGTAATCCTATCAGAGGCAGTACTACTGCAAGGTGACTTAGATAATTCATTATTCTTATTTGCATTGAAACATATTTTTTTTAATAATTTTTTATTTTGGTTAGGTATTGCAAAGTTTTCCTTAACATTCCTAGAATTAACTTCGGTTTCATCAATCATCTCTGTATCACTTAAATTTGGAAGAACTTTTCTTTTGTTCGTATTAGTAGTACTGATTGCATTTGATCCATCTAATTTATTAAGTGTACAATCATGACTTGATGATTTATTACTATTAAGTACTTCTAGATTAGCTTTACTTAGTTCATTTTCTTTACTTTCAGAAGATTGTAATGTTCCATCTTCTTGTACAATATAATAAAAAGCATCCTAAATTAAAAAATAAATTAATATCATTTACAATATTTTCAGAAATTGTTATTTCAATATACAGATATAAAAATAATGTTACCGTAGAAGTTCGCTTTCCATTATTTATTACTCTTAGCAGTTCTTTTGCAGGTCCCATCTTAATTTTCATGATTATCAAGTCTTCTTGAGTTAATTCTAGAAAGGATCTTCCGTTGATACATTCATCTAACAAAAATATATAATTATCAACTAATATATTTTAAAACAATTCGATGAACTTGATTAATATTATTATTACTAGTAAAATTTGTATAAACTTCAAAATTATTGTGCTTTATATAAAATGTTAAAAAAACGTGTTTGGAATTAAATGCAGGGATGTCAATATATGCGTTGGATATTGGGTAGTGAAAACGGAATATCAAATAGCAGAAAAAAAAATTTACGAAATAAACAAAATAGCATATGGCGTAACAAGTACATAAAACGCAGTTTTACGCACACGTAGTGCAGTAGTAAAACACGATTGCACAAGTACGATATTTTGTTATCGTATGCGTAAATTTTTTTGGCACTAATATTGGTATCGAAAAGAGCTGTTTTCCATACTAATATCAGGGCAAAAACTAGAATTTTATGTACGCTATTGCAAAAAAAAACTATATTAAATGTAGATAACATGCTCAAATAGCCACCAGAAATGAAAATACTCTCATCACTTATAAATGCATAGGGATATCAATGTATGTGTTGGATATTAGGTAATGAAAATAGGATATCAAATGGTTGAAAACCAAATTTGTGAAATGAAGAAAAAAGCATATTACACAATAAGTGTAATACTTTTTGTGATCTTGTGTGTAAACTTTTTCTTTTGGACTAATATTGGTATCGAAAAGAGCGATACTAATATCAGTACAGAAAATGAAATTCTACGCACACTATTGCAAAAACAAACGTATATGATGATAACATGCTCAAATAGCCATCACACAATGAAATGAAAATACTCTCATCACTATCAACTACAGCTTACCCATCATAAGATGGCGTCATATTATCATATGACGCAGGCTAATATATAGAGCGTCTGATCTTGGTTTTTTCCAATAAAATACAGGCTTGTAATATGCAAGGTCAGATGTTTTGATAAACTGATAAATATTCTCAGGGGTATTCGATGCAATCTTAGGTTCGATGCAATAAGCATGAAGACTGGTATCAAACGAATAAGTTATACAAATGGTAACTTTTAGGTAAACTTCTTGATCAAGAATGATCATTTCTTTTATACATCCAAATACCAACAGATTATCCTGTCTCGTACATGCTTTTTCGAGAACAACGAACAAATTGTTTCGAAATTCGACTCCATTAACAAAAACAGATTTCACACAAAAAACTAAATCATCAGCCAATTTTCCAAGCCTAATTAGATCATGCATACTTTGTGTATTATATACAAAATTTAATTTGCCGGATAACACACGAAGCTGATTAACTTTAACGTCCTTAGATCCCCATTTGAAACTTTGTGTTGACTGACAAATACGAACAATAGTTTTTGGAGGGTTTTTAAAATTATGCATATTTTGGGCTCTTAATTTACATTCATTATGTTTACCTTCAAAACGCAAACAGTAGTACAAAAGTAAAGGTCCTGCCCATGCAATGCATTCCTTATAATGGTCGAGATGGTGAAATTTATTTATTAAATTGACATTTGGAAATGAACGAATAAAACACATTTTAAAATCTCGTACAAGGGCATCTAAATAAGGTAGTATTGATTTATTTAATTTTGGTGCAAAAACAATTTCCATAATTCTTAAGAGGTATATAATAAGAATCATGTGTTCATCTTCATCATCAATTTTGTCAGCAAATAAAAATGGTAATGATCTTATTAAGCACCATGTTTGCATTGCCTTTTGGCTCAATGTGTGATCCTTTTTACAAAGCATTGCTCTCGTGAAATTAGCTGAAGGTTTGTTTGCACTTTCAAGATAACCGTAATTAAATTGAGATATAGCTGCATTTAGATAGTCAATGTCGAATTTTTCTTGTACAACCACGTATTGATGTAGCACTAATTTAATAATCATGGGACATATCCCACATAGTAAGTCGTGCATAATATCAAATACTTTATTATTAGATACATGAAAAAATTTAATTTTGTTTAAACAACAATCTCCCTTAAGGCCAGTAGCTGTTTTGGCAGCATCTGAAAAATGTGATCGCCTCAAAAATTCTAGTTGTTCATTGAACACCTGTTCTGTTCTCTGTAGACGTTTTTCGAAGGAACCAGCATGCAAATCATTTCTTGAATATAAACACATTCTACAAAATATGTTTGCAGATGGTCCTAGCAGATTATATACTTCATGTATCGCAAGTCCGTCACCACACAAACTTATTAAAGTTGCTCGAAGAACAAACGTTTCATCATTATCAAACTCAAGAGTTATACCTTCGTCATTTTCCAGTTTAGCTAAATCATGTATAAACGGGCTCAACACCTTATCAAAATGATACTTTTTAACATCTTCATGACTGCAAAGAATTAGTAAGTGTATACTAGACAATTCGCTATTCATATGAGGTGGTAAATTATCAATTTGATAATAGAATGCACCTAATTTATGAATACTCGTTTTAGATCCTAATGGATTCACAATCTCCAATTCATCGTAATATAACTTGATTCTAATAGCGTTGTTGTACTTTTGAAGAAAAGGATGTTGGTGAAAATATTCACTGTCTATAAAAGATCCTAAAATTCCCTCAGGCGAAGGTTGCTCTAATAAAATTGCATCTCTTACTTCTTTATTAGAGAGTACACACTTTAAAACATCAATTATAGGAACATACTGAAATGTTTCCATGACTGTAGTAGGTATATGACAACACGTTAGACTATCGACAATAGTGTCAACACGTCTACCAAGGGGTACTTCTATAGGTTTGATATATCCTCGATTTATTGCCAAACTATTTACTTGTTCGTCTAATGTTTTCAAACCATCAAAAGAACTATCAAAATCTAAAACATCAGTAATGCTTTGTACCAAAGCTTCATTTACTATACTCCCTACTACAAGTTTAGAATTAATTTTTATTCTTAATAAGCTTTTTAAGTTCAGTAAAAGTTCTTCAAATTCTTCTATAATACTTTTTATAATAGTTCCTGTCATAGAACCATTACAGTGAAGCCTGGCTATCATATTAATAATAGCTTCTCTTAAATCATTTTCAATATTTAAATTATTCGCTAAATGCTCTTCATTATTAGGAATCTGATAATTGTTTATTTCATCTGCTTCATTATTACCCTGATCATCGTCATTAATATGGTCAATTTCCATGACTCCATCATCTCTAGCATAAACATCTGCTTCATTATTGCGAGGTTGATGAAAATTAGGTGCTTCATTGACAAGATTTAAGTGCTCTTTTCTAATGTGTTTTCTTAAATCGTAAAAATTAATAAAACTTCGAACGCAACCATTTTGTCCACAAATAAAACCAGGGTAACCTACTCCTCCAGACAAAGTTAGTCCATGGTAATGGCGAAAATGATTACTTAACCCATTTACACCATTGTTGACAAAGCCATTACAAATATAACAATTCAGACGATCCATTTTGAAAACTGAAAATCCCTGTAAAAAATTTCAATTTTTGTACAATAAATATAAGCTGTAAATACTTAATAAGATCAACAGTATACTGTTAATTGCTGTATAGAATATTACAACAATAAAATAATATCCAATAGTAACTCACTCCCTAACATCCTATTTTCGTGGCAAAAAAGAAAAAAATTCTAATTCCGCCATTTTTGATATTGTCAATAATTTTATTACTATAGAATCGAATTGCTAGCATGAAGAGTAGCTATAGCAAACAAAAAAAAATGGCTATGATGCAAATACCACGGAACACCCCCAACCACCCTCTTTCATCCTAAAAAGAGCCAAAAAAATTCCAATTCAGAGGGTTTTGAAATCGCCAATAATTTTATTGCTGGAATACAATTTGTAGCATGCAGAGTACAAAAAAAAATTGGCAACAATGCAATCACCGAGGAACACCCCCAAACGACCACTATTTGATCCTGGATCGCAAAAAAAAATTAGAATTTCACCATTTAATTTTATTGCTAGAATCAGTGCGTCGATACTTTACTGTAGTCTGGCGCTTGCGCACTAGAGGCCTTCACCGATTGGGAGCCTGAGCGGCTTTAGAGGCATGAGTATAGCGCCCGCGTTCAAACAGCGAGCGCACGACTAGGCGGGTCACGCGAGGATCGAATATATAACGAAGTTACGTAGACGTGCGAAACTAAGCGAGACAATTATTAAAATTATTTCTAAACACAAGTAGGTGGGGACGCAAGTCCCACGCACATTAGGGAATTACGTAGACATGCAACAATAAGCAAGACAATTATTTAAACAATTTTTAAACCAAAGTAAGCGAGGGATATGAGGTCCACGCATATAAAGGAGTCATGTAGACATGACAAAATAAGTAAAATGATTATTTAAATAATTTTTCAACCCAAGAAGGCAGGGGATCTGAGGTCCACGCATATAAGGCAGTCATGTAGACATGAAAAAATAAGCAAAACAATTAATTAAATAATTTTTAAACCCAAGTAGCCGGGGGACGCGAGGTCCACGCATATTAGGGAATTACGTAGATGTGCAACAATAAGCAAGACAATTATTTAAACAATTTTGAAACCCAAGTAGGCGGAGGATATGAGGTACACGCATATAAGGAAGTCATGTAGACATGAAAAAATAAGCAAAACGATTACTTAAATAATTTTAAACCCAAGTAACCCGGGAACACGAGATCCACGCATGTTAGAGAATTACATAGACGTGCAACAAATAAGCAAGACAATTAAACAATTTTTAAACCCAAGTAGGCGGGGGATATGAGGTCCAAGCATATAAGGGAGTCATGTAGACATGAAAAAATAAGCAAAACGATTATTTAAATAATTTTTAAACCCAAATAGGCAGGGGATAAGAGGTCCACGAATTTATATGGTCCACGTATTTTTATTTAAATAATACTTTTTCTTATTTTTTCATGTCTACATGACTCTCTTATATGCTTGGACCTCACATCCTCCGCCTACTTGGGTATTAAAATTGTTTAAATAATTGTCTTGCTTATTGTTGCACATCTACGTAATTCTCTAATATGCGTGCACCTCATATATCCCACATACTTGGGTTTAAAAATTATTTAAATAATCGTTTTGCTTATTTTTTTATGTCTACATGACTCCCTTATATGCGTGGACCTCATATCCCCCGCCTACTTGGGATTAAAAATTATTTAAATAATTGTTTTGCTTATTTTGTCACGTCTACATGACTTCCTTATATGCGTCGACCTTACATCCCCTGCCTACTTGGGTTTAAAAATTATTTAAATAATTGTTTTGCTTACTTTTTTATGTCTACATGACTCCCTTATATGCGTGGACATCATATTCCCCGCCTACTTGGGTTTAAAAATTGTTGAAATAATTGTCTTGCTTATTGTTGCCCGCCTACATAATTCTCTAATATGTGTGGACCTCGCCTCTCCCGGTTACTTGGGTTTAAAAATTATTTAAATAATCGTTTTGCTTATTGTTGCACATCAATGTAATTCTCTAATATCCGTGGACCTCGCGTTTCCCGGCTCCTTGGGTTTAAAAATTATTTAAATAATCGTTTTGCTTATTTTTTCATGTCTACATGACTTCCTTATATGCGTGGACCTCATATTCCCTGCCTACTTGGGTTTAAAAATAATTCAAATAACGGTTCTGCTTACTTTTTTATGCCTACATGACTCCCTTACATGCTTGGACCTCATATCCCCCGCCTACTTGGGTTTAAATATTGTCTAAATAATTATCTTGCTTATTTTTTCATGTCTACATATCTCTCTTATACGCGAGGACCTCATATCCCCTGCCTACTTGGGTTTAAAAATTATTAAATAATTGTTTTGCTTATTTTTTCATGTCTACATGACTTCCTTATATGCGTGGACCCCATATCCCCCGCCTACTTGGGCTTAAGAACTATTTAAATAATCGTTTTGCTTATTTTTTTATGTCTACATGACTCCCTTATATGCGTGGACCTCATATCCCCTGCCTACTTGGGTTTAAAAATTAGTTAAATAATTGCTTTGCTTACTTTTTTATGTATACATGACTCCCTTATATGCGTGGACTTCATATCCCCCGCCTACTTGGGTTTAAAAATTGTTTAAATAATTGTCTTGCTTATTGCTGCACGTCTACATAATTCCCTAATATGCGTGGACCTCGCCTCTCCCGGCTACTTGGGTTTAAGAATTATTTAAATAATCGGGTTGATTATTTTTTCATGTCTACATGACTCCCTTGTATGTGTGGACCTCATATCCCCCACGTACTTGGGTTTAAAAATTGTTTAAATAATTGTCTTGCTTATTGTTGCACATCTACGTAATTCTCTAATATGCGTGGACCTCGCGTCCCCCGGCTACTTGGGTTTAAAAATTATTTAAATAATCGTTTTGCTTATTTTTTCACGTTTACATGACTCCCTTATATGCGTGGATCTCTGCTTGTAGCGTTTCCAATTGTTTCGTAGCTACCTTGCATGCTAGAAATTGGCTTCCATCAATAAAATTATTGGCGTTTTAAAAAACGGCGGAGTTATTTTTTTTGCATTTTCAGGGAACAAGTAGGCATAGTTTAGAGGTGTTCCACGGTGTTCGCAGCGTTGCCATTTTTTTTTTGTGTTTACCCTGCATGCTAGAAATTTTATTCCAACAATAAATTTATTGGCGATTTAAAAAATGACAAAATTAAATTTTTTTTGCTATTCTTTGGGGTTAAAGGGGTTGTTTGGCGGTGTTCTGCGGTGCTTGTAGCGTTGCCAATTTTTTTGTAACTACCCTGTACGCTAGGAATTAGATTCTAGCAATAAAATTGTTGGTGATCGCAATAACGGCTGAATTAGATTTTTTTTCCCCACAATAAAGTGGTGTGTTAGGGAGTGGGTTTTGTCATTTTTGTCGCTATAGAATCGATTCCGTGCGGAAATAGCCACACATATAGATACAGATACTATAACAAATTTTCTCAAAATCCGTCAAATCAATTTTTCTTAACAGGGTGGCATAGTCCTACCATTACCGACCGAGTAATTAACATAGTTTAATGCTTATTAAAAATAAAATACGTAGAATCATAAAAAATCAAGAGCACACTGCTCTGTGGTTAGAAGGTTCTATCGTCCAGTAAACGTTTGAAGTCGAAATATCAAGTGGTTTTTGAAAAAACTTTGAACAAAACAAAATTCAGTTTCATTCAAAGTTTTTGCAAAAACCACTTGATATTTCGACTTCAAACTTTTACCGGATGATAGAACGTTTAAAACCACAGAGCAGTGTGCTCTTGATTTTTTGTGATTCTACATATTTTGTTTTTAATAAGTTTGAAACTGTGTCAATTGCTTAGTCGGTAATGGCACGGCTATGGCACCCCCTTAAACTTTGAACATTTTTTTCACTGGTCAAAATCTTCCTCTATGAGGAAGCAAAATTATCTTGAAAATCTATGTCAAAACAACAACAAAACTAAATTGTAAAATCTAAACTTAATAAAATACTATATTATAAGATTAAAAAATGCAATAAGTAAACGCAAAAAGAACATTTAAAATAAACTAAAAAAATAAAACGATATAAAGTATGGTTAGAAGAGTAAATTGAAATAACAAATGTATGGGATATTCTGCAATATCATAAATAATAAACACAATTCTAAAACGACATTGAAATCAAAATTTTAATAGTAGGTGCATACTGTTTATTTTGCAACTTGCAGTAAATAGTAATATAGTCAGCAGTTACAATGAGAAATTGTAACACATAACTGAAACATAAAACGGAATAAGCTCTAAAGTTTTTTGTATTCAAATTATTCAATGAGATTTCTTAAAACTTTGCCATTATTAATCCGTAATAGGGGTTGAGGGAGTAGGGAATATATACCTCCTATTATATTAATTTACTGCAAAAAAGTGAAATATATAATTTTTATGATGACAGTAAATTATTAATTACGTTGGATAATTTAAAATTTGAAAATATCAATTTTCACTTGAAAAAATTAAATTAGAGTGATAAGTTTTAGTTCAAACACACATTTTTTATTTTAAATAATTTTCTATTGAATTTGCTTAAGAGTAAACTAAAGTAATAAAAAGTAGAAAAATTCGATTTTTTTAATAATAGTGTTTCATTAATTCCAAATTTTATTATTTAAAATAATATAAACCATTGTATTGTAAATTGGTAATTATGATCTTTTGACATGAACTACAGTAATTAATTGATGCCGATCGAAAGCGACACCTGAGCGGGATTTTGTGTAACTACTTTCGTATAGACTATTTACTGTTCAACTATTGTATATCGCGCAACTTCATCTGATTTGCGCGAAAGTAAATAAATGGAGAGAAAAGAAAGAACGAGAGAGAGAGAGAGAGAGAGAGAGAGAGAGAGAGAGAGAGAGAGAGAGAGAGAGAGAGAGAGAGAGAGAGAGAGAGAGAGAAGCAAGCATAAACAAACTCTACTTTGCAAGTTCTCGACAGATTCTAACCTTCATAACTTCCACTACTGGCATAAATCATGTATTGTTTTTATTCAAGTATTTGTTTTTTCAATACCAAAGATCTTAAGAATAGTCAACTGACAACAACTTATTTGGCTGCAACTTTTTTAGATAAGTATTAAATGGCTATAAATATTGAATGGCTTAAATCATTAAAAAGAAATATTGATACTTTATGTGAACTTTTATTTTTTTTTCAGATTATACAAAGTGAATTATAAAAAGTGGATTATAAAATTGGAGTCAAATTGGTAACAAAAACATTTCAATTAGCTGGGAGTATACAAGAATTATTTGGAGTGAATATAGTTATTAAAGGATACTCTTGATCAGGATCATCGGACATCTAGCATAGTAGATGCCACTTAATGAAGTTCAAATAACAGTACGAGTAATATTGAATTATGTGTTTAAATTTAGAAATCTAAATCTAAATATCCGGCAAGATGTATTTGACTCAATACCATATTGATCACTGTTTCACATGCTATAATACACTACGGGTACACACATACACCATCAATACTTCTACTGATAGCATGTCTAATATATTTCTTTATCATTATACCCATAGTGTGTAGCATGTGAAACAGTGATCAATATGGTAGTAAGTCAAATACATCTTGCCGGATATTTAAATTTAGATTTCTAAATTTAAACACATAATTCAATCTTATTTGTATTTCCTAAAGCATTATCCCACATTTAACATACTTTTTCTGATCACACACTGACATCCGGCATAAAGTATAACTTGAAATGTATTTAAATTAATGAAGAATGAGAGAGAGAGAGAGAGAGAGAGAGAGAGAGAGAGAGAGAGAGAGAGAGAGAGAGAGAGAGAGAGAGAGAAGAAAGCATAAGCAAACTCTACTTTGCAAGTTCTCGACAGATTCTAACCTTCATAACTTCCACTAACTGACAACAACTTATTTAACTTATTTGGCTGCAATTTTTTTTAGATAAGTACTAAATGGCTATAAATATTGAATGGCTTAAATCATTAAAAAGAAATATTGATACTTTATGTGAACTTTTATTTTTTTTTTCAGATTATACAAAGTGAACTATAAAAAGTGGATTATAAAATTGGAGTCAAATTGGTAACAAAAACATTTCAATTAGCTCGGAGTATACAAGAATTATTTGGAGTGAATATAGTTATTAAAGGATATAATTTTAAAAATAGATATACTAGATGTTAATAATTAAATAATTTAATTAAAATAAGTAATTTATTTAATATTAATTTTATTTTTATTTACTATTATAATTTATGAGATGAATATACTCTGGATCAGGATAATCGAACATCTAGCATAGTAGATGCCACTTCATTATAAAGAAATATATTAGACATGCTATCAGTAAAAGTATTGATGGTGTATGTGTGTACCCGTAGTGTATTATAGCATGTGAAACAGTGATCAATATGGTGTTGAGTTAAATACATCTTGCCTGATATTTAGATTTAGATTTCTAAATTTAAACACATAATTCAATATTACTTGAACTGTTATTTGAACATAATTCAATCTTATTTGTATTTCCTACAGCATTATCCCACATTTAACATACTTTTTCTGATCACACACTCACACCCGGCATAAAGTATAACTTGAAATGTATTTAAATTAATACATTTCAAGTTGTGCATAATATCGGATGTCAGTGCGTTATCAGAAAAAGTATGTTAAATGTGGGATAATGTTGTAGGAAATACAAATAAGATTGAATTATGTTCAAATGTTCAAATAACAGTACAAGTAATATTGAATTATGTGTTTCAAATAATACATGTCAAGTAGTATTTTGTGCTAGGTTTCTCTGTGGGGTTTTAATTATTAATTATTAATTGTGACTTTTAATCTTTATACACTCTAACCTCAAAATCACAACTTTATGTGGTAGATAATCTACTTACGAAAAACGTCACACGAGGTAAATAGTGTACTTCCGCATCCGTGTCGAAAAGTACTATTTCATTTCACTCTACTCTTAAATAATCTTTGTTTAAATTAATCTACTTTATAAGTTATTTGTATCCTATGTCATACCTTGTAAAATGTTCAGCGTAGCTTCGTCCTCAATATTTTTTGACAAAACTTCTCGCAATTCAGCGGCAGATAACAGCTCCAAATTCTCTGCAGACATATCTTCGAAACAAAAATTTTTCATTTAGTAATTAATGATTATTCACAGAATCGTAGCATATGAATATTACAGATTTAGAGTAACCTAACCTTTTTTATGATTTTACACTAATATACTCGCGATAATACTTTATATTTATGACTTTAAATATTCATAAAACAAAAACTAAATGAAAACAATAAATTATGGAAAATTGAGATTAGTAATTTTCATAAACTTACCTTATTTGCGAAAAGTTATCTGTAGTTGTCTGAGCTCGTCTCTGCGTGCACGAGGTGAGAACAAAAGAGAACTTTTTCGCCGGCCGAGCAGTGAAATACGATGGCAAAATTCACCAAAAAAGTAGCGAAAAGTCACTACTTTTTCAGTTGCATCATAAAATCAACGAAAAGTCACTGCTTTTTCAGTGGTTCGTCAATTCGCTGATAAAAAGCAGTGATTTTTCACTGATGTTTTCATGGAATGAGAAATCACTGTCGGAAACAGTGATTTTTCACTGATTTTTTAGTGGAACGAGCATTCACTGACCAAAACAGTGATTTTTTCACTGATTTTTTTTTAGAGAGTAGTTTCCTAATTAAAAATTGAAATTCTAAAAATACATTTTTCATAAAAAGGAATGCTAAAGAATTTCAATAATACTTTGAACCGATGCGTCTTATACCAGTTTCTTGCAAAATAGTATATTACGTACCTATTTTAAAAAAAGCTTTGACAGACCACCAAGTATAAAAAAAATTGAGATTAAAAAGAGATAAAAAAAAGGGGCTAAAAATGGCACTATTAATACGTTTTGGTATTTTAATTTACTACATTATATAAAAATATTAAAATGATAGTTCTCGAAACTAAATGTAGATAATCACTTAAAATTGCAACACAATATTGCCGCCAACAAGTGTAATAAGTAACTGTTAAAATTTCAAGTCGATAAATCAATATAATTATCGGTCATTAATTACAAATAAAATATAGACTAAAACAAGATTTATTGAAATCACGAAGGGTATAGCTTTTTTTCAATAAATTTTATACAATTATCAGCGAAATATAAACTGTAACTAAATGTGAAAAACGAATTAACGAAATTGGAAATTCAACGAAAACGCAAATTTTTTCAAAAATAATTTTTTTCTAAAAAACAAATGAAGATAATCTCTTCAAATTTTAACCAAATATAGTCTTCTATAAGTTTAATAAGTGGTTAAAGTTTTAAGTCAATAAATCAAGTATTCTCCGAAAAAATGCGATTCAAAAATTTAAACAAAAAATTTTTAATCTCAAATATCTTTTTTCGTAATGGACCGATTTTTTTGGGCAACGAACTCGATCAGCAGATATATAAAAGCTACATCTGTGCGAAATTTCAGGACGATTGGATAATTTTTGCTCTTGTTATCGTGCGACAACGAAAACGCAAATTATTTCAAAAATAATTTTTTTCTAAAAAACAAATGAAGATAATCTCTTGAAATTTTAACCACATATAGCCTCCAATTAGTGCAATAACTAGTTAAAATTTTAAGTCGATAAATAAATTATTTTTTGAGATATTAATTTTTTAAATATAAAAAAGTTTTCATTAATAACAAATGACAGAGTAAAGATATTTTAAATTTAAAAAAAGGAAAATATAGGTAATTTAAATACCTTTCAAGAAAAGTTTATTATATTATTCAATGATGGCTATAAGATATGAAAAAATCGGAAAAACTAAAAATTCAAAATTGTTCTTTGGAAAATAATTTTTTTTCTAAGGAACAAATGAAGATAATCTCTTGAAATTTTAACTAGATATAGCCTTCAATTACTACAATAACTGGTTAAAATTTCAAATCGATAAATATAATATTTTTTGAGATATTAATTTTTGAAATATAAAAATGTTTTCCTTAATAACAAATGACAGAGTGAAGATATTTTAAATTTTAAAAAAAGAAAATGTAGGTAATTTGAATACCTTTTAAGAGAAGTTTATTATTTTATGTAATAATTACTATAAGATACGAAAAAATAAAAAAAACTAAAAATTCAAAATCGTTTTTTGGTTATAAAACAAAAGAAAATCAATAAAATCCCAAATCCATCAGGGTACTTTCCTTTTACCGCAAGACGAAGGGAATAAGCTTTACCCGACGAAAATCGGTTGATTAGTTTCGGAGATATTAAGATTTGAAATATACACACACACACACACACACACACACATACATCCACGAAATCAAAAATCATCAAAATCAAATAATATACACATATACCACCATAAAACATCTTTTTGAAGACTTTTTTTTCGAAAATTTTTTTCACCGTTACAAAGCTTCCTCTTTGAGGAAGCAATATACTTATTTCATTAGACATTATTAAATTCTTCGACGCGTTCTGGGGTACTTGGTAAAAAATTTTCATCTTTATCACCTACGTTGTCGATAACTTTATTATCCGTAGAAAATTCATTGTCTGTGCTACTCACCAAGTTCAAAGCACGATTATAACAAAGTTTACGCAGATATGTAAAGTGTGTCAAAGGTAAATCAGAATAGAGGTGCTTCAATAGATGAGCAAGATCCTCAAGTTGTTTAAAACGTACGGAAATAGGTACATAACACATTTTTTTGTGCCTATGTAAAAAATCTGCACATTTGATTCTCTTCGTTGAGTAACATTCAGACATCTTCGTTGAGTTGATAAAGAGAAAATGTATAATAATTTTCAAAAATATGATAGTCTTAAAAAATACTAGAGGTATAATTTATAGCAGAAACTGAACTTTTCTTGGTAAATAAAAGGTCTAACGATAGCCATCTAGCGCACAAATGTATAAGTAGATAAACTCATATAAGTAGGCTCGTGTACATTATATGTATTACTTACGTACGCAAATAGATAAAAATCTTTATATTGACTGTCATAAGCGTGAAAAATTTGTTTGTGCGCTATCTCATTAGTGATTGCTATCCCAGCGCAAATGTCGTATACAGTCTAGACAGGCATTTACGTCCTCTATAAAAAAAAATTGAGCAAAAAAGTGGCTTTTTCGAGAAAAATGTATTTTTCTAAAAAGTGCATACCTCGTACATTTTTTTTAAAAATAACATAAAGGATGAGAAAGAGGGTTCAAAATTGAGTGAAGTTATGTGTTACAGGTTTAAAAGCTCAAAAAACTGGTGAAACAGTAGCAGTTTGAAAATTACATTGAAATTACTATATTACATATCTAGGCCAGTAAAATAAGAAATGTCTCAGATCACGTGTAATGTCGGCCGAGGCGAAGCAGAGGTTGACAAACATGTGATCTGAGGCTTTCTTTTTTACTGACCTAGGTATGTAATATACTATTTCTAAGTAAGGATTTTCACAGAATTTTTCGGCATCGCTGAACGCATAAAATTTTGATGAAACAAAAAAGAAAATACGTGTCAAATAATTTTTGGAGAAGAACATAAATATTTTAATTTCAAAATGATCGGTGACATAGGCATACGCGGACTACCTGATTTGAGATGCATTCAGTCATTAATAAATTGGTCTTTTAAGCAATGTCAAGTCCAGCGTGCTTAGCGATCCATTTATGATATTTGTGAACTCTAGTGAAAATACCAGGGTACAATGTGGATCCGCATTCCATACCAGAAGATACAACGCCAGCCAGTCGACCGTTAAAAATCTCTGGGCCGCCAGAATCACCTTGGCATGTATCAGTAGTGCCCTTACCAGCGCAGAACATATTGTTTGTGATAGGGTGACGAATTTATGTTCATATACAAGCTCTCTGGTCCACGATAGAAACTTCGGCAATCTTCAAAACGGTAGAAGCAGGTTGGCATTCCCAAAATTTTCTTTAATTATTATTAAATTTAAATAACAGACAGAAATTTAAGATGCAATGAAAAAATAAAAAAATACATACCCCTTCCTTTCCATAGCCATACATTTTCAAAGCATCTCCCTGTATTTCTTGCTGCATAAGCACATTGTTATTTAAAAGCTTATAGTCTTGACTCTAGGGCAGTTAATTTACACATACAATTTAAAGAATAGATAGCAGGCAGTTTTGTAATCATTTGGTTGGGCAATGAAAGTTCTGAAATAATTTTGTCAAATAAACTTAGTTAAAAACCAATAGTACACCAATCACTTGATTCACGGACTAGCGTGTGATATACTACTAAAACTATTCAGAGTGAAATATTTTTCAACATAAAAATTTTATAATTAATATTGTCGTTATACGTGTCCGTAAAGTCGTACTTTATTACGGACACGAATAACAAAAAATAATGTTCGTAAAATATTACTTGATGGCCTAGTACCGAAAAGTACTACTATGGAATGAATTGAACACTTTCCTCCTTATAATTATATGTAAATAAAGGGTATAAAGTTCATATGTTGAATATAATAAATAAATATTCACGAAAAAAATAATTAACTAATTCTATTGTTCACACAGTTGATTTATGTTGAAAATGGAAGGTTAGTTTTGTTTATAACGATGTTGATAAGACGGGCATTAACAATAAGAAAAATCTCCCGTTTATTGAAGTGGAACTGATGTTATATTCTGATATGATAAACCAGCTTTAAAACAAATCGATTTTCTACTTTTTCTGAAAAGGAGTTTCTACTTTTCGGCTACGTACCATTGAGGGGAAACAAGTGAAAAGATCTCCGTTTTAAAAAGAAAATTCCTCTTTTTGGCAATGGAATTTGAACTTTCCAGCAGTCGTAAACACAATTTAATTATAATGCTATTTTTACAACAATTAAAGTTAATTTTATTTATTGCTTCACGTGATTTCAGCTTGTTTCTGAACCAGTTGATTTAACTGATGCATAACGATGCATAACATTAGATTAACATTATTTTTTCTGTGTTCATAAGATTGTATAGCGAAAATTTTTATAAAAGAATTTTTAATAATTACCAGAAACAATGATCTACTGACAAAACTCATGACTCAGAAATAATTGATGCACCACATTTGTGCTTGTTATTGTATTCGAAACTAGCCTGCACAAAAACCACCATGCCAAGTTAAAAGTTTTTATCAAAAGAATTGAAAATTGAAAACCAAAGTAATTTTGAATATACCTGGTGAGGTAAATCCGTGATTTTCATAACATTTCCGTCAATTATTTTGTTTTTAACTAATGGTTCTTCATCTTTTTAATCTTTACTAATAATATTATTAATAATATTATGCAATATATGTATGTTTGAGATGACTGTTAAAGTAGATATATACTTACTAACATAAAAAGAATTCGCATAGGAAGGCACAATAAAAAGTATAGAAGTTTCATGATTATAATACTATAGAAAAAAAAGATTTTTTCTTGATGCCCTGGTGGAAAGTACGTGGTTTCGCCATTGTTTTCGATGGCGAAAGAAGGACATTTAACCATTGATTCTGAGTTGGTAACTAGGCAACTGTAGACTTTATTAATAGATTGTTTTAGAGGTTTTGTCAACATATTCAAAGTCATTAACCTATATTTACAACAAAAACTATCACTTCTGATCATCAAGGTACACCCGATGGACATTGATTCTAGCAATGCATGTCCCGTTAGTGGCACTCACACATAACCTTTTGAATGTTCATATCATTTTCGAGGTATGTTAACGATTTAAATATTATGTGTGACAGTCACTAACGGGGTATGCATTGTCAGAATCAATGCGGCCCATCGGGTATACAAGTGATTTATATTGCTTTAATTTGTGAAATTGATAAAAGATTGTTCGTTAATAATGTCGCACTTTTTGTGAGAATTTCTTCTTGAATGATCATTTATTTTTTCAGATACAAATAAAGTAGTTGACTTTGTTGCTGCAAATGGAGCAAAAGTACCGCATGTTTAATAATTGTACGTGTAACAATTGCACGTAAAATAAAAATATTTTACATGATCTTCAGTAAAATTCACTTATTAAAATTATGCACGTGATGTTTTCGATGCCCGCCCCTCCGACCAGCAGCACTCGCTGCGCTCATGCCGCAAATGTCGGGGGCGGGCATCGAACTCAATGCCCTTAAGCCCGTCGGGTGCGTTATCATTGTCAGTGGCAACCGTACTTTCCACCGGACATCAAGAAAAATAGTATACGGTACACGAGACGAAACTTCAAGGCCCGCCACTGCGTGATATGGCTTCACGCAGTGGCGGACCTTCAACTTTCGTCACTTGTACCGTAATGTACTATTTCCCCTATTATATGGCCATTTAATAGATTGATAAATAGAATCAGTTTTTCGAAGACAAGTACAAGCTTATTCTTGAGTATTTTAAAGGTATTAAAACTGATACGTTTTTTAGTCTGGAAATGACTAGTAGAAGGCTTGCTGTTATGATAAGGAGTGGGAGAGACAGAATCAGATGGAGAAATAACAGTTTTGCTGAATTATTGATAGAAGGAGTACAACAAATGATTTTTTATTTAATGTTACTTATTTATATTTTGGTAAGCCATCCAATGCACTTTAATGCTCTTTCATATATGATAGAATTAGTAAGAAAATCAAATACGAATATTCTGTTGTGGCGTCAATCTAAGAAATAGTCAAATAATGGTCAAAAAATCGTTTCATCATAGCCATTAATTAGGCAGTTTTACTAGCTATTTTCCAACTTCTTGGCCATTTCATCTAGATGAATTACTACTATGGTGTATAATATAGTGCATATTACCCTTCTTGCGCTTCAATTTTCATTTTAAAACGGCTTCATAGAATAAAGTTCAGAGTTTATTTTAAATAAACTCAAGAATATGAAGCTACCATTTTAAGCATACATTTAATCTTTATTTTTTCTATTGCTTACGATATCTTAGCGGAAAAAAAATCCTATCGAGATGTTCAAAAATGTAAGTTAAGGGGGCTAGACACCTTTTTTCTCTGAAATAAGAAGTCACATTTTAATACATAAATGTAAACTAATTATTTCATACTTTTTACATATAAAAGTGGGCATATTTACCTTACGTTAAAACTTTCTCTGATGGGCCTTTTATATGGTCCAGAACCATAGTCATCGATGAAACAAGTTTTTTCACTAACCGTAAGCTTTGAAATTTTCCTGTGGATGGATTGACTCCAGATTTGAACTAAATTACTCCTGAATAGTATAATTCTCATATGAGTATAGGAATTTAGGATTAAATGTCGGAAAAAATTTTTACATCAGAAAAATTATGAAAAAATATAAAAAATTTTAAAAAATTAAAAAAAAACTCTTGAAAAACAGCACAATTTTTTTTTCTCATTAGATCAAAAATCCCTACACTCATATGAGAATTATACTATTCAGGAGTAATTTAGTTCAAATCTGGAGTCAATCCATCCACAGCAAAATTTCAAAGCTTACGGTTAGTGAAAAAACTTGTTTCATCGATGACTATGGTTCTGGACCATATAAAAGGCCCATCGGAGAAAGTTTTAAGGTAAGGTAAATATACCCACTTTTATATATAAAAAGTATGAAATAATTAGTTTACATTTATGTATTAAAATGTGACTTCTTATTTCAGAGAAAAAAGGTGTCTAGCCCCCTTAAGGACGAGGACAGTATTATGTGATAATAACTTGAGTTTCTGACAGTAATTAATCTCTCTATAGTCACTATTCAAGTTCGAATACGTCAAAAAACAGTGTTCTTTTTCACGTAATGAAGTCATTCTTCTACCAGATTCGATTACAGAGCATCAAAAAGCCATCGGAACAGTGTCTGATTTCTGTTTCAGAATTTTGCAGGTCTGTGTTATCAAAATTATTATAATGAATCATATTGACAAGGTATTAATGTAGTGATTACATCGTCATACGTAGTATGAATTAGCGCGGGTACTAATAAGATATAAACAGTATATATACGAAAGAATGCATAAACAATGTTACGAAAATATTTATTATGATAATAGTATAATAAATGCACACACACGCACACATAAATTTGTTGTGACGTTATTAGCCGGAAGAATCAAGCTTACTTTTTTCTTTATGTTCAAAATTTTATTCTTATCACGCAAAACAAGTCTTTTTTATACTAAGATAGGTTTATAAATTTTACAATATGAGTCTAGATTTTTCTATAATCCAATTATAGTATTTATGCACCCTAGTGAAAACTCCCGGAAGTCTGCCCGATCCAATACGTGTACCACTGGAAATGATTCCATAGAGTTTACCATGAATAATACCAGGTCCGCCAGAATCGCCATGGCATGTATTAGCGTCTGCATTGCCCGCACAAAACATATTATCGGTTATGGGATCTGACCTGTAAACGCCTGCACAAGCTTGTTGATTCACTACATGTATGTATGCAGCCTTCAAAAAATTAGATCTTCTCTCATGTATCTAAAAATAGTTAATTAAATTAACTAAAGAAATTCTAGAAAGAAAGAAAACCTTTCTCTGCAAAGGATAAGAGATTACCCCTGTCTGGCCAAAACCAGAAATCCGCATCAAATCACCTTCTCTGGGAATATCGTGTAGCTTTGCAATTTCTATAGGACGTTGTTCATTATTAACATGAATAGGCGCTGTAAGCTGGATGACAAATATAATGAAAATATTCGTGTTAGTCACAAGTTCTTAGGTTTTAATCAAAAATTAAAATTTGTACTGAAATTTATTTAATAAGTTTCGAAGTTGTATAAAACTATTATTACACACATTGAAATACAAACATTGCCATGAATAGCGATATTATATCTATACTAAATCCTTCCTAAGCAATTCACAGGTAAAATAAACATATTTAATTACCTTGATTAAAGTAATGTCGTTGTTTCCGTTGGCCTCAAAATGATCATGCTCTATAATTTCCTCAATGTTGTGTAGTTCACCTGAAGTTTTTCTGTATCCACTGCCAGTACGTACTGATAGATACGATTTATTTCTATTTCGCAATGAAGAGATTAATTTAATTTTTTGTAAGAAGTTCTATTATATAGAAATACTTAATGTAATTATAAAAATTAAATGAAATCTTACTGGACACAGTGGTTAGCAGTTATAACCCAAGATTCATGTATAATAGTTGCACCGCACACGTTTTCTATTCTGAACCAAAACAAATTAGCCTAAAAACAAATTTAAATACTTTCATCCTGAGAGCTATGGGCTTAAAGATTTATATTGAAATTATTATGTTGATATACAAGATATAAAGAGCTTTAGTCTGATTCAACATCTTCTTGAATTATTTTTAAAAACTTTTAAATATCTATAAACTGTTTTGTATGAAATTTATTCAATACATAATGCGATAAAGCAAGTACGTCTGTTAATATCGTTCATGTATTATTTTATTCAATAATCTTTTAATAAATAAATCCATTAATTTTGTAATCAATTACGTTAAAGAAACTACTGCAAAAGAATAAATGTTACAAAATTTAGTTGATATTTATTTACCAGATATGGTATTTCTTCTATTTCAACGTAACCTCCTCCAATAATTTTATTTTCATGCGTTTCATTGTTATCTATTAGAAATTGAAATATAATACGTAATTAAAAAATTTATTTTAATCAACAAAAATACTATTTAAAATCTCTTTTACTTATATGGAAGCCGCTCGCGAAAGCGATGCACAACAAAATACACAGAACCTTCATGACTGCAATAAGTGAAAATGGAAAAAAAATCTTCCTTATATACGCTGATCTTATCAAATGATCATTAATAGAATTATAAATTAAAAATAAAATAAACAGAAGTGTTGGAGTCAACTATTTTTTTCGTGCTATCATTACCTTGGTTATTTCGTGATTGTTACGATAAATGCTGTTGAAGGCCGCGCGCCACGCTACATAAAATGTATGGAAAATTTCAGTAGTGTATACTGAAAAAAACGGTGGCTAAAACGTTCTGCTTTCTTAAGCGAACACGTTCCCCCTCCCTTTTCGCACAATCGATCCGCGAGTTTTAGTAGAATATTTACACCAAACTCGAGCGACCGACCTTGAGGAGCGCTGCTGCTCTCTGCTGTTGGCGCAATGTTTATACTTCGTGTAAATTCTGTCGTCGATGGAATGGATTCAAATTTTTACAGACTATAGATATTTATATTCTGCATTATCATAATTTTTTTTCCAAAAAAATTGACCGTTTATTTTTGGAGTTATAAGCTTTAAAAAATAGTATATTACTATTTTACTCGGCTTCGCCTCGGGCGTCATACCACGCACGGCCCGGAAATCCAATTTCCGGCCCACGTATTGTATACTATTTTTCTTACTCCCCGGCCGAAAGTACGTTCTGTAATTGTTAAATAATTGATAAAATTGCGTTGTCGTCTGCTAGCTGTGTTTGAGTGTTAGTTTTTCTTTCGGCCCGCTCGATAGTACTGCCTCTGTCGGCCGCTTTGGGTAGCTCGGTCGATATTACCGACTGTTTTTTCTTTCGGCCCGGCGTGGAGAGCTGGTTTTTTGGCCGTCTGCTACTTTCGCTGTTACACAGATGGTTTAATGCCCGGCCGACATTTGCAAGACCGAGGCAAAGCCGAGGTTTTGCTAGTCGGGCCGGGCATCAGAAACACATTTATTAGAAAAAGAAAGAAATAAGGTCATGAAATAAGTACAATAAAGTTTGATTTTAATAATTTAAACTTTTTCAATACATTAACATTAAGTATTAATACAATAATTAATACAAGATTTACATTTACATTAATCAGCTTTGGTTTTAATAATTTTAACTTTCAATACATTAATCTCAATATAAAATAAATTTTTGTTCGATTTTTTTCTTTACAAATGATTTTCTTTATCAGATTTGTAATTGTTAATATTTACAATGAAATTGCCGTTGATAGTACAATTTTTAATTTTAATATATTTGTTTAAAGTTGAATTTATTTGATCATTCAGATCAGTCAGAGCGCGTGTCGAGCTATTCATTTTTCTGTAAGATATCGTGCAGTCAGTGTTGGGACTTGTGTAGTGTGTCACTTAATTGTTTCTACACGACTCGAAAGTACGTGTAGAAAACAAGGAAAAATGTAATGACCACGATCAAACAATATCACGTTTTATTTCAACTAACTTTTTTTTTCTCGTCACTCGTGCACTTTCCTCTGTTTATTTCATATGGGTCTAACCTTCACACCGCACAAACATCTTTCCTCGGACATGCGCGCGGGCGCTCAAGCGCCGCGGGTCAGGAAATTTCGGCAGCCAATCAGAGCACGCTGTTGGTCTAAAATAGGATGCGAAAGTTTCTCTTTCGGCCCGGAGATGCGGGCCGAAAGTACGTACTTTCGGGTGGGCGAGTAAGAAATAGTATATTACTAACGCGGGCGGAAGAGGATTATTTACCTCATGCGACGTTTTTCGGCCGAGCGAAGCGAGGTCGAAAAGTCGCATGAGGTAAAAATTCTCTTACGTCCACGTTTCAGTAACGTATTTTTCCGTCCGAGGCCGCAAAATGACATTTAAGATGGCATTTTGAGGTTAAAGGGCGGAAATAGTATATTACTAACGCGGGCGGAAGAGGATTATTTACCTCATGCGACGTTTTTCAGCCGAGCGAAGCGAGGTCGAAAAGTCGCATGAGGTAAATAATTCTCTTACGTCCACGTTTCAGTAACGTATTTTTCCGTCCGAGGCCGCAAAATGACATTTAAGATGGCATTTTGAGGTTAAAGGGCGGAAAAACATGTTTCTGTTAATAACAAAAGAATCGCAATAGTGACAAAAAATGAGCGATTTTTGCCAAATCATCGTAATTCTTAAAATTTTCGTCATTTTTCGCACATTTCATTCATTTTCAAATTCACGTAGCTTTGCACCGAATCGACCGATTTTAACGATTGCCCTCTCAAATTAAAACTCTATTCTTCAACTTTAATCGATTTTTTGTGGAATTTGGTTTGGCCTCTTCAATAGCTTGTTATTGATTCATCATCAATGACAACTTTTCACCTATTTTTCCCATGTTAAATTTCCATAAGAAAAATTAAAAGTGCTGTAAAAAAATGATACCACTCAATCGGCTTGGAACACACGTTTTTTCACGTTCTGTAAGGTTCAAGAAACGAGAAAAACCTTGTGTGGTAAGTGTGCATTCAAAAAAATTTTTCATTTTTTTTGGCGGCGTAAAAGGGAAATTTCCCAGGAATTGCTCATATACTTACTAACATAAAAAGAATTTGCATAGGTAAGCACGTTAAAAAGTATAGGAATTCCATGATTATAATACTATATATAGAAAAAAAAAAGATTTTTTTGGCTTATATCGTCGAGCGATACGAAAAAAAGCCAAGTTTAAAGTTACAGGCGAAGAAAAGCCAACAAACGCGTCTAAGGCGAAGAAAAGCCAACAAACGGTTTTGTCGTGAAAAAAAAGCCAGTTTGCGCCCTCCCAGACGAAGAAAAGCCAGTTTGACTTTTCCCAGGCGAAGAAAAGACAGTTTACGCCGTCCCTGGACGAAAAATTCCAACAGACGACATTTCGCGCGAGAAAAAATTCAATTCTGTTAGCGAAAATACTTTTAAGTACGCGTATTGATAAATAATGCTGTATATTATGCTTGTAAATTATCACAATACAATTCCTATTAATACTATTAATAAGCAGTTCTAGGAATCCCGAATCAGTGTACTGATAATTCCAGTTTTTTTATCATAGTCTTTGAACATTTGTGAAAAACCCTTCTAGTCGTTCATGATCGATAGTGTACACGGAATTGTACATTTGCGCTGCGGGACTGCAGCTCGGAGACGTTGCTCTTTTTTCGGATATATTTATGAACGCTTTTGTAGTACTTTTGACATATGTTCAAAGCCACTGACGAATCAGGAACTGCCTGTGCATTGATTCAATATTCTTAGATCATTATTTATCAATACGCGTAAGTAAAAGTATTTTTCGCTAACAGAATTAGATTTTTTCTCTCGCGAAATGTCGTCAGTTGGGATTTTTCGTCCAGGGACGGCGCAAACTGACTTTTCTTCGCCTGGGAAAAGTCAAACTGGCTTTTCTTCGTCTGGGAGGGTGCAAACTGACTTTTTTTTCGCGGCAAAGCCGTTTGTTGGTTTTTCTTCCCCTTAGACGCGTTTTTGGCTTTTCTTCGCCTGTAACTTTAAAGTTGTCTCTTCTTCGTACCGCGCGACGATATAATAATTCAATTTGATTCTTGCGCCAGAGACTGTGTAATATTATTATTATTGCATTAATTTTCTATCTGGAAATGTAAAGCATAAATTGGTGCCAATGCACTATGACTGTTCTATTTTTATCTATGCAGCAACTTTATAAAGGCCAATAAATAATTGTTAAAATAATTAGAAAATGTCACGCAGCCATAAAAAGTGGATTACATTGTCTAAATTAGTCACGATTAGCAGCTCGAGTGATGCGCACCCGTAAATCAAAGACGAATCAGCTTCTCGCTTTAATTTATCTTATTGCTCGAAGGCGCACTAATAGTGTATTACATCTTCCTGGTCGCGAGCCTCTTTTTCTTATATGGGATTGGGAAACTACGAGTTTTCCAAGTTTTTACGCTGATCGAACAGTCGATAAGCACGTCTTCAAGGGGCGGCACAACCATCATCTTCGTGCAAGACAATAATAATATTCATGCAAAAATGAGGCAAGGAAAACGTGCAGAAAGCTTTCAGTATAATTACAGACATCTTCGGTAATTGCATCTTGGACGAATAGGCAATAATCGTCATTTCGTTCGTTCTTGTTTTGCGATGTTTTTCCGCCACTGGGATGCGAGCGCGGGCAACGTATATAGCAGAGAGAGCAGCAACGCCAATGAAGTCAATACGAACAACTGCCGCCGATAAGTATTTAATGGCGCGTAATACAATAAGAGCGAGTAACTCGCTGCGTCTGTTTATTTGTACGTGCAGCGTCGACGCAGAGAAAGAGAAGGCGGGTGAGAGAGAGGAAGGCAGAGAGAGAGAGAGAGAGAGAGAGAGAGAGAACGCTAAGCAGATCTGGCCAAGACAGCGTCGGACTCAACTGGTCTTAACAGCTGACTTAACGTCTTGCGTCGCCGATCTCTAAAGACACAGACACATAGAGAGGGAGAGGGAAATAGAGAGCAGCCACGGGAGAGAAAGAAAGAAAGAGAAAGCAGGAGGGAGAGACACAGAGAGACAGAGATAGACGTCGCGACAATAAATCAGTCAATTTTCGAGGCGCGCGATAGCTCGCGTCTGTGCGCTAGACCTGGATAGGGGATTAAGGCAGCTCGCGCGCGCGTATATAGACTGCGAGCAGCAGCAGCGACGGTCATTTGATATAATTTTATTCTGTGGTGCCACATTATCGCGTCAGAGCTGCTGTTTAAAACAAATTTATAATCGGCCTCTCTCTGTCCCTCCCTCTCTCGACGATCTCTTGACAATTTTCATTCGACAGGGCTCATAATCTCGAGTAATTGGATTTAATGATATAGACCTCGATCGTCGAGTCTAGGAGGGAGTGTAGAAGTTGCGCATTGCGGGTTAGACGCGTCGCGCGTATAGTGTATGTGGTGAATTGCAGCCGAGGCGCATTGGGTTATACCTCTGACGAATGTGAGAGGAATTGATTCTGATATATTGGTTGGAAGCGGTGGGGAAGATTTTTTTCTGTAGGGTGTATAATAATATATAAGAGACGCGTGGCGTGCGCTTCTCTCGTATAACGAGCTTGTGAATTACCTCTGGCAATATTTTGTTCGTTAAACGAGTAAGTTCGGGTGATAGATGGTACATTTGGTTTTTATCGGATGGTTTATTTTGAATGAGTTTTCTGTGCCAATGGCAATAAGATTAAAGTTTGTAAATATCGATATATGCATATAGTAAGTTTTTTTTAATTAACTGCGTAAAGTAATATTTTGTTCTTTGTTTCGTTCAAGCCAGTTCATCTTGCCGTCACTCAGGATGTAACATAAATTTATGATTTTTACGTTTTAAGAAAAACTCACAACACTAAAGCTCCATCCATTTCGACTCCGCAAGCGTTTGAATCGTGCACCAGCAATTAATAACTATAGCGGTGTCTTGTTAACAGTATGCGTGCGCGCTTCCGTTTCGCTTAAAACGCACAATGGCGCGTTACTCGCTGCGGAGACGGCGACGTACAGTTTCGCTAAATTTATTAGCATATCCCATACTTAATGACGATCGCCACTAAAAGGGCGCTATATACGTACATGCATACACAGCTCGTCGCTCAGCGGCAATCGAGGGCTCGGACGGTGTATGTACATATTATATAGCCGTATATATGTACACGCGGCGCCGCTGCTGCCCGGCAAAGTCGCCTAGTCCTTAACACCCCATAACTCATCGGTGCTGCGTGTGCGCGAGCGTATATGTGAGTGCATGACTGAGCATGCGCGAGTACATAATGTTCGTAAACATCGGACTGACGGGCGCGAGGGCAAGATTTACGTATTACTTACTCGCGGCAGCGGCAGAAAAGGGCTGTGAAAAGGATAATTGATAAATGCCAGAACTTTGCAATTCAAAATGAGTATATAGTTGTATGATGGATTCAGAAATTTGGATGTCAAAGACAGCCGGAGAAAATTCTTTTAACCGTTACTATAAAAGTACCAGACTGTATGGTACAATAATGGCACAAACATACAATATAGTAACCGTTGTAGGTTAAAATATAACTAACCTGACTATGAAAATATTGTTAACTATATTTATAAATTAGAATATAAATACTATCAATTTTCCATTAATATTAATAGAAAATCTTGTTTTTTCAAGTATTAGAGACTTACCATAACAAATCGCATTCCTAACTAAAATCTTATTGTTATCTTTTAAATATTATAGTGTAGGTTTCTGAAAAACACTGTAAATTTAACATGATTTCTATTTACTACGTCAAATAGTTATTTCTACCGAGCGTTTTTCACTCGGTGTTATTGAATACTTTAGATTCATTGTTCAAGTCAGATGTAAAGTTCATTGATTCAGAGTATAAGTTTCAAAATAACATGCATGACTCCCAGTGGTTCATAACGAATTATTGTCAGTATGCGATGGAAGGTTTGAGAAATTGGAAGTAAAAAACTGGTTTCTAGTTCCTCATTTACATTTATATATCACATATGGCGCCAAATATCCTCATATATGTATGAAAAAATACATCGAATTATACGTCTATAGCAATATTCTTTTATAAAAAAATATAAATACATATAATATATGTATAGATTTCCAAGCTTTGTATTCAAATAACTTATGAACGAATCGTCAAAATGTAACCAAATGTTGTTGGTGCTATTTATATAATGTCAATTACTATTTATTTGTTTTCTATCAATATTGCAAAAATCGTTTTTTTTTGTTGTCAATTAAAACGTCTGTCATTTTATATCTGACTATCGAAATTATATCCCATTATATATCTACCACACCCTTTCTAAAGTAAAACTCATGTACAAATAGCAAAGGAGAATATTTAGTTAATTATGCATTTTAAAAAATTCTACCGAAAACCCTCGCGACAAAAAGTCGAAAATAAATAAACAACTGACTTTGGTAGAACCTAGCTGCAAACGGTATGTATATATAAGGGTGGGTTATTTTTCCGCGTAAACGAGCGAACGAGCCCGCCGAGTATCGCTTTACGCCTCCTCGCGTATTATAAGCGCGCGGCGGGCAATCGGGAAAGTTTCCGGCCGAACGAGTTCGCGGTCTGCGATCCGATTACTCCACACGCGCGCTGGCCAAGGCCGGTGGTATACGACGACGATGCGGGCGAAATTTCCGCGCGCTCGCTCGCGTGGTCATCGGAAAAGCTTTGCGGGATGGGCTTGGGTTACATCAGTGCGGTCGTTAATTAATTTACTATTATGTGGATTCAGGATGATATTCAATCTTATGTCATGTTGGTATATCGTTAATTAAATGATTTAATTTTTTTTTTAATTTATGTATACATGATAAGCATGATCAAAATTATTACTTCGAAATTAGACAATTGTTGCTTTCTATTTTTCTGGTAAATTTTGTTTGATGCACTTTTAAATTCCATCTAAAAAATTGTTTGGAGGAAAACCATATGTTGTGCGACCAAAATTACAAACTTTCTATATCAATGTCTAATTTTTAGCATAAGTCTACAAAATGCAATTTAATTCAATAACTAAGTAGTAATAGTCGAATAATATTTAGGCATTATGAAACTAGAGAATTTCGTTATTCTTCAACAACGAAACGTAACAGAATGCGTATTCATTAATTCATTCAAAACAAATGAATGTTTATACACAGTTCGACCACAATCGTACTTTTTTTTAACATTTGAAGTAATTCATTCAACCTCAGCCGGCGCTAAACAAAACTGTAAAAATATTCAATTACGCTTCTTGCGCGCGCGGCAACACACAAAATAATAATATTCTTTGTCCTGAAAAAACTTCAGCCGCATAATAACCAAATATCATCAGAGGCAGTTTCAAAGCAAACACGCGAAAGGCAAAACGCGAAGCCCGGCAGCGCGGATAATGCGAGCCGTGCGCGCGCGCTCAAGAAAAAACACGAGCTCGATTCAAGCTCGCCCTCCCAGATATATACGCATACGCATACGTGCGCGGCAAAGCTTATTTATTCGCCGAAAGTGCAGAGACGTGTAAAAGAGAGCCCGAAAGAGAGGAAAGTCGACTGCGAGAGGTTTCCCCCGGCGCTAATTGCGGCCGCGCGCGCCGCCGCTATAGTGAAAAAGGTCGCGGCGGCAATACGCTCCCCGTTGTTTTTTCGGGCTTCCTTTTTCCGAAAATTAATTTTGCGCAAAAGCACGCGAGCGAACGGACGTAATGTGCGCCCGTGAACGGGGAAATAAGGAAACTCTCTCTCACTCTCTCTCTCTCCCTGGGCGAGAGAAAAAACCCTGTAGCCATCAAGGAGCGAGAGCGCGCGGCAACAAAAAGTATATATACACACACACATACGCGGAAACGCGCGTGCAAAGGAAAACGTCGAGCTCTGTGCGTACATATATATACGCATGTAAGAGAGAAAGAGTGCAATTACCCGGCGGCGATGGAAAACAAACGAAAAGAAGGGAGGCGCTCGAGCTAGCTGCTGCCGCTTGCGCGGAGACGAGAGAACGACAGAGAGGAGCGAGCGCGAGGGAAAATACGGATAGAGGAGCAAGAAGAGAGAGAGACGAGGGCGAGCGAGAGGAGGAAGGAATAAAAAAGGGAGAAGAAAGAGAGGAAGGAGGTGGAAGGGAGAGATAAAACGAAGGAGAGAAGGAGAAAGACGCGGAGAGAAAAGAAGACAACGAGGAGAAAAAGGCCAAGGCGAGAGAGAGAGAGAGAGAGAGAGAGAGAGAGAGAGAGATGCAGAGATTACCATATAATGGTGCCCCGAGGGCGCATAAGCTGCGCCACAACATAATTTCTTGGTCCTTTTTCAACGAATGCTGGAAACGGTACTCTCTCCGTCCCTCTCTCTCTCTCTCCCTCTCTCTCTCTCTCCCTCTCTCTCTCTCTCCCTCTCTCTCGCGCCTTTTTTATTTTCAACGCTTTTTTTCTTCCTCCTCTTCTTCGCCTCTGATGTGTCTCCCTTCCTATACACACGCGTACGCGAACGCGCGAGCCCCGCTCTAGAAACGCGACTCCGCGCCGTCGGGGAATTTTCACGTTGTAAGCTTTTCAAGTGCGCGCGTAGTCTCGCGGTGTTTTATTGGAATTTTCTCTTGAGGATCGAAATGCGGACTTGTTTATGACTTTTGCATATACGTAGCTGAGACGATATGTACTATAGATATATTTATTTTTGCGTGTAATTATTACAAGTAACGCTGGTTCAGTTATATAATTTATATGTGTTTTAAATTACTCGTATGCCATAATTTCGCAATCATTACTTTTTAGTAGCTATTCCTATAATGCTTACATTCACGCGAGTTTGATATCGCATGTGTATGATACATATTTTAGAAATAGCCTGAGATGATTATTGAAACTAAATCCTTATAAGACACTTTTCTGTTTACATATATATTTTATGGGGCGATTACGTCACATGACAAAAACTTGGCACAGCCCTCTATCTTATCAACGTTAAGAAAAAAAAATAAATAGACACACCGACTCGTTCCAAATCACTTATACTATATGCTCGCTTCTTCGTCGAGCATCGTCGAAACCCACAAAAACCTAATCTAATCGAGCCTTATCTCTCTTTTTTTCCAGCTCGCGCGCCGCATACAAAAACCTTCGCCTCGCCTCTCTCTTTTAAACCCCTTCCACGTTTTCTCGCTCTTTCTCCCTCTCTTTACACTGCTCAAACAGCTTCCTCTGTCCCCCCCCCCCCCGCCGTCGCTCGCACACGCGACAAGTCCGAACTGGCGGCGACGCGCGCTTGCGAGTTTATTGTCGAGTCAATCAAACGCAATCCGCCTACTTGCTCTCTCCCTCTCTCTTTTCTTTCTTCTCTCTTACACACACAGAGGCAAGATATCATTCTCGGAGCGCGCTAGATATTGTATAGGGTTGCCACTTTTTCAGAAAGAAAATAACGTATTTTATTTATTTTTCTATAAAAAAGAATGTACCTTGTTAAAAAAAACGTACATACTTCATGTACCATACAAATGGTTTTACTCTCACCCAAAAATGTATAATACCTTGTCAATCAAATATTTTAAATTACTTTTCTTTTTTTTTAATTAAAATAATTATATTTTAAAATTAATAACGAAATTTACCAAATGTATCATTACTCAAACAAGCTTTCTTACCCTAAAAACTTTCTAATTTATAATCTTATAATATTTTATTAAGGATTATGCTTCGTGTCTCGTTCTCGAGATCACTAGGTAGTACCGCCAGTGTACACAGATGTCGCCACAAACTTCAGCTATCCCCACTTCTAAAACTCGGCTGCTGGCTCGCCCCGCCAGGCCGGCCGGTCTCTCTCGTCATAACGCTTTTTGTGCGCGTAGAGTGTGCCACGCTTTAGCTACATGGCGGTAGAAGAGAAGCCTTCGTTTTTCATCCTTTACGGAAGGATTATTGATGAAGATTTCCCGACCGCCGTATTCAACTGTGGAAACAGATAAATAGTGCTTAACCTTTCGGATGATGTCTCAGATTCAGAATCGGCATTATTTGGATTAATAAGTAAGTATACGTTCCAGGACGTTTTTGTGCGGCGGCGTGTTAACACGAGAAGTTATAGACATGCCGCCCAAATCTCAATGGACTGTAGTTATGCATGTGTAAGAGAAAAGAAAAAATATACTTCTCTTATAAACTGCATAAACTATAGATCTTTATTGTGTTCTTTTTAAGCCGTTAGACGGTTTGGGTTGTAGTCTTTGTTTTACGGCGAGCTCACACGAGAGGTGAGACAGGTCGTATGTTTGACATAACCTGTATTATCATGACTACATAATCCTTTGTTTGGCAGTGAGCTCACACGAGAGGTGAGACAAACTGTACATAACCTGTATTAACATGATCTTTTGTTGGCAGTGAGCTCACACGAGAGGTGAGACAAACTGTACAATTTGACTAGAGTGATATAATGCGTCTGGCTACAGACAGCACATAACCTAGATCTGCATATTGCTCTTCCAGATTCGCAAGTGAGTTGATAGATGGCGGCGGGGTAAACAAGAATCACAATCTCGCAACGCTAATGCAGCTTATGCTTACAAGAATCTGGTAGAGACAGAGTCTGAAAAGACAAATTAATTTTCAGAAAAACAAGGAAATGCTCGGAATTTAGTTACCGGTAATTTTCCTTATCTCATTTATAATGAGTAAAAATAAATGATAGGCTTTTTCATTGAGTAAAAGACTATCGGTTTTATGCGATTACATTGCCAACTTATTCAAGGAAGAAACTGCCGAACATTTCGACGGTTTTTTCGCTTAAGCGCACTTAGATGGCTATGCCCGAATGTACGATTAAAGGAATATAATCTTCCTCCTAATTTCCTCAATGAGTAAGAGGCCGAGAACCATCTCAAGCGAGATACATAAGGGCGATGGGAGGAAAAAGTCCCTGCACCAGAGAGAGCAGGTTCGTTTCCCAAATCAGGATCGATTTTACTGCAGCAATACACAGTTCTCGATCTACTGTTTGTCTCGCTGAATACGAACGATAGGCGCATGCAGCTAGTGCTATATAACTCATGTACTGAATGGTCATGAAGTTTAACCTTAATGCTGCGCCATTGGAGTGTTACATTTTAAAGCATATTCTTAATATATAAAAATATATAGAAATATAAAAATGCTATTCTTGGACTGTCGTCTTATCGATCATGTAAGCAATCGAATAAAATTTTCGAGGAAAAGACAAACACAGGTGTGCGTAGCGCGCCAGTTAACGTTAGCCATTATAAAAAAAAAAAAAAAAAAGACAAGCCGTAAGGACTGGTTCGTCTAAAGAAAATTTTATTTCTAATTTGAAAGCATTTGGCAAGAGAAACATTGGCGCGTGAAGCGTGCATGAATCTTTCTAGCCTGATCAAAGAATTGATAGAATAAAGTATAAAGGGTGCTTTGCGACCCCGCTCACTTCCTTTTCAATTTCTTATATATATTGCCAAGCAGTGCGCTGTCATGTTTTTGATGATCGTTAATTCTTTTTTTCATAAAATAGTACGATTCAAGATTATATCAATCGATTGCGAAATAAATTATTGAAAACAAAAAATAAATAAATAAATAAATAAACATTTGTGTGCATAGCACTCCAATTAACGCAAAATTATATAATAATTACTATGATTATAATATTGTAATAAAAAGGTAATTGTAAATGCATAGTATCAGATTCTTTAGAACGTTTTGAAAACAGGCTGACGTTCGTTGGTTATTATACTGGTCGTATATATGTAAATCAAAATATGTCAAAATTTTAATTTTAAGTTAATTAACGATAATTATCGTGGTTTGATTTCGAGTCTTTCAATATGGATTTCTTGCGGGTATAAAAGTTACTCTTCAAGAATTACGAGATATCGAATTCAAACATTTCTGTTACTAAATTTTGTCAACGCAATTATCAACTTACAAATAATAATTATATTATTATAAAGAGTATAATTTATTCTTTACTCATATGTATTACTGATAATGTTTTTAGTCAATTCTGACTAGATCCGTTGGGAGCGAGGAAGAAAATAAATCTCTCAAGATGTTAAATATTTGCGACGTTTCGTCGACGGATTTGTCGACCGTGAATACGATTTACAACTTAGATCATATTTATTACTCATTAGCTAAGGCTATATACATTTAAGGTTATTTATATATTTTTCATATTTATTAATCAACCAAGGTATCATAATCTTAAATTTTTGACTTTAAGTATTTGTTACGCTACTTAAAGTATATATACTGCCTAATTTCTTACTGACCTATGATATGGGTTCGAATAATCGATGAATATTCAATTGTAGTTGATGTCTAGGTCTTATAAAGGCGTTTTTAACAACCCCTTCACGATTCTTACAAAGTGATATGGATAAACTATTATTTGAATCAAGTAACTGGTGGTCTCAGTCAACACCAAATCTATATCAAAATTTTATTTCGATGCTTTAGTGCGTCTAAATTTTTCTATAAAGGTAAAATATCAGGTGAATTACCGTAGATTATTCGTTTATACACTGAAAAAAAAAAAAATTTTAAATTGAATCATTTAAATACATTTTATTGAAAGAAAAAGTAATTGAAAGAATTGAGGCGCCATTGAAGTTATTACACGACCATTAATTCAAATATATGTAATGATTGTCTTAATATTATATTATAATTCTCTTCATTTAATATTTGAATTGGAACTTTTCCTTCTTATTCAAGTAAAATAGAACGATAGTAGTGTCTATCCATAATCTGACTTTAGTATTACTAAATACTTAGTATTTTGTGTATTTAATCAATATATATTTATATAAGAAAAAATCTCGCGAGTTTGTTGTGATAATTTAACATAATTATAATTCTTTTTTTTTTTATTACAAAATTCTAAAGAAATATCGTACATACACTGAAAAAAATTTTACGTTGTGAGAACTGAAACTACGGTTCTGACAACGATACAGTTTGGCTGATTTTCTTTTCGCTAAATTTTACAGGTACAGTAACTGTACTTTTTTAATTGTGCGTAAGTGGCTGTATTCGCTGTATTGTACAGTTGTGAGAGCTGTACAAGGTACAGTGAAGGTAGCACTAATGTATAGAGTTCTTTTATCGAAACATTAAATACCGACAAGGAGAATACATAACCTTTGGGAAGCGGATCTTAATAAGGTTTTGAGAATCTATTTTTGGTTATGAGTGGGTTATGAGTTTTTAAGATGTTTAAAATTGAATATTTTCTACATATATTTTTGTATTTTTTAGGACTTTAATGTCGATTTTGTTTTGATATTAATAGTGCGTTTGATTATTTTTTAAATTATTTTATTATATAAATACAAGAAAGGTTGCCAATTTCTTTATTCACAAGTAAGAACGTAACAAAACATATTTTGTATAATTTTTTGTTATTAAACTTAATGGTCTGTGGTAAGATAAATCATCGTATGTTATAATTTCACAAGTTTCACATTCGTTAATTATTTTATACGCGTATTGATGGTAAACAAAGATACTTGTTAATTTATTATATATAAAATAAACTTTAGAGTTTTTTATGTATATAAACTTTATAGTCGCAAACAATGGCTCTTCGTCGCTTTTAAGTACTATAATCATATTTGGCTTATAAATGCTACCATTGATCTTGATCCAACTTACATTATTAACAGTTTCATTTAATACATTTTTATTTTTGGATAAAGATTCACAAAATGAACTTGATAAATGTATCAATGTACAATCCTTTACACTCCTGTATTCTAAATTACATTTAACAGATTTTCGATACAATGTGAAAGCTAATCTTAATTGGGTTTTAAAAGCAATACTTTCACAAACATTTTTTTTTGAATGCGAAACTACCGTAGCATTTTTACCTGGCTGATGGTTGGCTTCAAGTTTCATACACCAATAATTAATAGCGGGTCCAGATTCAAATATTATTGTAGGATAATGTGTGAGAAAATGATCCTTTGGAAGAAGCGATCTTTTTAAAATAGACCGTACTAATTGGTGATGCTCTTGAACAAGTGTCTTTAACAAAAAACTACATTGAATTTGAATAGACGATGCAGTTACAAGGGCTAAGATTTTACGTAAATTTAAATAAATTGCCCAAGCTGGATTATCTTGAGGGATTAAATCACCAATTAAAATTCCAAAATGTGTAACAAACGTCAGCATTTCAGAAGCAGACATACGAATTTTATTTTTGCTTAAATCTTTCTGTGGGATTTCCGGAGGTATGTTTGCTTCGGTTATACCCCAATCGTGAAATATAATTCTATGATTCAAATCAAAAAGCGTGAAAAATTTATGAGATATAAAATATTTGATCAACGCGACCATATCAGAAACACAAACTCCTTCTAAGAGGTCATGAAGAATATCGCAACATAAATTTTTTGTACAATGAAAATCAATTAAACGATGAAAAATACAGCCTCTTTTTATACCAGTTTCAGATATGTCGCGTTTTACATATTTTTCGTAATTATTCTTGTCTCGTAAATAGTCCTTATCTTCTTCAGTCGCTTGTGATCGTTGAACTTTGTTCATTTTACAAAAACGACATGCATAGTTCGCGTTAAAGCTTTCTACAAAGCCGAGAAGTTGGTGAAGCCCTAAATTATCACCAAGAATTAGACCTAATTTGAAAAATAATGTTATCCTGCCTTTTGGCAGTTCAAGCTCTATCCCTTCGCATTCAAGAAACCGTAACTCATCAAGCAGACGTCGATAAACAGGAAAATAACCATATTTTTCTCGATCCTTTGCATAAAAAAGAAGAGCGTGAAAAATTGATGTCAAAGTAGACTTATAAGCTAGAGGAAAACAAGGAATAGTTACATAAGTCCCGCACAACTTATTAACTCCGGCGTGACTACCAAGAACATTACCAGTTTCATAGTCATCACTAAATAAAAATAGCGGTAGAATGTTTGGAGATTTGAAATTTTTAGTTTTTTCCTTCCATAGTCTACTTTGTACAAAGTTAGAAATAACATTTTTTTCATTTTGTAATTCTTTTACATAGGCAATGATATCATCATAAACATTAGGCAATTCAAAAAAATGTTTAAGCATAATTCTTAACGGGAAAAAGTAAATATACGATTTTTCAGGCTCTTCTTTAGTTTCTCCACTTGCTTTACGCTTAATACCTTGCTCGTTTTTTAAAATAATTTTAACGGGAGGTATAAAATCACCTGTTCTTGTAAAATATTGTACACGCTTGTACTCGGAATCAAAATTATCGAATACTTTATTAAATGATTCTAACATCATGCTTACATTTGCAATAGTAGAACATTTACAATAATTTTGTTGAGATTTGAGTAAAGACTCGAGTTCGTTTTTAATAATATTAACACCGGTATTTACGGTTTCTTTCATTACTATTATAAAATCTTAAGGTAGTAAATAAACGGACTCTAACGAACTAATGTGTTTTCGACCTTTATTTCGCCGACGTTTCGGGAGTTTTATTTATTACTCCCCTCTTCAGGGCTACAAAGTAATTTAAGAAATCATTAAATAATGGACAAATTGTGAAAACTTTTTACAAAAATTTATAAATAATAGAATACCATTAATTAAGGTTTCGTCTCATAGGAGTTCGTCAAAGTATTGAAAGAAATGAACAACGTGGAAGTGGAAAAAAGAAGGCCAATCTGTGAAAAAATGTACGGGTATTGAATTTAGTTAAAATCTATTGAAACTAGAAAAAGATTTTTTTAATATATGTGCAATTTGTACTTACGCCAGACTCTGTCTTTTCCGTTCATCATTGTTCCGCTACTTATATCTGAATTAATCAGCGTGCAGAACAATACTGAAGGGAAATCGCAAAAGTCTGATGAGATAAAGGAATTATTGACAGAACGGAAGATGGGGGGAGAGAAGAGAGTAGAGAGAGAAAGTAAGAAGGAAACTATGAAAGCGAATCTCATCGAATAAAATTTGAAATTGAATAAACGGAAAATTATAAGCAATTAGTTAGCCATTGCAAAATTGTTTTATAATATCTATTGTTTTTTTATATGAGTTTTTGAGGAAATTTAGATCTTGAATGCAGTTGAGAGTATTATCGTGGTAGTAAATGTTAAGCATTTCTGAAAACGAGCGTTTATAAAAATTCTTTTCTGTATCTAAGATGTTCACTTTTTCAAAGTCGATTTTGTGACCCGTATTTTCCACATGTGTCGCTAAAGCAGATTTTTCCGAGCATTGTTTTACGGCTCTGATATGCTCATTAGTCCGAGTCTTTAGTTTACGTTTGCTCATACCTATGTATGAGGAAGTACAGTCCTGACATTTGATATGGTAAACAATGCCACTAGTGTGCATTTTATCTAAACGGTCTTTGCCTAAAGTTATTAGATTATTAAATTTGTTTACGGATTGGAGTATGGGGATTATGTTATGTTTGTGTAAGATGTGGTTAATTTTTGGAGTGAGGTGTTTAATGAAGGGAAGGACTATTTTGTTTTTTAGAAATACGGAACGTGGAGTTTTTTCTTTAGTATGCATGCTGTTAGTGATAGTTGCGGTACGTTTCGAAATATATCTATTGATAATGTTAGGTGGATAGTTATTGCAAAATAAGTAGTGTTTGACAGTTTTTAGGTTTTCTTTGTGGAACTGTGGATCTGAGAGTTTTATGGCTTTATCTACTAAACTATATATTATGGCTATTTTTTGTGTGTCAGAGTGGTGGGAAAGATAATTTATATAGCGTCCAGAGGCTGTATTTTTTCTGAACCAGTTAGTCGTGATTTTATTGTTATTTCTAATGAGTGTCATATCTAAGAAATTAATACTGTTATTGGATTCTCTTTCTATTGTAAATTGTAAATTGTTATTATAGTTATTAAAGGAGGACAGTATTTCTTCGATTTTTTTGTTTTTTACTATTAATAAGCAATCATCTACGTATCTTTTATATAAAAGGATATCTTTACTATAATTTTTAAGCAATTAGTTTCTAAAATTTCCAGAGCTATGTCAGCAAACCATGGACTAGTACAAAAGCCCATAGGAGCGCCCATAATTTGTTTGTAGTATTTATTGTTAAATTGGAGGAAAGTTGAGTCTAAAAGTAGTTTGATGCCTTCTAAGAATTCAATTTTGGAGAGATTTATTTTGTTTTTTAGGTATTTCCAACGGTTATCTATTGCAAGAAGGATTAAGTTGGTGGGAATGTTTGTAAAGAGAGAGACTACATCAAAAGAGACTAGTTCAAAACCATCAGGAACTGTAATGTTATCGACTATTTCTTTAAGTTCTGTGCTATTTTTTATAGAGGATTTAGGACGAGGAAGTGTTTATTAAAAAGGGTGGAGAGACTTTTATCGAAACTATATGTTGGGCTGCCTATTGCTGATACTATGATCCGAATGGGGTTATTTGCTTTATGTATTTTTACCAATGCATAGGCACGGGCAAGGTTAGTGTTATCTATTTCTGCGTGCGACACACGTGAAAAACACGTATCTAAGTCAAAGACACCTTTCTGCTCCCAATCTTTGATAAGATGTTTTATTCTATTTTGTAAAATACGTAAGGGGGACTTTTTTATGATTGCATAGTATTTTTTATCTGATAGGGCCGTTTCTACTTTTTCGACGTATTCTGTGTTTTTCATAATGACCGTGACATTCCCCTTGTCTGCTTTTGTGATAAAAATCTCTGGATTGTCTCTTAAGAATTTTTTAGTTAATATTAAATTGGAATTAATAATTCTGTCGTCTATATTGATGTGTTGTGTTTTGTTTTTCTTTATGTAATTGTTTACTACTGTTAGTATGCCATCTTTTATGTTTGAGTTGATGTCGTCTATATTTCTAGTACCAATCTCTATGTTTTTTAGGCATTCGAACATTGTGCGTTTATCCGGATTAATTAGGAAGTTAAATTTCTCACCTAAGCTAAGAGTGTCTTTAACAGGAGCAGGAATTTGTGTGTTAGTCAAATTAATCAGCCACTTATCTTTAGTCTTTTTTATTTCTGCGGCGTCTTTGTTATTGTTTTGAAAGTCAATATCTGTATGTAAATAAGTCTGTGAATCTTGGATGTTATACTATTGCAAAAGGTTGTTGAACTTCTTGGTGTGTATAGTCAAATGTTTTTGTTTTATGTATGTAAGAGATTTGTCATAGTATTTAAGAAATTCTTCTGTTATTATATCTGAGGTGGATGATTTTAATTTGATAAGTGAACTCTTAATACTATTGTCAAGAAATTTTATGTGTATGTTTAGATCTCGAATTTCTGAATTTAGAAGTTTCTTTTTTGTGTAATGTAATAAATGTTTTACTTTTTTGCTGATGAAATTGCTATGGAAGGATAGGTTATTTATAGACTTACATAGGTTAGTGATGTGGCGAGGGAAAATGTCAAATCTCCTGCACTTCAATAAGAATTTAAGTTTACTTTCGGATGCCGTCAATTTTTTCATCATCTTAGTCAAGGAGTTAAAGTTAGAGATAATATTTTTTCCAAAATGGTATTCTATTTTTTGAGAATTCTGTATAATGTGTTGTCTTCGTGTGTGAAAATTAAATCGCTATCTGCTGATATTGTCGAAATTGTTGATTGCTGGAACTGGTAGGTTGTTCCGTTGTACGTGGAGTTGTAGCGCTGGTTATTGATGGTAGGCATACTGTGTCCTAATGCCGTATTGATTTGAATAAGAAAATCGTTCGTGAAGATTTATTAAGGTAGTAAATAAACGGACTCTAACGAACTAATGTGTTTTCGACCTTTATTTCGCCGACGTTTCGGGAGTTTTATTTATTACTCCCCTCTTCAGGGCTACAAAGTAATTTAAGAAATCATTAAATAATGGACAAATTGTGAAAACTTTTTACAAAAATTTATAAATAATAGAATACCATTAAGGTTTCGTCTCATAGGAGTTCGTCAAAGTATTGAAAGAAATGAACAACGTGGAAGTGGAAAAAAGAAGGCCAATCTGTGAAAAAATGTACGGGTATTGAATTTAGTTAAAATCTATTGAAACTAGAAAAAGATTTTTTTAATATATGTGCAATTTGTACTTACGCCAGACTCTGTCTTTTCCGTTCATCATTGTTCCGCTACTTATATCTGAATTAATCAGCGTGCAGAACAATACTGAAGGGAAATCGCAAAAGTCTGACGAGATAAAGGAATTATTGACAGAACGGAAGGTGGGGGGAGAGAAGAGAGTAGAGAGAGAAAGTAAGAAGGAAACTATGAAAGCGAATCTCATCGAATAAAATTTGAAATTGAATAAACGGAAAATTATAAGCAATTAGTTAGCCATTGCAAAATTGTTTTATAATATCTATTGTTTTTTTATATGAGTTTTTGAGGAAATTTAGATCTTGAATGCAGTTGAGAGTATTATCGTGGTAGTAAATGTTAAGCATTTCTGAAAACGAGCGTTTATAAAAATTCTTTTCTGTATCTAAGATGTTCACTTTTTCAAAGTCGATTTTGTGACCCGTATTTTCCACATGTGTCGCTAAAGCAGATTTTTCCGAGCATTGTTTTACGGCTCTGATATGCTCATTAGTCCGAGTCTTTAGTTTACGTTTGCTCATACCTATGTATGAGGAAGTACAGTCCTGACATTTGATATGGTAAATAATGCCACTAGTGTGCATTTTATCTAAACGGTCTTTGCCTAAAGTTATTAGATTATTAAATTTGTTTACGGATTGGAGTATGGGGATTATGTTATGTTTGTGTAAGATGTGGTTAATTTTTGGAGTGAGGTGTTTAATGAAGGGAAGGACTATTTTGTTTTTTAGAAATACGGAACGTGGAGTTTTTTCTTTAGTATGCATGCTGTTAGTGATAGTTGCGGTACGTTTCGAAATATATCTATTGATAATGTTAGGTGGATAGTTATTGCAAAGTAAGTAGTATTTGACAGTTTTTAGGTTTTCTTTGTGGAACTGTGGATCTGAGAGTTTTATGGCTTTATCTACTAAACTATATATTATGGCTATTTTTTGTGTGTATTTTACAAAATAGAATAAAACATCTTATCAAAGATTGGGAGCAGAAAGGTGTCTTTGACTTAGATACGTGTTTTTCACGTGTGTCGCACGCAGAAATAGATAACACTAACCTTGCCCGTGCCTATGCATTGGTAAAAATACATAAAGCAAATAACCCCATTCGGATCATAGTATCAGCAATAGGCAGCCCAACATATAGTTTCGATAAAAGTCTCTCCACCCTTTTTAATAAACACTTCCCTCGTCCTAAATCCTCTATAAAAAATAGCACAGAACTTAAAGAAATAGTCGATAACATTACAGTTCCTGATGGTTTTGAACTAGTCTCTTTTGATGTAGTCTCTCTCTTTACAAACATTCCCACCAACTTAATCCTTCTTGCAATAGATAACCGTTGGAAATACCTAAAAAACAAAATAAATCTCTCCAAAATTGAATTCTTAGAAGGCATCAAACTACTTTTAGACTCAACTTTCCTCCAATTTAACAATAAATACTACAAACAAATTATGGGCGCTCCTATGGGCTTTTGTACTAGTCCATGGTTTGCTGACATAGCTCTGGAAATTTTAGAAACTAATTGCTTAAAAATTATAGTAAAGATATCCTTTTATATAAAAGATACGTAGATGATTGCTTATTAATAGTAAAAAACAAAAAAATCGAAGAAATACTGTCCTCCTTTAATAACTATAATAACAATTTACAATTTACAATAGAAAGAGAATCCAATAACAGTATTAATTTCTTAGATATGACACTCATTAGAAATAACAATAAAATCACGACTAACTGGTTCAGAAAAAATACAGCCTCTGGACGCTATATAAATTATCTTTCCCACCACCCTGACACACAAAAAATAGCCATAATATATAGTTTAGTAGATAAAGCCATAAAACTCTCAGATCCACAGTTCCACAAAGAAAACCTAAAAACTGTCAAACACTACTTATTTTGCAATAACTATCCACCTAACAGAGGGGGTATCTAAAAATAGAAAAATTTTCATTAGAAAGCTTTAGATGCCAAAAATTTGTATACAGACTCATAATTTTACAAAAGTTTAGAATGTAGAAAAGGCACATATTAGAAGTAGATTTATTTTAGAAAATTCATTTCATGGAAAAAATTGAATATCGAATTAAATTTATAGAAGATATTACTATCGAAAAAAATGATATAATTTCGTACGCTAAAAATGAAGAATTCCCCTATTATAGAAAGTTCACAGTTCCGAAAATGCTGAATTTAGTGGAAATTCAAAGGATCAATTATTCGAATTCTACTCTATAGAATGAAATATAATAATATGAATTTTAGAAAACCAAAATATAGAATGATACTTTTGGAATTTCTAGCTATTCGAATATAATGATTCGAAAGATATGAATGTAGAAAGGCAATACGTCAAAAGTTCAATGTTTCGAAAAACAAATGTCGAAGGTTCAAACTTTCGAAAAATTAATTGAGAAGGTTTGAACTTTCGAAAAAAATAATTCAAGTTAAACATTTAGAAGGTTCAAACTTTCGAAAAACAAATTCAGAATGTTCAGACTTTCGAAAACATATGTACTATTCAGCTAGGGTAAAGAAAAAGTAATTAACGCTAGATTGTAAACTTTCGACATTTTGAGCTTTCGACATTTTGAACATTCGATATTTTTAACTTTCGACATTTTTAACTTTCGATATTATGAACTTTCGACATTTATTTTTCGATATTTTGATCTTTCGATATTTGGACCTTTCGATATTTAGACTTTTCAATATTCTGAACATTCGATATTTGAACATTTGATATTTGATATTTACGAGATTTTCAGCATTCTAGATTTTCAATTTTCGATCTTTTGAACTATCTAAAGATGCTATTAAATTCTATATTTTGATCTTTATATTATGATTTTCTAATTTATGTACAGATATTTTCTGTAGATTTCGTTTCTGTAATTTAATTTCTAAAATTTGGGTTTTCGAAATTATAGTATTCTAAAATTATAAATAAATATTTTTTCTACAAATTTACTATTCCTTAAAATTATAATTCGTAAAATCGAATTCGAACTTATAAATTTTCAACTTTATGAATTTCGAATTTCTTTTTATTGAAATTACAAGTTTTCCATTAAAACAAGTTCTGATAAATTACCTTTCTTTAAAAAAGTTTTCTATTTTTCGATACCCCCTCACCTAACATTATCAATAGATATATTTCGAAACGTACCGCAACTATCACTAACAGCATGCATACTAAAGAAAAAACTCCACGTTCCGTATTTCTAAAAAACAAAATAGTCCTTCCCTTCATTAAACACCTCACTCCAAAAATTAACCACATCTTACACAAACATAACATAATCCCCATACTCCAATCCGTAAACAAATTTAATAATCTAATAACTTTAGGCAAAGACCGTTTAGATAAAATGCACACTAGTGGCATTGTTTACCATATCAAATGTCAGGACTGTACTTCCTCATACATAGGTATGAGCAAACGTAAACTAAAGACTCGGACTAATGAGCATATCAGAGCCGTAAAACAATGCTCGGAAAAATCTGCTTTAGCGACACATGTGGAAAATACGGGTCACAAAATCGACTTTGAAAAAGTGAACATCTTAGATACAGAAAAGAATTTTTATAAACGCTCGTTTTCAGAAATGCTTAACATTTACTACCACGATAATACTCTCAACTGCATTCAAGATCTAAATTTCCTCAAAAACTCATATAAAAAAACAATAGATATTATAAAACAATTTTGCAATGGCTAACTAATTGCTTATAATTTTCCGTTTATTCAATTTCAAATTTTATTCGATGAGATTCGCTTTCATAGTTTCCTTCTTACTTTCTCTCTCTACTCTCTTCTCTCCCCACACCTTCCGTTCTGTCAATAATTCCTTTATCTCGTCAGACTTTTGCGATTTCCCTTCAGTATTGTTCTGCACGCTGATTAATTCAGATATAAGTAGCGGAACAATGATGAACGGAAAAGACAGAGTCTGGCGTAAGTACAAATTGCACATATATTAAAAAAATCTTTTTCTAGTTTCAATAGATTTTAACTAAATTCAATACCCGTACATTTTTTCACAGATTGGCCTTCTTTTTTCCACTTCCACGTTGTTCATTTCTTTCAATACTTTGACGAACTCCTATGAGACGAAACCTTAATTAATGGTATTCTATTATTTATAAATTTTTGTAAAAAGTTTTCACAATTTGTCCATTATTTAATGATTTCTTAAATTACTTTGTAGCCCTGAAGAGGGGAGTAATAAATAAAACTCCCGAAACGTCGGCGAAATAAAGGTCGAAAACACATTAGTTCGTTAGAGTCCGTTTATTTACTACCTTAATCAATCTTCACGAACGATTTTCTTATTCAAATATTATAAAATCTTGCACGTGTTTTCGAGATAAACCAGGTGAATCATAAAACTCTGCGCATTTATCAATGACAACATTTTGTAAATTCTGAAACATTTTTTGCGTAGAAAAATATATAGTTTCTGTATCTTTATAATCATTTTTTTGACAATGAACTTTTTTTGTTTTAATTTCGTAGTTGTTTAATTCACTTTCTGGCATTAAATTATTTAATCCTGCACTATTTATTAAGTAGTTATGTTCATGTTTATCTAAATAATGTTTTTGAAAAGACTCAAAAACCGTGAATACATGAAAACAATTTGATGCTGGACATCTATATATTGTATTAACATTATTTTTAAAATGAGAAGTTAAAAAATGATTTTTGAGTTTCATCATAGTAAAAGTTCTTTTACATATGTAACATTGTAACGACATATTAAAAAAATATAATTTTACGTTATTAATACTGTAAAATATCTTAATAAATAATTTAACACTTAATATGTACGTTATTTTTCAAAAGTTATCAGAAATTATTTCCTAAATTTCCTTAAGTCACATAAGAATGAATTAAGCGAAGGTATTTCGACATCTGCTTCTCCTCGAATATCGTAAATTCTACGCTGTATGACAATCCAAGGATAAGAAGCTTCCCTTGGGTATTCTAACTGTAGAGCATAAAAACTTTTGAAAGCTATATCGATAGCTTCAAGCGGAGATTTTAGCTCGTATGTTATTTCGTTGATAAATACATTGCATGTATTAACATCATCGGAACTGCTAACGATTCCAACTAAAGGTTGTTCTTTTAAACCATAGTGCTGTAATTTGTTTTTTCTTTCAGCTAATAGAATCCTTAGTTTATCCTCATCCTGTAATAAATATATTATTAATGAATTGCAACCATTATTATGATTAAGTAATGTTACCTCTGCATGAAGAATAAAAGAATTCTGCACGTCTTCTTTACTTGGACGCCAATTTGAAACACCTTTCATACGTGATCCCATAGATGGTGGACAAGGTAGTATTAACGGTAATAATTGAAAAACGATTATCGCTTTGCGACCTATAAATTAATAAATAAAATCATTTTAAAAGTTATCAACGCAATGATGCATTTGTATATCATTTACATAAAACGCTGTCAGTTAATTCTTCGTTATTCAGTTCCTGAATACGTTGTACGTAAGCTTTTAGGCTTCCTAATTTCTTTTTAGCATTACAATAATCAAGCAATTCCTGAGCAAATGAATCGAATTCCTCGTATAATCTGTTAGATTTTTGACCATATAAAGTAGTAAAATCAATGTTTATCTAAAAATTATTAATTTTAAAATAATAATCTTAGTAAATAAATAGGTTCTACAAAAAATATCAAACTGTATATAACAGTTAAAAATTTTTGAATTACGTACCAGTTCACATCCTTTACTGTTATGTCTTAAAACACCATACAGTTCAGTATAAGCATCCTCAGGATTGTTGATCAAACTTTTGACTCTGTGTTTTGATGTGTCTCTCCAAAATTTTTTAACAGTAGACCACGGGTCGATGTTAGATTTCAACCAATCGAGAGCTGATAAAATGTCAATTGAATTTGCTGTAAATAAGATCATAAAATCTAAATTTTTTATTTTTTAAAAAATAACAACTTTATGCATCATTTTAATTATCTTTAAATGAATTATTTTTTCATTGTGCGATGCAAATAAAATTTACCACATCATTAATTAAAATGTCTTCGCATAAATTAATTATAATTACTTCATAAATGAAAATTCAAAAATATTGTAAATATAGTGAATGAATGTATAAAATCTCTTACCATCTGAATCAAGTTGATCTCTGTAGACAAGGCACGCTATTTTTGATATATCAATCGATTTTCTTTTGTGACCTTTTTTAGATTCACTTGCTCCACTATCAATTAAAATTCCTCTTAGAGAATTATATTTGTCGAGCAATTTTCCTTTTGGTTTGATCTTTTGTTTTGTAACCTTATCATACGAGTATGGAATGTAGTACGTAGTCTTGTCTTCCAAAGGAAAAGTTTCTACAATAAGATCTGCTAATTTGTTTAGTTGTGCAGGACTTACCCTGAAAAATACAAATTTATTATTTTAAAATATATATTTAATATAAATATACTTAAAATGTATATTTATAATAAATATACATAAAAGAAGATTTCACGCTTTATTTGATTAATTAATTGTACAAAATCATTAAATAGAAACTATACACGTATGATGTACAATATTCTATAAAAACAAGGTTTAAATCTCTTAATAATAATCATTTTCGGTGTATAAAAATTTATGTAAAATCTTACGATAAGGCAGTATTTGTACGAATTTCTCTGGAAATTAATACTTCTGCTAAGAAATGTCTATGCTGATCGTTTAAATTATTATTTTTGAAGTAATAATTTATTACAGCAAGCCCTATAGCTTCAGATCTTAAAGCATTGACGACTTCGACAACGCTAGTTATTGGTGGACACATTTCAAGTGATATATCAATATTTTCAAAAGCAGCAAAAATATTTAAGGGTTCAACCATAACAATTTTGATTCCCTGATCTTGCTGAACGTCAATTGCACTGGAATCGTTATCAGTACTACCTACAATAAATTTTGTACTTATTTTTCTGTTATAACACAATACTAAAAACATCTGATCTTTTTAAATATTCATTTAATAGTTAGAGTAACTATTATTCAAATATAAATTTACCTGACAAGGAAGAAGAATCTATTAGACTGAAATCAATTTCAGAATTGTTCTTCTGATGCATAACCGTTATCGCCTAAATAATAAAAAATCAGAAATTTGAAAATTAACTATAAAATATAAGCTGCATTATGTCAAGTACGATCGAGTCATTATATTTACATGTTCAGTTTTAATATTATTAGCGTTATCGAAGTTTCCGAATTCTTCATTCCACTTTGATAAAAATCTTTTTGTCGGACCGATTTTTTTAAAAATTTGTTTGATCGTCGTCTCATCAAGATTTAAAAAAACCTCTTGATCAATTTCTTCATCTGTAGATTTTATAAAATACAGTTGAGAAGAAATTGAATGTCATATCCAAAAGAGGTTATGTTATCGTAAAAAGGAAATCTTTTCATACATACCTTTAAAAGTAGGTTGATATTTTTCAAGATCCCATTGAAGTAGTTTATTGGTGACCCAATCGTCCATTTTTCCTCAAATAATCTCGTCTCGATTAATAAAAAGCTCAAAGCGAACAGCGAACATGCGGTTGATGCGGCGGCTTTTTTCACTCTTTCAGGTTAAGGAGATTGGCGCACGGGGCAGGAGGAAGGAGTCCCCTCGCACCGAGCGAGCGGCCCCGCTCACCGCGCACCCCCTCTCGCAGCCGACGAACTCGATCGTTTGTTTACGTTTTGCCGTAGTGCGCGGAATGGGTGTTGGCTATCGCGTTCAGATTTCGTATACACATTCTCTTGTATATTTACTATATTGCCAGTAGTTTTTTGGTTCGTTGTAACCTTTTTTAAATAATCGCACCCTAAGTGTTTTGTGTTTTACTAAGGTTATGATTTTACTTTAGCGTTGGGAACAAACAAATACAGGCGGTAAAACTGAATCGTACTGTTGTCAGAGCTGTACAACATTTCGGGGTGGGAAACAAATGACTGATTTTTGTATTAGATATGTTTTTCGGCAGCGTTAGCGAAATTGTACATTTTCCGCATCTGACTAATAGTACCGTTACATTAGGCAAATAAATAGACTGCTTCAGCTGTCTTTACGGATATATCATCTGTATAGATAATGTTCGTATAGCAAATCGAAACCATGGTTTCCGCAACCTAAAATTTTTTTCAGTGTAGTCTTAGAGAACAAAGATATTCTACAAGAGTATGAGGTATGGTTGATTTCAGTTGGGTTAATCAAATTATTAAGTGAATAATAATAATAATAATAATAATAATAATAATAATAATAATAATAATAATAATAACAACAAGTTTTGAGAGACTCTAGTGATTGAATAATAATAATAGTCGTTTACTGTATATGTAAAAGATTTTAAAAGTTTTAAAACATTGCGTATAATAATAACATCTTTTTCAATACGAGAAAATTACATAAAAACATAAGAAATACACAATATCCCTTCTTAAAGTGATGAGCGGCCATGTTGAAGCATCAAAAGGCTTGATTTTGATTGGTCGATAAGAAGAAGGCGCGAAAAATTTACTGTCTGGAATTTAATGTTTGAATTTTTTAATGGAAATTTTATATTTAGGGTAGTATAAAAATGATTAAGTTCTGAATTTGAAAAAATACTTAAATACGTTAAAAGTAAAACGTAATGAAGATAGCATACATAACCTCAAAACAGAAAAGTACGCGCGAAGCGCGTTTGATTATCGCTTGTACATTGAGATTTCAATGTGTCAACGACTAATTTTCAGTCTCCTCAATATCGTATCTATGTTATAATATCACAGTCAAAACCTAGAAACTAAAATGTTAGGTTTGAAAGTGTTTTAGTTCAAATGATTTAATTATTAAGATAAACAGTGGGATGTAGTTCGATTTTATAAACATAACTATTACATGTGGTAGATTCTGATAAAGCTAGTCCAGTAGCTGATTCTGATACTTAAAGTACTTAAGTTAAATAGTTTTCTTTTTCAAACGAAGTTCGTAATTGTCTAGAATTTAGAATTGCTGAAATAAAAGACTGAATAGTCACTCTGAACATCTACCTAGTGATCTCGAGAACGAGACACGAAGCATAATTGGACGATCGAGCGAGCCCGCCGAAGGCGGGCGAAGCTCGATCATAATTATGCAGAGGGTCTCGTTCGAGAAGATCACATCCCACCCTTAAATAAATTTTAATAAAAATTTATAACATAAAAATACATATAATAACATATATTATTCATTTAACATTATCTTAAGAACGTTCCCACCCATTGATAACATAGGGGAGGGCGGGGCACGTGTGACACCCTAACTTTGATTAAAAATAACAACTAAACCGTGTATTATTTCAAAATGTACAAAAACGTAATAATTAGATCAGAAAAAAATAAAATAAAATAAACTATTAACTTTTTTTCATTTTCTTTTAATTATTGATAAAATACAGAAAAGAAATTCTGAAAAAAATGCTCTACGTGCCCCACCGGCGGGTGGATTGTGGCACCCGACGGGGCACGCATGGCACGGTCAAATTTAATATTTTACTATAGGTATTTTTCAATTCTTTTTTCCAGTAATTAATACTTTAATAATTATGCCATAATAAAATTTTCAAAAATCAAATAATTAATCAGTCTATTGAAAATTTAAAATTTTATTTTTATTAAGGAACATAACAATTTTTATTTTAAAATAAATTATTACATTTTAATAAATGATTTTATATTTTAAATTCCTTCTTATAAAATATGATCACAACATAATACTTTTGTTTGATTAACAAATTATCATTATTATTACAATAAGTTTAAATTTAAAGATTTTGCATCATTTTCATCTATGTAGCATATTTGAACTACCTGACCATTGAAAAAGGCAGTTTGAGTATCTACAATTGATTCCTTCCTTACCATTGTTTTTTCTACTCTATAACTTAATACGCAGTCGAAATAATCGTTATTTACTTATTAATGTAATAATTGAAACTAAAAACTACTTAAAACTAAATTATTGCACTGCGTAGTTGTTAACCCATCTTGCTCCACTTTTGGTTTGTAGGTTACATCACTTCGCTCGGCGGCCGCCGCGGCGCACTGATACGCCCGAGTGTGCCACGCGTGCCCCGCCAGGGTGCCACGTCATGCCCCATTTTAATACCATTTTCATTTTTTAATTATATTATTTATAAAGATTTTCTGAAAAAAACAAAAACAGGGCTTGAAAGATAAAAGTTGAAACTATCAAATAGGTTTGGTCTCATTTAGAAAAAAAATCATTTTCTCGTTGCTCCAAGCGACTTAAAAATGAAGTCAACCTTGTTTCTAAGCACCGATTTTCAATCTTATTAAATTAAATGTTAAACATTATCTATAATCTCAAAAGTATAGAGGAAAATTCTAAAAGCATATCTAATTAGGTTTATGTAAAAATTACATTTTTTGCATTCATTAATATTAAAAATATGAGGGTGCCAAACTTACCTACCTGACACGCCATGCCCCGCCTTCCCCTATGGACAACATAGCAACTGTAAACTATATGACGAGAGAGACCTGCCGGCCTGGCGGGGCGAGCCAGCAGCCGAGTTTTAGAAGTGGGGATAGCTGAAGTTTGTGGCGACATCTGTGTACACTGGCGGTACTACCTAGTGATCTTCTCGAACGAGACCCTCTGCATAATTATGATCGAGCTTCGCCCGCCTTCGGCGGGCTCGCTCGATCGTCCAATTAAAAATAATAAATAGAATAATACTAGATTTTTTATCAAGTATAATTCTTCAAAAATTTTATTCTTTACAAAAGTATTATAGTTCATCCATATTAATTCTTAATTTTTGCAATTTTAGTGTCTCAATAATTCGTTCAAAATTTTGAAATTTAATAGAATTATTGAAACTTATGCTGCTCATTAAATGTAACCAGTTATCTTATGTAGGTAGTTTAAAACTTTATCAATAAATAGTATGAAGTCATTATTAATGCTCTCATATTTTTCTGTCGAAAATTGTTTGACGACCTTTAACAATTTGGATGTGTTGTAACCGAAAAATATATCCTTTCTTCTATTCTCTAATTCATTTTGTAAATTCGTCATGATGTTAAAGACATCCAAAATAGTAACATCATTTCTTTCCAAGTATTTGGGGGTGGGTAGATATCCCGATAGGGGAAATCACAGACAGGGAAAATCCCGATAGGTGATTTTAGCGACAGGTATATTTTGAGATAGTAAGTTCAGCCGATCAAGGAAGATCTCAATAAGCAATATTACCGACAATTAAATTTTCAGAAAGAATTTTCACCGAGCGGGGAAAATGACGAAAGTATAATTATAGAAAGGGAATATGCCGAAAATGTTTTTAACGAATATCCAAAATATCGAAAGTGAAATTTCAAAAATGAAAATTATCGAAATGAAAAATACCGACGATGATAACATCCATGGGGAAAAATGCCGAAACTTAGTTTCCATAATAGGTATAATGCCGAAATTCAATTCCCATACAGGCGAAAATACCAAAATCTTATAATATAAAATATAAGTATCTCATACTTGAAAAAACACTGTAAAATCTCGTAAAAATACGCGGAATATTAACAATAATTCAGTCGGTATGTCAGTGAACTGAAAAGAAAAAATATGCGTTATTGAAATTCAAGTATACATCTTGAAATTCGCCGAATATAAAAAATATCTTTTTTGTTTTTTTATTTATATATCCTATACAAACAATTAATTATTGTTATAAAAAAATTTTAAGAAATACATTAGTTTGAGAAAGAAAAGTATGTATTGGTAATATCTAATAAATATTTGTTTTGAAACAGGTATTTAATTACTATCCTGCTCGACTTAGTGGTTTAAAGTTAATCCATTATTGTAACAATCATACAAATATAATAACTAAGTTATACTTCTTAACAAAAGATAACAAATCGTTTTGAAATTTAACAGAGAGGTAGTTTTATCATATTTAAGAATCGATATTTTTATGAAATATTTTTATGAAATTTTTACGAAATTCATATTTTGAAAGTCAATTATTATCGTTGCCCTAGTACACGTTGCCGCTGGACTCAATCTCAAATTATTTTCTCGAGGATATGCCGTAGTACACAATAATTATTTTATTTATATATGATGTACAAATTAAATAGAACTATTGCATATTTTGCTCTAAAACTTTATAAGTGTGTTTTGGGGCTAATTTGGAATGAGTTAAAGAATTTTGACCAACACAACCTCTTGAAATTTTAACACAATGTTGTACTCGATAAGTGTAATAAGTGGTAAAAATTTTGAGTCAATCAATCGAATATTCTTTTTAAAAATGCAAATATAAGAAATTCAGATTTTTTTCGGCAAAGAACTGAATCCTTAGATATAAAAAAGCTAATTCTTTGCCAAATTTCAGAACGATTCATTGACTTTTACTCCTGATATCGTTAACGAAAGAAAACGCACTTGTTTTCAAAAATAATTTTTTTCTCGTAAACAAATCAACATAACCTCTTGAAATTTTAACACAATGTTGTACTCGATAAGGGGAATAAGTGGTAAAAATTTTGAGTGGAAAAATTTTTTGAGATATTAATTCAAGAAATATAAACCACATTTTCATTAATAACAAATGACAGGCTAGAGATAATATAAATAAAAAAAGAAATTGTAGGTAATTTAAAGACCTTTTAATAAAAATTTAGTTTATTAAGTAATACTGGCTGAAACAAATTAAAAAATCAAAAAAACGAAAAATTCAAAATCGTTTTTTGGTTATAAAAAAAAAATCGGTAAAATCAAAAAGTAGGGTATGCTCTCTCTATTCTCTTCCGAAACGAAGAGAATAAGCCTTTTCCGATGCAAATCGGTCGATCGATTCAAAAGTTCTCGCCTACACACACACACACACACACACACACACACACACACACACACACACACACACACACACACACACACACACACACACACACACACACACACACACACACACACACACACAAATTGCTTCCTGTTCCACAACATATCAAAGATAATCCTACACACAATTTTGATTGGGCTAACACATTAATATTAGATAGGGAAAGTAACAGAGAAAAACGTCGTATTTCTGAAATGCTGCACATCAATTTTATTGATAACACAATCAACAGACAGGAAGACACACAATTTTTAAATAGTCAGTACAAAAGATTGAACAGAATTTTTAATAAATTTGATTTGAATTCTCATCGTTTTATATAATTATAATGTTTGTTGATTTGTATTTATGTATTGATTGTTTTGATTACGGATGAAAATGCGAGAGCGATATATTTATATATACTACTTTGTGAAACGTGAGTTTGTCGGTTGGCGATGTAGCTTGTGTAATAGGACGTAGAGCTTCTGGCTCTTAAAAATACCTACGATGATAATAACTATATTGTATGTATTTTTTACTATTCTCTCTTTGTGATTACAACCAAAATAACCATGTTTATGATTCTATTGTGTCTTTGTTTTTATAGTTAAATAAATGATTACCTGATGAGGCTAGAAAACTAACTAGCGAAACGTTGTGGTTTTGAAAATGGAAAGTTAAAGTGTTTTTTTGTGTACCTGGGTTGATCCTCACCATCGTTTCTTATCATTGATTTTATTTCGACTATTCGACCTTTCAGATATTTCATTTTTGTTACTATGACCCATTGTCAAAATTATTTACGAAACTTTTGACCACTGTCAAAATTATTTTCGGAACTATTGACAATTTATAACTTTCTCGTAGCAATTTTTCCTATTAGATTAGAACCTTATTCCGATGATTTAGCTATCGGTTAAATTACCTATCAGGATTTTCGCTATCGGAATTTCTGACCATTGTAATTCTTAACCCCCCCCCCCCCCCCAAATTGTCGAAATAAAAACTATCAACGGTTATATCACAGATAGGTACACATTCCGAAAATCGGTGGTTAAACAGGCCGAAATTTCGAAAACTAATAAAACACTTCTTAAAACGTATATAAAGATAAACGTTTGCGCTAGATGCGTTAGTACAATTGATTAATCAAAATATAAGTTGATTAAGTCAATAATCTGATTACCAATAAGCTATTAAACATATACATAAAACATTGGTGAGTCAAATAAATAAAATTACGCAATTAAAAAACAAATTACGCATTGGGTTGTATTCGACACTAGCGATATTGAACACATTTAGTATCTACACAAAGCCCCTATACAGAACTTTTATAGCACGGCTAAGTTCTACATAAATAATATTAAGAAAAAATGTACACATATATAGTCTACACTGAGATAGATTACACGATTAAAATGTACATCATGTGTATATCATATTAATGTAGATTATAACTGTGCACAATTTATCTCGATAAATAGTTTGTGTGCCGAAATTCTCTGCATAGACTTTATTTGTGTAGCATTTTACAAAATACTTGTATACGATATCGCCGAAACTCGTCGATTAAATTCACATACTTAATTATAGGTAGTTTTTAATCAATACCACGATTTTGCAGAAAAAGTATCAAATTTGAAAATTGAGCAAATCGCGATTTTTAAAGAACAGGCATGTAAAGAATTGAAATGCGTATTTTTATGTGAAGAAATTAAATTTCCATATTTATTAGTTTTATTAAAAATCCCAATAAACTATTTTTTTTTTTTTTTTGGATAAAAAAAGTTTAATGTAATTTTCTGTTCAACTCGCCAGAACTTCGTTCTGATCAAATATTTCCTTCAAAAAATTTTATACAATAAATTTTGTAGTATTAGGAATATTATAAACAATAGTGCAATAATAAAGATTGTTATTGAACCAAATAGAAAATTTTATCACAATTTTTTTTTCTATTTTAAACCTGCATTTTCAAATGCAAAAATTGTGTAACGAATTTCCTAATTTTTCTCTATGTATTGTTGCTAAATAGAATTTTTCGTGATTGTTACGATAAATACTGTTGAAGGCCACGCGCCACGCTATACGTGTTACGACGGTTGCACGACAAGAAAATTTCAGTAGTCTATGTATTGTTGTTAAAAATTTGTACCATTTTTCGTGATCGTGTCATACGCACATCGTAATACGTGTTCCGTGGCGCGCGGCCTTCAACAGCATATGTCTTTTATTCATCTCATTATCGTCTTTTTCGCTCTAAACGAAAAACCGCTGCCAATTCATTGGCCCCGTGGCTTCCTCAAACTTAATTTGCGGATTCCTTTAATTATTAATAACAAAATTTATAATTTTTTCAACAATTTATGATATAATTCTAATTAAATTAATTTATGAATATTAAAAAGTATTAATTTTTTAAATTATGTATAAAATATGAATAATGATAGGTATGATTTATTTTTTAAATTACGTGTGAAAAACAAATAAAATTCCTAATAACGTTTACTTCAAATTATATTTTCTTTGTGAAATTTCACACATACCTATATTGCCTATACCAGCCACAAAATTGACTATAAATTTCATGTTTATACATAAAGCCGTTCCCGAAAAATTATGATTTGAAAAGAGGACTAAAACAGTTTTAGCCTCAAATATCTCCGAAATTCATAAATCAATTCTTTTACCATAAGAACTCGTATAATAAATAATATACAAACTCTACATCTCTACAAAATTTCAAAGGAATTAAAACAATTTTACTCTAGTTCGTCGTGCGGCACGAAGAAAAGCCAACTTGGAAGTTACAGGCGAAGAAAAGCCAAAAATGCTTCTAAGGCGAAGAAAAGCCAGCTTGCATCCTCCCAGCGAAGAAAAGCTAAGAATTGAAATCTCGGATTCCCTTGGCCATTTTATATTTTTGGATTTTACCTTTTTGGATTTTCCATTTTTTATAAAATGGCCAAGGGATATTAGAAAATATTTACCCATAAAATATTTTCAAATTATTCAAAAGTATCTTTTTGGATTTTCCATTTTTTATAAAATGGCCAAGGGAATCCGAGATTTCAATTCTTAGGAACATCTCTTTCCTCACTTTTGTTGTAACATATTGTTTTCTTGATTTTTTTCATAAAAATGCGTAAAGTTACAAATGGCCTTGGCATCAGTAAAATGATACCTATTATGGAGTCGTTCGCGTCACCCCCCCCCGCGAGCGCCAAATCATGCTAGTTGTAACTCGTGTCTGCGATACTAAAATGTACTATTAAAAAATGTACATTCAGCGTTTTAGACGTACCTTTTCTCAGCTTTTTATGGTGATATTTGTTTTTTGTAAATTTTGCGTTTTAACTTTAATAATGTTGGCAATATGTCTCTGCGCAGGTGCACAGAGAAAAGAAAATCTTAACTGTTAATGAACGGACGTTTTGATATGAACAAATGGAATGTTCATTTAAAGTTAGACAAATTCGTTAACAGTTAAGTCACGAATCGTTTGAGTAAACAAATCTAACTTAATTCTTAACGAAATCATCTAACTATAAATGACCATTCCATTTGTCCATATCCAAACGTCCGTTCGTTAACAGTTAAGATTTTTTGCTTTCTCAATAAGAAAGCTTAGTAACGGTCAAATTTTTCCACCCCGAGATTTCGATGATTTTTGATATTTCTGAGATCCCTGAGTCGAAATATGCGTTTTCTTGAAGATTTCTGTGCATATGTATCTGTGTGTGTGCTGGTGTCTGTGTGTGTGTCTGTGTGTGTGGGGGGGGGGGGGGGGTCTGTGTGTGTGTGTGTGTGTGTTTGTGTGTGTGTTATAAATTTGTCCGCAGCATAACTCGAAACTGGTCAGAGATATCAAGTTTATTTTTGGCACGTATTTAAAGCTTATTTGGAGTTGTGCAAGTTCAATTATATAGTTGATCGGATAATATTAACTCGGTTAAAAAAAATAAAGCAAAATATCGAAAAATCGAAATTTTTTTTTTCGTCACCGAATTTGGATATTGGTGGGAAGTAGGTCCATTTTTGAAAGGCCTTGAAATTACCTATCAATCCATATTTTTCTCGGCCTGATCGGATAATATTAAGTCGTTTAAACAAAAATAAAGAAAAATACCGAAAAATCGAAAACAATTTTTTTCGGATCTGGGTTTGGATATCGGTGGGAATTAGGCCCATTTTCTGAAAGGTCTTGATATGACTTATCAATTCACATTTTTGTCTGCCCAATCCGATGTTATTGTTGAGTAAAATAAAGTTTAATGTAATTTTCTGTTCAACTCGCCAGAACTTCGTTCTGATCAAATATTTCCTTCAAAAAATTTTACACAATAAATTTTGTAGTATTAGGAATATTATAAACGATAGTGCAATAGTAAACATTGTTATTGAACCAAATAGCAAATTTTATAACAATTTCTTTCGCTATTTTAAACCTGCATTTTCAAATGCAAAAGTTGTGTAACGAATTTCCTAATTTTTCTCTATGTATTGTTGCTAAATAGAATTTTTCGTGATTGTTACGATAAATACTGTTGAAGGCCACGCGCCACGCTATACGTGTTACGACGGTTGCACGACAAGAAAATTTCAGTAGTCTATGTATTGTTGTTAAAAATTTGTACCATTTTTCGTGATCGTGTCATACGCACATCGTAATACGTGTTCCGTCGCGCGCGGCCTTCAACAGCATATGTCTTTTATTCATCTCATTATCGTCTTTTTCGCTCTAAAAGAAAAACCGCTGCCAATTCATTGGCCCCGTGGCTTCCTCAAACTTAATTTGCGGATTCCTTTAATTATTAATAACAAAATTTATAATTTTTTCAACAATTTATGATATAATTCTAATTAAATTAATTTATGAATATTAAAAAGTATTAATTTTTTAAATTATGTATAAAATATGAATAATGATAGGTATGATTTATTTTTTAAATTACGTGTGAAAAACAAATAAAATTCCTAATAACGTTTACTTCAAATTATATTTTCTTTGTGAAATTTCACACATACCTATATTGCCTATCCCAGCCACAAAATTGTCTATAAATTTCATGTTTATACATAAAGCCGTTCCCGAAAAATTATGATTTGAAAAGAGGACTAAAACAGTTTTAGCCTCAAATATCTCCGAAATTCATAAATCAATTCTTTTACCATAAGAACTCGTATAATAAATAATATACAAACTCTACATCTCTACAAAATTTCAAAGGAATTAAAACAATTTTACTCTAGTTCGTCGTGCGGCACGAAGAAAAGCCAACTTGGAAGTTACAGGCGAAGAAAAGCCAAAAATGCTTCTAAGGCGAAGAAAAGCCAGCTTGCATCCTCCCAGCGAAGAAAAGCTAAGAATTGAAATCTCGGATTCCCTTGGCCATTTTATATTTTTGGATTTTACCTTTTTGGATTTTCCATTTTTTATAAAATGGCCAAGGGATATTAGAAAATATTTACCCATAAAATATTTTCAAATTATTCAAAAGTATCTTTTTGGATTTTCCATTTTTTATAAAATGGCCAAGGGAATCCGAGATTTCAATTCTTAGGAACATCTCTTTCCTCACTTTTGTTGTAACATATTGTTTTCTTGATTTTTTTCATAAAAATGCGTAAAGTTACAAATGGCCTTGGCATCAGTAAAATGATACCTATTATGGAGTCGTTCGCGTCACCCCCCCCCCCCCCGCGAGCGCCAAATCATGCTAGTTGTAACTCGTGTCTGCGATACTAAAATGTACTATTAAAAAATGTACATTCAGCGTTTTAGACGTACCTTTTCTCAGCTTTTTATGGTGATATTTGTTTTTTGTAAATTTTGCGTTTTAACTTTAAAAATGTTGGCAATATGTCTCTGCGCAGGTGCACAGAGAAAAGAAAATCTTAACTGTTAATGAACGGACGTTTTGATATGAACAAATGGAATGTTCATTTAAAGTTAGACAAATTCGTTAACAGTTAAGTCACGAATCGTTTGAGTAAACAAATCTAACTTAATTCTTAACGAAATCATCTAACTATAAATGACCATTCCATTTGTCCATATCCAAACGTCCGTTCGTTAACAGTTAAGATTTTTTGCTTTCTCAATAAGAAAGCTTAGTAACGGTCAAATTTTTCCACCCCGAGATTTCGATGATTTTTGATATTTCTGAGATCCCTGAGTCGAAATATGCGTTTTCTTGAAGATTTCTGTGCATATGTATCTGTGTGTGTACTGGTGTCTGTGTGTGTGTCTGTGTGTGTGTGGAGGGGGGGGGTCTGTGTGTGTGTGTGTGTGTGTTTGTGTGTGTGTTATAAATTTGTCCGCAGCATAACTCGAAACTGGTCAGAGATATCAAGTTTATTTTTGGCACGTATTTAAAGCTTATTTGGACTTGTGCAAGTTCAATTATATAGTTGATCGGATAATATTAACTCGGTTAAAAAAAATAAAGCAAAATATCGAAAAATCGAAATTTTTTTTTTCGTCACCGAATTTGGATATCGGTGGGAAGTAGGTCCATTTTTGAAAGGCCTTGAAATTACCTATCAATCCATATTTTTCTCGGCCTGATCGGATAATATTAAGTCGTTTAAACAAAAATAAAGAAAAATACCGAAAAATCGAAAACAATTTTTTTCGGATCTGGGTTTGGATATCGGTGGGAATTAGGCCCATTTTCTGAACGGTCTTGATATGACTTATCAATTCACATTTTTGTCTACCCAATCCGACGTTATTGTTGAGTAAAATAAAGTTTAATGTAATTTTCTGTTCAACTCGCCAGAACTTCGTTCTGATCAAATATTTCCTTCAAAAAATTTTACACAATAAATTTTGTAGTATTAGGAATATTATAAACGATAGTGCAATAGTAAAGATTGTTATTGAACCAAATAGCAAATTTTATAACAATTTCTTTCGCTATTTTAAACCTGCATTTTCAAATGCAAAAGTTGTGTAACGAATTTCCTAATTTTTCTCTATGTATTGTTGCTAAATAGAATTTTTCGTGATTGTTACGATAAATACTGTTGAAGGCCACGCGCCACGCTATACGTGTTACGACGGTTGCACGACAAGAAAATTTCAGTAGTCTATGTATTGTTGTTAAAAATTTGTACCATTGTTTGTGATCGTGTCGTACGCTTGTCGTAATAGTGTACCGCGGTGCGCGGCTTTCTACAGCATTTATCGTAACAATCACAAAAACCGCTGCCAATTCATTGGCACGTAGCTTCCTCAAACTTGATTTACTGATTCCTTTAATTAATTTTTACTTCCAATATTTAAAATTTCATACTTTATTTTGTACGATGTAAACAGCTTAAAATCGTTTTTATAAGTCTAACAACTCGTCAGGAGTTGATTTTACACGAGAATTCTCTTTCAAATGCTACCCATCACATTCAGATACATAGAGCCATCCTCAATACATTTAAAAAAAATTGGGAAAATTTTATGGAAAATATTAACTTGAAATTTTTTTAAATATCTTTGAAATGTAAGGACCAATCATTTTGCCCGAATAACTCGACCGAAAACTATCCAAAATCCACCTCTACGAGGAATTTTGAAGCGCTTAAGTCAATTTTTACTCCCGCAATAGTTGGACATACCAAACTCATTTTTTTCATTTTTCAATGTTTACGTTTTTATTAATAACAAAAGAACCGTAATAGCTAGACAAATAATTTTTTTTAGAAAATATAGGTCTTGAAATTCTCTTTCGAATGCCGCCCACCCGATTCAAATACATAAAGCCGTTCTCGAGAAATTACGATTTAAAAAAAAAGTGAAAAAAATTTTAACCTCAAATATCTCCGAAATTTATGGATCCTTTTGCCCAAAGAACTCAATCGATTGTGATACAAAACGTACCACTAAAAAAATTTCAAACTGATTAAGCCAATTTTACTCTAGTTATTGAACGACAAAAAAAAACACTTTTTTTTATAAATTATTTTTTTTCTCCAAAAATAATGAATAAAAAAACCTAAAAATTTAGTAAGTTATAGTACTCAGTATTCTTTATAACCAAAAAAATATTCATGTTAATATCTTTTTTTAATTTTGAAATATAACCTATTTACTAAAAATGACGTTTTCATGAATAACTTATGACGAAATATAGCTAACGGCTTTTTTTTTTTTTAAATTGTAGAAAATTTTATTCTGCATACAGAGAATTTATCGTATATAAATAATATTTGTTCTAAATATAAAAAAAATTGAAAATAAAAATTGACCCCAATTGTTGAAGCAAAATCTGAAAAAATGATCACTCTCTCGTTAAAATCGGTTGAGTAGATCATGAGATATCAGAGTATACGGACATACACACACACACACACACACACACACACACACACACACATCCATACGGACATTTTCTAAAAATGGTGTATTTCGATTCCAAATTTTCTATACAACATTCCTAAGACATTATCTCACAAACTTTTTTTTTTACTATCACAAAGCTTCCTCTAGGAGGAAGCAAAATTCTATTTAGCAACAATACATGGAGCAAAATTCGAAAATTCGTTACACAACTTTTGCATTTGAAAATGCAGGTTTAAAATAGCGAAAAAGTTGTTATAAAATTCGCTGTTTGGTTCAATAACAATATCTATTATTGCGCTATGGATTATAATATTCCTATAATACTGCAAAATTTATTGGGTAAAAATTTCTGAATGAAATATTTGATCTGAACGAAGTTCTGGCGAGTTGAACAGAAAATTACATTAAACTTTTTTTTCTAAAAAAAAAAAAAAACAGTTTATTGGGATTTTTAATAAAACTAATAAAGATGAAAATTTGATTTCTTCACATAAAAATACGCATTTCAATTCTTTACATGCCTGTTTTTTAAAAATCGCGATCTGCTCAATTTTCAAATTCGATACATTTTCTGCAAAATCTCGGGATGTTCCTTTTCGGGGCCCTCAATTGAGATAAAATTTTATGTAATTGATTAAAAATTACCTATAATTAAGTATGTAAATTTAATCGACGACTTGCGGCGATATCGTACACAAGTATTTTCTAAAATGCTACACAAATAAATTCTACACAGAGAATTTCGGCACCCAAACTATTTATCGAGATAAATTGTGCACAGTTAAAATCTACATTAATATGATCTACACATGATGTACAGTTTAATCGTGTAATCTATCTCAGTGTAGACTATATATGTGTACATTTTTTCTTAATATTATTTGTGTAGAACTTAGCCGTGCTAAAAAAGTCCTGTGTAGGTGCTTTGTGTAGATACTAAATGTCCTCAATATCACTAGTATCGAATACAACCCAATGCGTAATTTGTTTTTTAGTTGCGTAATTTTACTTATTTGGCTAGCCAATGCTTTATGTATATTTTTGCTTCCTCAAATTGGAAGCTTTATAAGGGTGAAAAAAATTTTTGAACCAAAAATGTTCAAGAACATGTTTTAAGACTTTTGGCGCTAAAATCCGTTGTTTTTGATAAAAAATGTTCGTGTCTGTGTGTGTGCATGCGTGCGCGCGCGCGCGTGTGTGTGTGTGTGTGTGTGTTTCTTATACAGGCGAGAACTTTTGAACTGATCGACCGATTTGCTTCGGAAAAGGCTTATTCTCTTCGTTTCGGAAGAGAATAGAGAGAGCATACCCTACTTTTTGATTTTACCGATTTTCTTTTTTTATAACCAAAAAACGATTTTGAATTTTTTGTTTTTTTGATTTTTTAATTTGTTTTAACCAGTATTACTTAATAAACTAAATTTTTATTAAAAGGTCTTTAAATTACCTACAATTTCTTTTGCTTCCTCCTAGAGGAAGCTTTGTAATAGTAAATTTTTCAACTTCGTTAAAACTCTCTATAAACATCATTAGAGGTGTTAGAAGTTTGTTTCACATGATTTTAGAAAATGTCTGTATGGATGTGTGTGTGTGTGTGTGTGTGTGCGTGTGTGTGTGTGTGCGTGTGTGTGTATGTATACCGCTTTATCTCTGGATCTACGCGGTCGATTTTAACCATCAGGTTCTCATTTTTTTTGTTTTTTTATTCCGAATTCGGGAAGAAAATAATTTTTGATGATTTACTGATTCGTTTTTGTTTTATTTCAAATTTTTGATTTTCAAAAAATTTATTTTTGATTTTTTTTAATGATCGGATTTAAATTTTTGAATCGGATGGGTCGCATTGGAAAAAGCATAAAAAAACCTATAATTAAAAAAAAATTATCTAGCTATCACGGTCCTCTTGTTATTAACAAAAACGTTTTTTTTTTTAAAAGCTAATAACTCATAAAGTAAACGGTCAATTTTTTGGAGAAAATTCATGATAATGCAGAATATAAATTGCTATAATCTTTGAAAATTTTAATCCATTCTGTTGGTTAGTTTTTGAGAAAAAAATTAAAAAATTGAAAAAATGTGTTCTCTATGTCGCACGTTTTATGGAGTAAACCTGGATTAATCGCTTTGTAATTTCTTATAGAGGTAGATTTTGGATAGATCTCGACTAAGTTCTTTGGGCTACATGATCGGTCCATAAATTTCTGAGATATTTGAGGTTAAAATTTTTTTAACCTTCTTTTCAAATCGAAATTTCTCAAAAACGGCTCTATGTATCTGAATCGGATGGATGGCATTCGAAAGCGAATTTAAATAACTATATTTTCTAAAAAAATTATTTTTCTAGCTATCACGGTTCTTTTGTTATTAATAAAAACGTAAACATAGAAAAATGAAAAAAAATGAGTTTAGTATGTCTAAACATTGCGGGAGTAAAAATTGACTTAATCGCTTCAAAATTCCTCGTAGAGGTGGATTTTGTATAGTTTTCGGTCGAGTTATTTGGGCAAAATGATTGGTCCATATTTTTTAAGAGATATTTGAAGTTAAAATATTTTTAACCTTTTTTCAAATCGTAATTTCTCGAGAATAGCTCTATGTATTCGAAGGGAATGGGTAGCATTCGAAATAGAATTAAAATAGCTATATTTCCTAAAAAAAAATTTTCTTTTATAGGGTGTTCTGTTATTATAAAAAAAAAACGTAAACATTGAAAAATGAAAAAATAAAAAAAATGAGTTTTGTATGTGCAACGATTGCTGGAATAAAATTGACTCATTCGCTTCAAAATTTCTTGTAGAGGTGTATTTTTTAGATTTTTGTGTCGATTTCTTGGGGCAAAATGATTGGTCCATAAATTTCAGATATTTGAGGTTAAAATATTTTTAGTAAAATTAATAAATGAAAAAAATTGAGCTTTGTATGTCTGGCGATTTTGGAAGTAACATTGACTTAATCGCTTCTTTAAATCATTTATTAGATGCAATTAATAATGTGTCAACACAAAAGTATTTATGTTAAGATATAAATAATACAAAATAACCTACCTACTTGGAACGCAACTAATACACATTCAATTCACGATATATAAAAACCCTTTTCATAATTAATATTACCTCCAAATTATTTTACTGTGATCAAGATTATATGGCTAGTTTTTAAAATATTTGATATTTAGCATTATGGTATTTCTGAAAATGGCTTTCTCGGTTGCACAATAACTAGAGTAAAATTGTTTTAATTTCTTTGAAATTTTGTAGAGATGTTGAGTTTGTATATTATTTATTATATTAGTTCTTATGGTAATAAAAGAATTCGTTTATGAATTTGAGAGATATTTTAGGCTAAAACTTTTTTAGCCATCTTTTCATATCGAAATTTTTCGAAAACGGCTTTATGTATATGTTACTAAAAAGTGGAAATGACGCGCGATACGCACGCGTGTTGTTTACTTGCTTTTTCTAATCTAATAAGCTATTAGGTTCATTATTTAAAAATATTGCAACGAGGTATAATGAAGGTAGGTTAATGAAATTGTCGATCAATCAAAAAACATGTATTTTTTTATGAATAACTAAAGACGGTATTATTTAAATAAAATTAAAAATATACCCCTACAGCGAGTTTCCAATCATTATGAAAGCAGATAAGATTATGAAAATAAACAATTTATTAAAATAATACAGATCTTTGTTATTTCTTAAAGAACTAATTATTTTGAAATATTTTCGAATATTTGTTTTTCAAAGAATATTTCATAAATCGACTCAAAATGTTAACCACTTATTACACTTATTAAAAACTATATTTGGTTAAAATTTCAATACATTTTCTTCATTTGTTTTTGAGAAAAATTATTTTATAAAAGTATAAAAAAAGGAATTGATAAATTAGTTTGAGAAAGCTAAGTGCCAATGAATTGGCAGCGGTTTTTTTATTTAAATTATCTCTAGCCTGTCATTTGTTATTAATGAAAATATGGTTTATATTTCTTGAATTAATATCTCAAAAAATTTTTCCACTCAAAATTTTTACCACTTATTACACTTATGGAGTACAACATTGTGTTAAAATTTCAAGAGGTTATGTTGATTTGTTTACGAGAAAAAAATTATTTTTGAAAACAAGTGCGTTTTCTTTCGTTAACGATATCGGGAGTAAAAGTCAATGAATCGTTTTGAAATTTGGCAAAGAATTAGCTTTTTTACATCTAAGGATTCAGTTCTTTGCCGAAAAAAATCTGACCGTTGTGATCAAAGATATTTGAGGTTAAAATTTTTTTATAAATTTCTTATATTTGCATTTTTAAAAAGAATATTCGATTGATGGACTCAAAATTTTTACCACTTATTACACTTATCGAGTACAACATTGTGTTAAAATTTCATGAGGTTATGTTGGTCAAAATTCTTTAACTTATTCCAAATTAGCCCCAAAACACACATATAAAGTTTTAGAGCAAAATATGCAATAGTTCTATTTAATTTGTACATCATATATAAATAAAATAATTATTGTGTACTGGCATATCCCCGAGAAAGTAATTTCAGATTGAGTCCCGCGGCAACGTGTACTAGAGCAATGATAATAATTGACTTTGAAAATATGAATTTCGTAAAAATTTCATAAAAATATTTCATAAAAATATCGATTCTTAAATATGAAAAAACTACCTCTCTGTTAAATTTCAAAACGATTCGTTATCTTTTGTTAAGAAGTATAACTTAGTTATTATATTTGTATGATTGTTACAATAATGGATTAACTTTAAACCACTAAGTCGAGCAGGATAGTAATTAAATTACTCAAAATTACCTGTTTCAAAACAAATATTTATTAGATATTGCCAATACATACTTTTCTTTCTCAAACTAATGTATTTCTTTAAAATTTTTTATAACAATAATTAATTGTTTGTATAGGATACATAAATAAAAAAACAAAAAAGATATTTTTTATATTCGGCGAATTTCAAGATGTATACTTGAATTTCAATAACGCATATTTTTTCTTTTCAGTTCACTGACATACCGACTGAATTATTGTTAATATTCAGCGTATTTTTACGAGATTTTACAGTGTTTTTTCGAGTATGAGATACTTATATTTTATATTATAACATTTTGGTATTTTCGCCTGTATGGGAATTGAATTTCGGCATTATACCTAATATGGAACCCCCGCCCGAGGCGAAGCCGAGGGCATCATAACGCACGGCCAGGGCATCCAATTTCCGGTCCAAGTATTGTATACTATTTTTCTTACTCCCCGGCCAAAAGTACGTTCTGTAATTGTTAAATAATTGATAAAATTGCGTTGTCGTCTGCTAGCTGTGTTTGAGTGTTAGTTTTTCTTTCGGCCCGCTCGATAGTAGTCCCTCTGTCGGCCGCTTTGGGTAGCTCGGTCGATATTACCGACTGTTTTTTCTTTCGGCCCGGTGTAGAGAGCTGTTTTTTTGGGCGTCTGCTACTTTCGCTATTGTACAGATGGTCTGATGCCCGCCCGACATTTGCAAGACCGAGGCGAAGCCGAGGTTTTGCTGGTCGGGGCGGGCATCAGAAACACATTCATTAAAAAAAGACAACACCACTTTTTATTTTAACTAACTCTTTTTTCTCGTCACACGTGCACTTTCCTCTGTCTATTTCGTACGTGTCTAATCTTCACACCGCACAAACATATTTTACACCACTCTAACCTCAAAATCATAACTTTAATATGATTATTCGGCTCTCGTGGTGTAAAATACGGTACGACACTGGTGCGTAAGGTGATTTTTACCGCATTCGACTTTTCGCACTCGCTTCGCTCGTGCGAAAAATGTCTCCTGCGGTAAATAATCACCTTCCACACCCGTATCATAATGTACTATTTCTCAGACGCTCCCGTCCATACGTTTAAAAAACAATAACCACGATCAAACAAAACCACTTTTTATTTCAACTAACTTTTTTCTCGTCACCCGTGCACTTTCCTCTGTTTATTTCGTACGTGTCTAACCTTCACACCGCACAAACATCTTTCCTCGGGCATGCGCGCGGGCGCTGAAGCGTCGCGGGTCAGGAAATTTCGGCAGCCAATCAGAGCGCGCGGTTAGTCTAAAATAGGATGCGAAAGTTTCTTTTTCGGCCCGGAGATGCGGGCCGAAAGTACGTACTTTCGGGTGGGCGAGTAAGAAAACCACTTTTTATTTCAACTAACTTTTTTCTCGTCACCCGTGCACTTTCCTCTCTTTATTTCGTACGTGTCTAACCTTCACACCGCACAAACATCTTTCCTCGGACATGCGCGCGGGCGCTGAAGCGCCGCGGGTCAGGAAATTTCTGCAGCCAATCAGAGCGCGCGGTTGGTCTAAAATAGGATGCGAAAGTTTCTCTTTCGGCCCGGAGATGCGGTTCGTAAAGAGCGAATGATTACAGCCAAAATTTGCATTGGTATTATCTGCACTCAGTGCTGACACTTGATCATAAGGTAAATTATATGATTTCATAGATTTATTTATTGCTTCCAGCATTTCATCAGCTGTTTCATTACTGTTTTCGTAAAAATCCAATAATTTACAACATATTCCATCTTTTATTGTAAAATACTGAATAACTAATAGAAAAAATTTTATGTTCTTTTTATTTGATGCATCCGTTTGTATGCAATAAAATAAGTTTTGGTTTTTTAATTCATTAACTACTTCTTGAATCGCATATGGTCCTAAGACATTTGTAACAAGTGCTTCCATTTTTGTTCTACCCATTTGTATATTATTAACTAATTTTGAATCTTTAAATAAAACTTTATTTAGTTTCATGTTGGAGTCCATACTGTTATATGATAAGTTATGTTTTACAGCGTGGTACACGAAAGTCAATTCGGCAGCTGTAATTTTTACGTTATTGACATTGTTCGAAATGTCAGATGATGTAGAAGGTATTACAAACTTTTCTAAAATTCTCGACGATTTCTTTGCTAAAAGTTTGTTCTGATGGCTTATTTGTTTTTCATGTTGTTTCACCTAAAATATGAAATGTAACAGTTTGTATACTTTTTACAATTTATATTTTACATTCGTTTAATACAAAATTTATGAAAGTATGAAATTAAAACCAAAAAAATTATCGATCAAAATATTTCTTTTAAATTACTTTATTCACGTTTATTTAAATTGAATTGTTCATTAAAAAATTTTTTGTTTACGATATACATTAGTAATTTTGTACATATTTTATTTACCCGATTTGAGAAATTTTCAAAATTACTTATTTTGTATATATAACACATAATAGTAAAGAAATTTTTAAAGTAACGAGTTATCGCGTAAACCTAACCTTATCTTACTTGACTGAGCACAAAAAGCGGAAATTCAAATAATGAAACACGAACTTACGTCCGTCTACATAGTAAACATCAAAATTTTAGTTTTTAGATAAAAAAAAAAAGATGAAAAATATTATTTTTGTAACCAGATTGAAATGAAGTTAAAGATTTTTCATAACTTCTTTATTTATGAAAATGATCAAAGAATTAATTGCTTTTACTCTTACACTTCCTATACCAGCTGTAGCAACAGAAAAAACGCAGCCGCAGAGTTAGCATCTTGCTTTAAAATCAGATTCTGAATCTTTTTTAGCCATGTGTAGCTATTTTCCCATTCCTTTCGATACTTTTGTAGTCTCCTACTGGTTTTTTTAGATTTTGTAGGCGTTGATGGACAATTATTTTCAGTATCAGAATGCTGCTCACAATTTTCTTCCATTGTCTATTTGTTTATATATTAAGAAATATTGCGATATTCACAATTGACACTTATTCTTGAACTATAGTAATACTACTATAAATCACAATTTAAAACTCGCAAGCTCACAATATGCACACATAATTAATTCATCTTATATTAAGGCGGTTACTGCCATGTGGCCCGTATCAAAAGAACAAAGCCCCCCATGCAATGTGCACAGGCTTGCTCGCATGCGTGTTATAGGTTATAGTTTATATACGGCACTGGCGCGCATACAGATGGCGCACTGCGCCAACTCATTCGTGAATCGTGACTCGTGAGTGTGCACGCATTTGCTTGTCCGTGTGCTTTTCTCGTCGGCCGTCAGTGGCGCCAGTCCCGTCATGCCATCCAGAGCAAGCCTCCTGCCGTCGCGCGCGCCCGCTTGCTTTAAGCTCATCATTTTTGTATAAAAGAAAATATAACAAATATTTTGTTGGAAATGCCGAAAATAACGTACATTAGCGTACGTTATTGTTGTTTAAAAGTTTAACGTACGTTAGCTCAAAATAACGTATAATGCGTTATATTAACGTACGGGTGGCAACCCTAATTGTATACATGCATGCTTCTAGGGAGTACGTACGTGCGGCAGCCCAAATGACCACTACGACGAGAGAATTCTTATATGGTGGCAGCTTTATAACAGGAGAGGCTGTTAGAGGATCGTGATTCTTGCGCGCGAGCGCTGCGTGCTGCCTGTTACGTAATTGATTAGTTTCACTTGCCGCGCGCACGCGGCGGCGGGGACGAGTGCGAGAGGCGCGATTCTCAACTGCACTGCGCGGTTCCTCGTTACTACGTTTTATTTAGTTTTTGCGTTTTGTGTATATGGTGATGATTGACATGGCGTAATATAAGATATGGGGATTGTAAAAGAGGGTTTGTTTGCTTTCCGAATCATGGTATTGATGGGTTATGCAGAGATTGTGTGATGATTGCGTGTTTCGTTTTGGCGAACATTCTGAATATGGATGGCGGATTGAATGATGCACCGATAGGTGTTCGGAATAATTGATTTTTCATAAGTAAAGATCTCACAATATACATGATCTTAATATACGTAAATAAGTAAATATAGTTATTTGAAATAATTGTTTTTCCTGATTAGATTTTGTAACGCGAATGGCTTGGGTGCAGCGTGAATTTAATTACCGTGAAGAACGTAGTACAAACTACATTATAAAAGTTCCATAAAATTTCTTGTTACATAATTTTCGCCAGAGTTCAGTATTTCGAATATTCACGATTGCAGACGTTAATTGCCTCGCAAAATTTACACCGCACATTCTGCGCATTTTTAACACGCGCGGCGCGGCCGCTCCGTACAAATTCAACGCAAAGTTTATATTGCGCAAGCACACTTTGAATTTAACACTATTCTAGAGGTTGGGTTTTTAAAAGCTTTATCAAGGATACAAATATAGCTCTTTCAACTTTCAAAATGCGCGTGAAGTCGCGCTTATTTGTGCGCTGTGCTCCGAATTGGGCTGTGGGGTACATATAAGTAGTATGAGCAGGGCCATGTTCAGGCTAATGATATATTATATTGCTCTCTCACTCTCGCTCTTTCGACCAATGTCCATCTGCGAATATTTGTCGATTTCCAAAGTTTTCTTTACCCTATCGTTGATCCTCAAATTCACGGATCAGTGGTCATCAATCATCGAATTAGAATTGATATTCCCCTACATAATGAAGCCGGAGAAGATCGATCGGAGCCTTGACTTTGAATCCGATAGTTTACACAAGCTTATAGGAATAATTCTGAAACAGAGAAATAGAAGTAGGGGAGCGAAAGAGTTCAACCACAACATACTGATATTTGTGACGCAGCAGCAGTAGCCGCGACGTTATTACACGCGTGACTCGTATATTTACGAACGTCGCGCGTGCGCGCATACAGACGCACGTATACACATGCACGCGCGGCTCAAACTGCAGGCGCATATACGCATGACAAGTGCGCATATATATATATATATATATACTTACGCGCGCGGCCGCCCGATGTGGGCATGCGTGCAGCGAGAAAAAAATCGTTCACGCTTCACCACGTGTGCGCCGTCGAACGAGTTGTGACGAACAAGAAGAAGAAGAAGAAGAAGGAGAGGAGAAGGAGGGAGAATGAGAGAAAGATAAAAGGACGACGCGAGAGGTGTACACAAACAGAGCGCAAGAAGAGAAGCGGAGTGGCAGAAGAACGTAAACAGAGAGAAAAATAGAATTACGGAGACGACGACGCGAGTGCAGAGCTCGGCGAGCTTGTCTGCGCGTAATTGAAGAGTCGGCTTTTTTAATTTTCACGCCACACGTACGCGGCAAGGCGATGCGCTTGGGAGAGAGAGAAAAGAGGAGCTTCTGCGCGTATAATGCGCGGAACGGGTTTCAAGTCATGGCTTGACAAATTGCTGCGCCAAACTGAATTAACAATCATTTTTCAGGTGTTCGAGCCGTCGAATAAATTGCTCATTAGGCTAATTTGTCAAGACGGAGAGGTACTTGTGCGTTGGACAATGTAAACAAGAAATTTATGATATTAGTTTGTAGTGCATAAAAAGTATATTGAACTTTGTTTGTCATAGAAAAATTACGGTATTGCTATGTAGAATCGAGCACGAAATATCCACAAACAATTATTTATGTTTTTTCGAAATTTGTTATATTAATTTTAAACACGACAAACTTCGAATTTTAAATATACAGCATTCATTAAAACGCGATACTCGTCTTCTAGTAAGGCGATAAGTCATCAGAGCACGTTTCAACCGGTTTGAAAAGTACACTTTGCGCATCGGCCATATCATATCAAACTTCAGATTTCCGAAAAAAAAGATACACTCTTGCATATTCAAGTTAACTCGTAGTTGAAACATACATAATTTAAAATAAAATTTCATCATTCGTTTATTATTTGTATACTTATTGGATCACATATATCATATCACATACTAACATAAAGAATTTTCAAAGTCCAATACTGAAATAGTCTTTTCTTCCAGAGCATAATAAAAAAAAATTAACAAACTTCCCTTCCATGCCCTAAAAAAATAAAAAGCGTCTCGATTTCTTTGATTTTCAGCTGCACCACTTCTTCCATCCAGAAACCTACATACCCATGTTATGCTGCACACACTCGTACGCCGAGAGTCGAGCGAATGCATCGGCAGTATAGAAGGACTGAGTAAGTACACACACACACACATGAAAGACGCGAGCAAAGGAGTAGGGCGTACGCGCGCGCGTCGTCGTCGTCGTCGTCGTAGCGCGAAGGCAATGAACTTCACCTCCTCTCCTCGCTCGCTCGCGCGCGCCGCACGGCGCGAGCCAGAGCAAGAGAGACGCGATGGCTTTTATGCGTGTATAATGGCCCGTGTTTATGCTCTCGTACTCTCGTCAAGTAGGTACGCATTATACGCGTTCGAATGAGCGCGAGTGTATATATCTATAACGCGCATTATACATATATATATATATATATATGTACGTGTATATGTATATGCTGGAGCTCGGGCTCGCGTCCGTTCCGATTTATTAAAAGTGAAAGACGATGAAAAAGAGTTCTGAGAGAGCCATAGGCGTGCAGTGGAAAACCAAGGAAACTGCATGTGGCGACGAGCGATTGCCACACATCTATTCAACTTCTTTTTTTTCTTCTTCTTCCCCCCCCCGCGCCACCTATTAACGCGCGCGTGATCTTTTTTCTTCTTCCATTTAATACGCGCGCTCGCTACTACTGCAGCGAGTGACTTATTTATGCGACGATTTTTATCGGCGCCATGCAGTCGGCCAACGTCGTAATAAATATGTGTAAGAGCGCGTTGTATTATTTTCTCGCTGATTATATACAAGTGTGTAAATTTGTTTGACGCCGGGGTTATAGAAAACTACCGCGCGCGTGTCATCGTCGCTGCATGTGCACTGCGGGCGAGTGAGCTGCACGAAAACGCCGAGAGCGGCGAGCCTTTGATCTTTTGGCGCGGGCTCGAGATCTCTCTCTCTCTCTGTCTCTCCCTTTCATTTCTCGCGCTGAAAGCAAAGGAACACGCGGTAGAGCGAGAGATACGACGAGATGCGTTTTATGGTGGAAACATTGTCGAGTCGGAGGCTGAAATTAATTCGTCAGAGTGAAGTGATTGTTAAACTGGTTTATATGTGTATACGTACCTACAGTTTTTATTTATATTTTTAATTTTTATTTTTCTTATTCTTCCAATTGCATGGTAAATAAATGAGAGATGCTTTAGGGCATTGTTAACAATTGATGTATTCAAAACGGTGGTAAGTATTTTTTAGTAGATCTAGCAAGACAATAATCTCCAATATTTTTAACCTGTCTTCTACATATATTTTCATCTTTTATCTATTATTCCAGCAAAATAAGTAGTAACGGACTACCCGTGTTTATAAGACACCCGTAAGAGCAGTACATTAAACATTATTGGAAATTCATCAATAAGTATTGCCAAATCTTACACGTTAAAATAAATCAACGAAGACCTTTACCTCGACCACCGCGAGTACCTCGACAATAACAAAATGATCCCGACGTGTGTCTACAATAATTTCGTAAGCCTGCGCGCGCGTGCGCATCCTCAACACTCAAACTATAAATACCTACAGACAACGGCGATACGACGCAGACAACTGGTTACACATAACCCGAAGTGCGCGCACAAACCTCCTCGACACTCTCTCCGATGTTGCATAATTGAAAATTTTATTATTGTCATTAATGCGTTTTCTCATATTCCCCATACCTCGCGTATACACACACATATATAACAAGGCACGTGTGTACATATACACGCTCGCCGCTATACCTATATACCAATGCCCTTTTTTTTCAAGCACTCGTTGTATATAGTCGCCAGTTCAAGGATCTTAACTTATACGCGTGGAAAAACATATCGCAACTTGCGCGCGCTCGATCGATATATATATTACAAGGTGTCGCGCCACATCTCGCGCCTGCTGTGCGGATTTTCCAGTGCGCGGCGGTAATTTTCTCTCTCTCTCTCTCGCCCGAGCCACTTATTCTCATTTACGTTTACATCATCGCGCGGGGCAGTAAAACGTTATACTATCTGCGCAGGTGCGCGCCCTGGTTTTTCTCCCCCCATCCACCTGATTTTTTTCCGCCTCCCTCTCTCTCTCGCTCGCTCGTATTCCATTTTTTGTTTGTATTGCGCGCGCGCGCCCGAGTATATTCCCGCTTCTGTCCATTCGGGCGCCTTTTTGCCTCGCATCGCCGGGCGCGAGCCTAACGAGTCCCGGGGCCTGTTATTATCCGCTCTCTCTCGCTCTCGCTCACAGTTCTAGCTCTATATACTAACTATCTGGCGCTGCGCAGTCTGCGTATATAGAGAGTAGCTTATGCAGGGCGGAGGCGCAGATTATCCTGGAAACTTATTGCGGTGAACTTGGACAATAACGACGCGGAATCGAATGTACCGTAGGCAGCGCTTGGCCTCTTTGCTATAGTTTTCTTCGCGCCTCCGCGTTCTGCCTCTGCCGCCGGAGTCGTCTTCTTCTCCTTCCTCAATTTCTTTTTTCCCCGAATGGAAATATATATCGAGCGCGGCCGAGTGGTCGTTGTCGAAAGACGCGCGCGCGCGCGTCTTTCCGAGCCTCGTGATTTTAGTAACGGGACGAGTTAGGTCGCTCGTTATGATCGGTGTGCGCGGAAATCGATTACGTTTTGCCGTAATTCGCGGCGGTGCTGCGGAAATGTGTTATTTAACGAAATGTGTTACGCGGTGGAGAGACTTGTTTTGATCCTAGTTCCGAGGGCTGGTGGAAAAGTATGGAAAAAAAGCGAGGATAAAAATAACGCTTTGTAGCTGAGAGATTGGCGTGAAAAGAATTACTTTCGAAGAAAGTTGCGTGGTTTCATACCCAACGGTATTCGGTGCTCCCAGTGCCTCTTTTATTATGACATTTTTATGTAATGACTCTTTTCAGTCATTGAAGTACAATTTAAAATCAAAAGTGCCAGAATAGCAGTATAAATATAAGCTTTTAAAAGCGATGTTTACAGTACGTGTTAATGGTGAACAAGTTACAATTTATTTTTATTGTATAAATTTTATTTACAACTCTGTTTACATTTTAAATATTATACGGTTGTATTCCATTAATAATTAAATTAAAATTAAATTTGAAATATACCCTGTATGCGCGCTTTTGAACTTCTTTAACTTATAAAAGTTATGGTGCGTAAAACCTAAGCATTATGATAATGCAACATACGCAATATTTAAAAAAATCTGTTATTTGAGATCATACTTCGCATAACACTCTAGATAAGACAAATGGTAAAAGTATACAGCGTTTAAACAGAAGTGCTTGCTATTACACAGGACATTTTCCTTCCTGGAAATAAAGGGACTTCGGCCCAACACAACAAGCGGCAAAATCGTTCGGAATCCTTCCGGCCGACTGACTATACGTCGAGGAACATTTAGCGTTTTTTTCCTCTCCCCGGCGAGTGCACGCCGACGATTATCGGCCTAAGCAGGCGAGAATGCCGAGTATTTATTTCCCATTCTTGTAACTGCGCAGACCACAAATATCAAACGTACTCCGTAAATTGCAGCCTGTAATCGCCAAAGACTTCTGATAGCAATAATTTCATTACAATACCTGAGAATTTTTGCACGTTAACTTTTCTCGATGACAACGCGTCTTAGTCTCAGAATGTTGGCTTTTAACATTCCTCGATAATAGATTCGCATAGTTTTAAGGTTGCGACCGTCATAATGCGGAACTGAAAATTGAAAAAGACGTCGATATCATGTATAAAATAAACAAACAAAGAGTATTTAGTAAAATTCAGATATAGCCTATAGAATTCCTCGTGCATGCTAATGCAATTTACCATAACGTAATGTCTATTCTGTGTTATACCTATCGTTAAATATCTTCACACCCTCGTGAAGGAGCAGGCGCAGAGGTGCGTGAAAGAGCGCTATAAAGCGCACGCGCAATTCTCGCCGTTTTTGTGTTACGTAAGGGGCGCACATGCATTCTGAGGCCGTGCCCCTGCGGTGCGGTGACGAAAGTCTCAAGGTGCTCTCGAGAGTCATGGGCATATGCGCACTCGCCTCGATACCTGCGCGCACGTCGAGGCGTCGAGCCATGATGGATCCTTCTACAGGTTCGGTGTAGAGTAAGTGTATAGAGGAAGTACCTCTTTCTCTGTTTGCAAAGATGATTCTGCCATTGTGGATGTCGATGCAATTAGTCAGCTAGTAAACAGCTATAGTTTTGCTCAATATATTTTACTTAGTTGCTACACTGTGGAAAAAACAAAAATCATTTTATTATTCTTCTTATATACTTGTAGAATGACCACCATGTGTCACTCTCGTTGATATAGCGATAAGTAAGAAATACCGAACTAGATGGAGAAATACATTGTATGCTAAATTATTCGCAGAAATAGTGTTATATGAAAGTCGGAAACGTTTGTTTGTTTGCTTTGCTAACCATTTCGCATCGTGATACAAAATAAATGTGATTTTAATAAAACGAAAAGAGCTATATGATATTTTATAAAGTTTCGTTGAAAGTTTTGTCAAAAACTCATTTGATATCACTTTAAGCATAGGTGATAAAATCACACGAAACTGAAAAACGTCATATATATATACATTAGAATAATGTAAAGTTACGCACAGTAACAATCTTGACTTCTTCCTAATACCGAAACACCCAGTAGAGCAATAAAAGTGCAAAGAAAGGTCTGTACAATAAACGGCGATATATAGGTCATTAACGAGACACACGAAAAACACCGGTCGTCACACACACACACACACACGCGCGCGCGCGCGCACGCACACACACACACAAACACACACACACACACACACACACACACACACACACAAACTTGAAACTTTTTGTATAGCACATTAAATGGGAAAAAGTTTCCAAATTGTACATAAAATTTCTCAGAATTTTTGCAGATCGATGCCAATTATTTTGCTACTTTATACTTAACAGAACACCATTCAAAATATGCTTAAAGCGAATACGACTGTATCAATATCCCTCATCAAAGGCTAAAAAATTTGTAAAAAAGGTTACATTTAGAATGCGACCTTGATGAAGATGGAAATAGATCACAGAAAAAAGTTACGGGCAATTAAAACTGTTAAAACAGTGAAAAATACTATTATAGTACTATTATAGTACTAAAACTCTATAGGGTTGTGTTTTGGGGCTAATTTGAAATGAGTAAAAAAATTTTGAGCAATTTTAAAATTTTGAGCTGAACAGTTGACATGAAGTTACCCATATATGTACGTGTACGATTTTTCCGCGAGTGTATAACAGCAATAATTAACATCTCAAAAGACTGCGTGTACTCTCTCAGCATAAATCTATAATAATAACGAACGTAGCAGGGATATACATGCATTATCCCGTGTGCGCTAACCGGGCAGGGAAACGCTCTCCGCGCCACAAGACGACGCAGAAAACGAAACCCGCGCTGCCGTAGCCATTTTTCACGCTCCAAAGCGCACGAATTAAAAACCTTTCAAGTGTTCTGTTAGTCGTCCCACCTCCGCTTTGCACTACACACAAGTGCGCACGTTTCGTATACACGCACAGATTAAGAAAAACAAAGGGCGAGTGTCGGACGAGATTAGGCCCCGGGGCCAGAGAGAAATCAAGACTCGAGCGAGGAAAATCTTTGCTCATGGCGTGCGATTTTCCGCTGCTGCAGTTGTATTATGCACGCCATATATATATGTGTGCGGAGCCTTTCACGATGGGTGTGACCTCGCGCGCGCGCGCGGGCTGCATTTGCGAGAGCGGCATCGATGCGCGCGTATATGCTGAAGTCTACAGAAAATTACCCCTAACTGTGGTCGAAAAATCGTAAAATTTCAAAGTTGAAGCACACCTCCAACAACTGGTTTTTTCTATTCTGTAGTAAAAATAATGCACGAAAAGTGTGTCGAACCAAGGAAATCGGAATAGTATTTTTCAAAAAGCTACATTTATTTTTTCTTATGGAAATTTAACATGGGAAAAATAGACGAAAAGTAGTCATTGATGATTAACCAATAGCAAGCTACTGAAGAGGTAGAAACAAATTTCACAAAAAAGCGGTTAAAGTAGAAGAAAAGAGCTTTTCCGTGAAATTTTTTTTTGCCGCTTCAATGGCTTGCTATTGGTTAATCATCAATGACCACTTTTCGTCCATTTTTCTCATGTTAAATTTTCATAAGAATACTTAAATGTAGCTTCCTGAAAAACACTATGCCGATTTCGTTGGTTTGACACGCTTTTCGTGCATTATTTTTGCTACAGAATAAGAAAAACCAGTTGTTGGAGGTGTGCTTCAACTTTGAATTTTTACGATTTTTCGATCACAGGGATAATTTTCTGTAGAATTCGACATATTATAGGTGTTATATCCGTATTATATACGAAAGCGGCAAGTGCCCAGCTGATTATCGCGCGACATGTAGTATATAGTGGAGAAAGAGGCGCGCTTTAATGCTGCGCGAGAATCGCCCGGGGGTAAATGCGAGAATAATAACTGCGCGTGCGCGCAACCTGCGTGTGCACGTGTGTATTAATTGTACATCTAGGTGAAACGGGAGGAGAGCTGCTGCGAAAATTATTGTTTGCGCTGAAAAACGCACTGCTATGGGTAAGATTTGCGAGCGATTTCACTTTTTGGAATTGCTCCGAATTGGGTATACAACGCAAGGGCTGAATAACGAGAGTTCGTTTTTTATACTACGTAAAGTTTCAAACTGTTATTAAGGCAATATATCTTTAATACTAATTAATATACATATAATGATACAAAAATTTACATTTAATATGTATCAGTTATGGAATACATTGTATAAAATTGATTGTCTTACCAAACTTGGCCTCCATCTACTGCATCATATTCTTAGTATTTTCATAAAATAAATAATAATCACCGAAAAATTATAAATGCGAAAAACATTACACATTTTACTTTAAAAGAAATGTATATTTAATGCACATCATAACAATTTATTCAACAACGCAAACAGTATTATGCTTATCTTTACTACATCGTATAAAATGCCAATAAAGCCGAAAAACTCATCGAAAACAAGCATAAAAAATCTTCGCCTTGCGTCATAATAAACAAACTTTACACCTCTGCAACTTCACTCTCTCGAAAATCACGCAACACAAAAAGCGCGTCCCATCGTTCGCAAAAATACCCCGCGCCAAAAAGTCCATGAAGAAAAAAAAAAGTAAGTAACGGGCCCCTTCGCTCGCGCATTGCCGTCAAATTTATCGGGCCAGCGCAGCATATATATAGTACATACACATGCATACACGCGTGTGTGCACACCTTTTTTTTCCATTCTCGAACGCGCGAGTTTTCAAACGCGAAAAAGATACGGGGCAAACAAAAACCCACTCGGCGTATATATACACTATACTCTTATAAGACGCTGTATAGGAACGGTGGGGGAGAAAGAGAGAGAGAGAGAGACAGAGGTACGAAGAGGACGACGAAAAAAAGCGGGCGAACGTAAAAAGAGGCGCGCGCGCGCTCGGTAAGAGAGCATCGGGGCTTTTCTTTCCGATGTGTGTGCGCGGAGAGTGCATGTACACACATACACATACACATCGCGTATCTTGGGGCCCATTGGGCGTCGTTGCCCCCTGCGCGCTCGTGTGTGCGTCGAACCGGTTTGACGGGTTGTGCAGCGCGCTCGCTGCAGCTCGAACTCGAGAACTCTCCGCGATGGCGTGTTATATACGCACGTGCAGCAGAGAAAGAGAGGGACGCGCGTCCAGTGTCGATGTCTGTGTGTCCATAGGCGTATGTAGAATATGTGTGTGTGCATCGACGCACGAGTATATATACACAGCGGAGGGCTATGGTGTTCGGAGGCGCGCTCGATCTATCTCTCTCTCTCTCCGCTTTTCTCGCCGCGGCCAGCCTCGGCTTTCTGCGTAGTATATAGTGATTTTCTGAACAGGTTTCGTTCGAGACGCGAGGTGTGGGTCGTTGTTTGTGCACCGCAGTAAAGGAGAGAGAGAGAGAGAGAGAGAGAGAGAGAGAGGATGATGGAAATTTTCGTAGCCGAGCTTTTTGTAACGGTGGTTTTTCGTTTTTATGGGAGGAGAATCAGTTTTATTGCCGAAAACACCCGTTGATGTCGCGCGCGACTACGTTATCGAGTTATTTATTTTAACCGACGGTTAAATAATTTTCTTCGGATTAGCGCCTACATACGGTGTTACGAAAATATCGCTTTCACATATTTTGCATTACAACATATACTCAGCGTGAATTATCCAAGTTGATTATTAAAGTAAAATTTTAGTAAAATATCGATTTTCGGTTCATTTAGAATGGTAAGATTTTGTCATAAAAATTATTCATTCTTCTTTTCTTTCAAAATATCGCACTTATAGCTATTCGGTGAATAAAAATTTAAAAACTTTTTTCACCCTTTCCCCCACCGTTTTATACAAGTATATACCTGCAACCACTATCCGCGCACTTAACAAAAACCAAATTTCCCCCAAATAAAAAAAAAAGAGCCACGAACGAAATCACGTCTCCTCCACCTCCCGTTGGCCTCCCTTCCTTCTCCTCCATATAACCCTGTTTCTCTCTCGTCGACCGGTGCAGCGCGCGCGCAGCGTCGACGTTGTTTTTTTCTTCTTTTTTTCGACCGGTCCCTCTCTTTCTCCTTTCCTCTCCTTCCCTTCCTCAAGAAAATATACGCAGTTGCACGTGCGCGCGGGCGCGCTTCGACCGGAGAGAAAAAGACACTCGCTTATACGAGGGAGAGAGAGAGAGAGAGAGAGAGAGGGAACTTCTCGAGCGCACACCGAGGAACCACTGTACACGCCGGTCTAAATATAGCGTTGCATTTACATGCGCGTCCTAAAGACCGCGAGCGCGGACCTCTGGATTAATGCGTGGGCGAGGGCGTCTCTCTCTCTCTCTCCTTCTCTTCTCTCTAGCTTCTGACACCGATTTTTCACTCTGTCTCTGTCGTGCGCGGGTCTTTATCTCCTGGCTCTTTTCATATGCGAAGTATATAGATTCGCATCTCTTACGCCAGCGTATATATCTATACATGTATACACGAGCGATAAATTGTCGTGTACGCGCGTATATACAGAGGAGAGAAAGCTGCGTAATTATTATTGCGTGTTCGAGTGGCGTGAGTGGCTAGTGTGTCGTATGTGTGTGTGTGGAGGTTGGTACTATGGGTGAAAAGTTTCGGGGATTTACATCAGAATAGAACGAGAGTCCGCATCGAGAGAGTGGAGCTTAATTATCGCCGCTTTTACTTATGTAGGTGGACGTGCGTGCTGTCATTTCTTATAATTTATTTCAAAAATGTTTTTCTGTGATGGAAATTAATGAATATAGATTATTCATTCTGATTTATCAAAACGATTTTATAGGGTAACTAGAAACGATGCTAGATGGTTTTTGTACACACAAATTCACACAAATACACACAATTCTGTAATTCGTGTAATAAGTTGCAACGGTAAATAATATCTTGAGCATTTATTATCCCAGCTCTTGCATAATCCGCCACATAACAAGAAAATAATATATAGCAAGTCGTTGTTGTTATTATTATTACGACCGGAGTTCATAATTCGAAAAGCACATATAAGGAACAGCCGATTCCTAACGGATAACGAGACGACAATATATCGAAGCGACTCAAAGATTGCGCCTCGCGCACAACACTTAAATTATGTATCTCATTACATTTCGCGGTTTCGCGGAATCACAAAATACTCAATCGTTCCCTATTCCTTCTTACACATACCACCTTCGTAATAAATAATTAAAGGGAGAGAGAGAGAGAGAAAGACTTATTGCAAAAACTCACGCACCCGCAACGGTACCCACTGGTTATAGGGAAATACCAGCAATTATATGTAAATAGAGAGAGGAAAAAAATTTGCCGCGCGCTATAATAGTATAGGAAAAGTTGCCATGTCCGATTGTAAATGTGGGATAGGCTCGAATATTCCTAAAAAAATTGCCATAATTTATGGTAAAAATTGCAATTAATTTATGGAAATTTTTCGTAAATCATAAAAATTACTAAAAATTTATGGCAATTTTTTTGATGATTTCAGTCTGTCTAACTTTTACAATCAGACATATAACAATTTTTACTACTACATTTTTCTGTGTGTATGCACAATACGGATTTAATACAATAGGAAATTACGCGTAATACGAATGCGAGAAATGAAAACCTCGCGGTATTGTATATAAATATATGCTTCGACGAATGGCTCGCGCGAGCTCTGATGACTCCCGTTATAGGAGGGACGGAGTGTGTCTTTGATTTTGATTCGTCGAGCGCGAGTGCGCGCGCGCGTTGCGTATAGAATGAAACTGTTTACAGAGCAATCACCGCGAGTGATCCGATCGGTGCGCTATTGCATATAATCAAGGGGTGCGCGAATAAGACGAACGTAGTCTCCGTTTCATTTATGCGATCTTGTGGATTCTGAAGAGTAGTGGCTTACCAACTGTGAAACCGATAACTTCCAGCCATGAGAATTGTTTTGATGGAATTTTGTGCTTGTATTGGGCAACGACATCTGTATACGTGTTAAAAGAAACGTTAAATCAAGATTAAGAAAGAAGATTAAGAAAGATTCATTTCTTATACGCTGATATATAAAATAGAATCGCAGAGGTGAAATGTATGTAAAAAAAATTTCATGGTAACAAAAGACATTAATTTACTTTAAAATTTATTACTGTAGAAATGTATAATTTGTCTGTTGCGAATGATTAAATCAAAGATAATCTATTCCAAAAGATATTAAGAAGATTGATTAATGGTCCAAAAAGAATCGTTCGAAAAAGAAAAACACGCGCGCGTTGTCGTAGAAAGTGAGTTGACAAAAATTAAGGTAATCAGCACTTCCAATCTCAGCCTCGCGCGCATTATCTCCCGCACTAATCGACGCCTGTCCAGTCCTACGCACATACACACGCACACACAAATCCATGCCCATACAGCTCTCTGACCCGTCGATCGCGGGCGCATATGTATATACATTATCCACACAGAAACAACGGCGACGAGTAGACATAGACAACTCGCGCGACGCAGTGACTTATCAGTTTGGTCTTTAAACCCGAAACACGTGTTGGCTCCTTCGTGCCGCGCGCAGCCCCTCGTCGGGCTACTGCGTAGAACGCGCTGCTTTTAACGGGAGTCGACGAATAGAAAACACGCGCTCGCGCTGCTCAGTTTCTATGGGCCTTTCGGCCCGTGAAAAGAAAAATAATAAACCGCATCGGGGAGAGGAAGAGAAAGAGCGAAGCACAACGCTGCAGTCTCTCCTCACTCGGCTACCGTGATGCGCGTATACACACGGTAGCTGCTGGAAATTTCACATATATCCCCGACGCGCAGGGAATACAAATGATACGGTGCGTGCGCGCCTCGACGACGCAGGTATATGAGCGCGAGGTGAGTGCGAAGGAAGGTGGGAGAGAACCGGGCCCTGTCGGGGAAGAAAAAAGACGAGTCGAGAGGGAGAGAGGCGAGAGGCAGACGGAAGCCCTCCTGAAAACTAATTATCAACGCATCAAATATAACTTAGCCCCGGCTACCGTATTCTCAACTCGTCCGTTCATTCGTTCGCCTCTTGTACCTTTTCTCGCGCGCTAAATCTTATTATTTCTTGTTTACTCACTTTTTCTTATTGCCGCGCGAGTGGGCCCGATGCTTTTAATTGGACGTTCGCGCGCGCGCGCGCGCGCACTGCGGAGAGGGCCCAGGTCCGATGATTCGGTGCTTAACGAGTTACTGGTCCTCGGCTTACGCGCGTATATGTATATAACGAGTGGTGGAGGCTGAGGGACTTTGCATCGAGATAAGGGGAATCGGTGTTAACATTATTCAATTTGTAACGCGCACGGGTCGCCTGACAGCCTGAGGATAACGCTGGCTTTGCTTCCTGATTTGTTTTTTTCGTTGTCCAAAGGTGAAGGGAAGATTTTTGGATTGTGCATATATAATTGTATACTTTATAAGGCCTGTGAGATGCTTTTGAGAAATCGTTTTGTGCACGATGAGGGTTGAGGTCTACCTGACATCATGTCAAACGTTTAAAAAATTAAATATGATACGTGCGTATTGTAAAAGTATTATTATATATGCAATTTGAGATTTTATATAAAATTATCAGATTATCCTTTGCCCTTAATTTATGAAATTAATTACCTACTGTACAATACAATATTTTCAAATGTAATTTTGTCACTGTTTTCGTTATTGGTACAGTTCTTCCTCGTTACAGTCCTATTGATTACAGCTACAACGTCGTATATAGCTACAAAAAAATATTACATGTCTGTGATCAAAAATTTTAGTATAGTAAGGCGTTCGGTTATATATATTTTCTCTTTACAGTGAAGAGCCCCCCTGCAGCTTAAATTCTATCAAGAAGATCGGTAAGAACCCCCCGATAAAACAATAAAAGCAGCAATTCGATATACGTAAATGCTGCTTGATTAAAAAATACGCATTCACACTACCTTACGACTGGTTTACATGCTTATACCGAAGCTGGATCAATTCCTGCCAAATGCGCCCATAAAATACCAATATCACCACTCGCGCGTATCCGCGGGCGTACACATAACTTCTCTCCAACAATAAATGCCGATCAAGCCGAACGAAAAAGCTCTAATATATTCGTCGGCTTCTCTCCTCCTCCTCCTCTTCCACCTTCCTCCCTTTCACCCTTCCCGTTACCCCTTTTTCCACTCTCGAATATTCCAGCCGGAATCTTTCTCTCTCACTCGCGATTTCCTCGGCAGTAAAAAGATCCCGCGCATAATTTAGCGCTCTGTAGGGTAATGCCGCTCACGCGGCCCTTTCCACTCTTTTCGCGTTGCGGGGGGGCAGAGAGGTGCGCGAACGGGATAAATACGCGTCGCGCGCGGCGGTTTTGGACGCGAGCCAGCGCGGCGATCGTAAATCTGCGCGCGAGTATGTTATATACGCGACCTGAGAAGGAGAAGAGAGTGCTACTGGGTATTATAGGCGCGGGAAGCGGCGAGGAGGCCAAGTGCAGCGCGATTCGTTTTTTTTTCTTCGGTATATATAGGGGAGGACGAGCGCGGGCGAACTTCGTCATGCGCGGGCGCCTCGCGGGCACTTTGGGGATGTGTCGCTGCTGAGAGAAATGAATTGCCCGAGATGATTAGGATTCTTGGGAAATTTTTACGAGCACTTAACATTATTCGCGCATAGTTTCATTCGGCGGGAGTTTTATCCTTTTATGCGCCTGTTGGTGTGAATAAATTTGTGAAATTTCGCTTTTTGATCTGGTAATAAAGTCTTAACTTAATTTTCAGTTATAACGTAACGAAAAGAAATGAAACCAACTTACGAATGAGTTATATTAATACATGAAGTGTTTTACGTCCTTTATTAAACTCAAAATTTGACTACAGCTCACCAGTTTATATCACTATAAAGAGATTCTACCCTTTGATGTGCGTCATGAGTTTCTCTGTCTGCGTTCATTTGCGTGTATATTAGTGTTAATGGGGCCGTCAGCTACCTTTGATAAATTTGATTTTCGAACCGTGGATAAAGTAGACCCTAAGAAGCGCTCTTCTCACGGCTTTATGATAAAAATTCACAGATTTGGTATTATATGTATTCTTTTGGTCTTGTTGCAGCACGTATGTGGAATAATCTTCTAGTGGCCTTACGTGAACTTACTATCGACCATGTCTAAAACGCACTACCGACCTATATGTTTCCCGTTTAACGCTAGTAAGCAGATATGGTCAAGCTGTGCTCCACTTATTACATTTTATTTTATTTTAAATATGTTCTTTTTTCGTTTCATTTTTTTCGATTTTTATTTTTACTTTAGCACAACTTTTACACGGAGAGAAATTTTGTAGTGAAAATTACAAATATTCGAGACAAAATTACCAGTTTCTATGGTAATGGATGGATAGACTGACAATTTCAAACTTTTTACCAAAGTGCCTTGGTAAAATTTTTTTTTAGTTAATTTAAATTAAAAAAATTAACTTTTTTTATCCATATTGATGGATATATAGTATTTTAATATAGAAATAGAAACAGAAACAAGGATGAAAAAACATTAAACTGAAAAAAAATTTTTACGGAAGCGGGATTCGATCCGACGATCTTTGGGTTGAGAGTCCGACGTTCTACCGACTGCGCCACGAAAGCTGTTACCAACAGTCATTTGAATCGCCGTTATTACCTACTGAAAATATGTGTATTGTTTTCATTTTAACGTCACGCACGCCTCTAGTATCAATCTTCTGAAACACAATAATGCGCAGTGCGCATGCGCGAGTACACAAATACCAGGTTATTTGGTAAAATTTATCAGTTTTCTTAGTAAAAATTCTTAGGTTACCTTGTAAAAATGACTAGATCTCAATTTTTACCAGTGTGTCTGGTAATTTTTATTCAGATAATTTGGTATTTTTTTTAAGTGGTTATGGTAGTTTTTCCTGGAAAACTTATAAACTGTATTAGAAACCTGGGAATAACACGGCTTTTGACAGTCTGTCCATGCGCTACCAAGGCACCTTGGTAATTTTTACTCTAAAATTTCTCTCCGTGTATATATAATTATTTTGTTTACAATTATATTTTCTTGCTGAGACAGGACTATATAATGGATCTTGAGTTCTCAATTCCAATAAACTATATCAATCTATCTATGTATGAAAATTAATGATATAGGTATTACAAGTTACATGTACAGTGGAAAAAGAATTTTCGACTGTAAAAAGACAACGAACAACAAATGTTGAAATATAAAATATTATTGAATGAGTCTCGATGCTTTGTTAGTGACTGATTGACTTGCTTGCTATTCTCTCTTCCATTGGGCTATTAAAAGGCCCGAACAGTGGCAATAAAATTGCATCCCAAATTTCCTATGTTTTCCCGACTTAACAGAAAAGTCGGCCGGCATATTGTTGTACTTTCGAACAAATTAATTTTAGTTTTAAATTAACGCGGCCTACAAGACGTTTCAAAAAGAAAATGAAACTAGAAAGAAAGAGCTTTGATTTACTTTCTTGAAAATTAAGAAATGTTGATTCCTTCAAAAGTTATATAACAGTTTAAAGTTCAGCATCAAAAAGGCAATAAAAATACATACATACAAGTCGCAGGAATCGCTGGCCCCTATATTAAGAGTATTTTTATTCAGTTAAAGACATTTCAAATTGTACACGATTTTTCCCGTATAACCAATACTTTGTGATATGAGAAAGAAGAATAAATGTTGAAGCTTTCCCTAAAGTTGGTACGCACAAATGTTTTTGTAACCGAATTAGCTTTATGGATAAATTACCCAAAGTTGTATAATCTTATATGTTTTTCAAACTTTTTACTGTCGTTATAATCACATAAAATATAAGTCCATTACCAATAATACTGAAATTAAAATGTATACGTATATTAAAATTTTGCCTGCAATTACAGTTTACGAAAGTCAATCAATCTTCCGAATTTTATCCAATCGTAGCGGCAACTCTCTACTCCGAAGTAAGCCCTCGGTCTAAACCACCACGCCTGATAAACTCTTGCACATTCGTCTCTCTCGCTACCGCGCGCGCGTGCGGCACATCTCTCTCCTGCAAAAAATACTGTCGCGCGCGCGCGCGCACCCGCGAGAAAAAACATAGCGTCCGCGCGAGCGCTTAATTGCTCGCCCTGACAACCTGTTGGAGTGTGCGATGTAACTCGGCAGGCCAGAGGCCATTTGGCCCTTGCGAGCCCGCGTAATCCGGAAGTAGGAAGCGAATTAATGGGACGGAGGGAAAAATTAGCCGCGATTGCCCGAGCGCGCGTGCCACCGGGTAAAATGTATAGCGGAGTGCGTATCGAATGCGAATGCAACCTGTAAGTGGAGAGAGTGCGAGGCCGGAGGGCGGGGGAGATTGCACGCGAAATTAATGAGTCCTGAGAGACGGAAGGAGTAGCGGCTGGCTGGAGACCAATTCCGCGGAATGTTTTATATCGCTTTATTTAAATGCAAGGGCTGCTGCAGACTAGATATATATGTTTTTACCAGCTGAAGTATAAATTTACCGGTATAGGTATACATCAACAGTTATTATAGTAAAGTACCTCGAGATAATTGGGCGACCTTATCGCAAGCACATTTAGAAAAAACTAATAAATAGAAATCAAACTATAGTGCATCTTCTACTATATGAAAACATGGAAAAGGTATCGCAGAAGTGATATTGCATCACAGCTAGCCAAAATGTAAAAAGAGTGTTTTGACTACATGCTTAGCCGTGTGCATTTGAATTTGAAAAAATTTGTATTTGAAAAAAAAAAAAATTAAATTAGCCTTGGTAAGAGCTACATAAAAAACTAGCTATCTTTACACTTTACATGTGTACCTAATGCAACCACTTTTCAGATTAAAATTCTTGTACAAAAGGGCAAAAGATTCAGAAAATTTTAAAATAATTTATATAAGTTATATTTTTCATATTTTTTCGCTATTTATCTGTTTAATTAAGCTTTCCCATAAAGTAAGAACGAGAAAATGCATATGTATGTGTGGGCAAATTAGGTGTATACTATAGTCAAAAGAGGCGGAAGAACCTTATTAATATACAACAGAGAGAAGACCACCTTTTTTACTCGTTCAATTTCTGTATGAGCGAAAGAACATTCAAGATTGGCAAAAGTTTGTATGAAGTTTACGTCTGGCAAAACTTTATTTCACCTCGGTCAATGAGTTTTTAACGATATTGTTTATATTCAGAAAGTGATTGAAAAAGTTTTTTGCAGAATGATTATTTTTTTAAATATCATCTGTAAGAAATATAGTATTTGAAAATATAAAAAGAATATGTCACAAAACTTCCTCAATATTATATGCAGAATGAAAACCAAAATAAAGTTTCTGTGCACCCTTCGTGAATAAATTGAATAACATGCAGAAGCCGAATGGTTTGCACCCGGCACAAAGTGAACATAAAGCTCGCTATTTATTAGAAAATCGAGCCCTTTAACACACTCGCACTAGTGCACCAGACGTCACATAGTACAGAGCAAAACATCTACAGCGACAACCTAACTTGCGAAAAGAAAAAAGGCATTTATAAGGCGTGCGGCAAAAGGTCGCGTTTCTCGAGAGACTCGCTTTTATACATACAACACATGTTTCGAGGCACGCGCTATTTTTTTCTCCTCGGTTCTTCCTTTTTCTCTTGCAGCATTCTCTCTCTCTCTCTCTCTCTCTCTCTCTCTCTCTCTCTCTCTCTCTCTCTCTCTCTCTCTCTCTCTCTCTCTCTCTCTCTCTCTCTCTCTCTCTCTGCTTCTTACTATAAGCCGCATTAAAGGCCCTAACTGCGACACGAGGTCGAGCTTGCGACCTTCTCCAGAACGAAAGCGGCGAAAGAATGCACGGGAGGAGAAAAAAGGTTTAGAAGGAGTAAATTGGCTTTTTAAATGGACTTTTGTTGTGTCTAAGTCGGGAGCTTTATTGCTTTTTCAAATAATTAAAATCTAACATTAACGTCTCAGCTAATAAATCATGATATAGTTATTTATATGAAATCGGTACGGTATTATTTGTCATTATATTAGATAAACTAAAATTTTATATAGATTTACCTTTATATTAAGAGTAAAACGAACTTCAATATAACTTAAAGTAGTGATTTTTTTATGTAATAGTTATATTGCAATCCCTTTATTGAAATATATCAATAAATAAAGAAACTTGAGAATGTATTTTTTATAATAGTCTGTCTTTTTATACAAAAGAAACTAAATGCTGTTCTAGGGAACGAAAAGTAATTTTCTTCTAATTCAATTTTAACATTTCAAAAATGAAGACTTAGCCTAACGAACGTTTATTAAATCAAAAGCCCCTGCAACTCGTCATCTTCATAAATTCATAAAGCAAATTTGCGCAAAACGGCGTGGAAAATTAAGCGCGTTATTAACAGGTTAGAGAGGGGGGGGGGGGGGATACTAAAAAGCGCAAAGCCAAAAAGGAAGAAACAAGAGTATAAGGCTGAGCTACCAAAGTGCAGCGAACCTGCGTAGCGCGCATTGTACTCTATATATATATATATATATCTCTCTCTCTCCTTTCCTCCTCTCTCTCTCTCTCCTTTCCTCCTCTCTTTCTGTCTCTTTCGCTCCCGCTCGCACGCTCGCGCGGTTACGCAAAACAAGCATTGCGTAGCGTAGTAGTAGTCGGTCGCCGTATATATACTGCACACGTGCTGCTGCGTATGTACGCGCGCGGCGTGTGTGTACAGCCGCGCGTTTACTCGCCGCGGGAGTCTTCGCCCGCGCCTTAGCGCTACTGCATCGCGTCGTCGTGAGGCGATTTCGATCGCTATCGATCGCTGAACTGAGTAGCGTAAAGAGTGACTCGAGATTTTCCGAGGGTACACGTATTATGACGCTGCAATGCTATATACTTGCGGATAAATTGGAATTCAACATTTTTAATTTAAATTTACAATGGTTTTGATATTTTAATATAGAAAAATATGCGTGATGGTGCGAGACATGAATTTTTCGAGATTTCGATTTTAAAAGTCTGAATAGCATAAGAGCAATGTCTCAAACCTGATTATGAAATCATTGCACAAACAATGAAGTGGACTCGCGCCATAGATTATTCGCCCGGATAAGCAAAACTTTTACGGGCCAGTAAATTGTTTTCTGCACACAAAATGCTTATGTAATTAACACTTATAATGACTTGAAGAGCGTAACTTAAGATAAGTAATCGTATCTATCAGATTTAATCATTTTAATTACCTTTTTAACTTTAATTTATTTTTATCGCGGATAACAAGGTAATTACGAGCAAAAAGTGTTACAATTTTTGCGCAGACATGCATCGTGCCATAATGCTACTCTACTTTCTACCTTTCTTAACAAAGTTTAGAAATTGAGCAAATAATTTGTACCTTACACATTTCTATATTACAAATCAATATGTTTTACCGAAGTAAAGGAACAGCTAAACTTTACTTATATATATTTCAGCTATAGCTGAAAGAAATTTCATATAAAATCTTTTCACGGGAAAAGATTCTAAACATATTTTCCTTTATAAAAGGATACCCTGCCGTTTTATTGCGAAATTTTTATAAACCATTATAGAATAGAGCACTTTTATTTTATACCGTCATTTTTCAAAAGTTCTCTCCCCATGAAAAAAATTTCGATATAAAACATAAGGCGCTCCACTTTATCACCAGGGCCAAAACTCCCTTTTCCGGGTATACGTACCCGGGAACGACGGCAGCAGAGCCCTGAAAAAAACGTTATCGGCTCTCGCTCGCTCACTCGCTTGGGCGCGAGGAGGCAACGACCGGCTTCTAGAAAAGCGAGTCGTCTCTCTCCCTCTCTCGCCTCTCAAGCTGCTACCGTCTCTCGTACTCGCGGAGTAACAGCGGAGCGGCTAACCCCTTCGAATCTTCAAATATAGAACCGAGGCAAAAAGTAGCAGCGGCATGAACGCTCGGCTTTTTGCCGTCGGATGGGCGAACGAAAGGGAATCGGAGAGAAACGTTGGGGCGAGAGTAAAAAGAAAAAAAAGAGCGGATTTGTGCCGTAACATTTTTTTCAGGAGTGACGCGCGGACGAACGACTTGTTTGGAAGTGTCACGTTTCGGTGTGTGTGTATGCTTCTGCCACCAGGGAATTATTCCGATGAATCATAATATTTGTGCTGCGTAAGAAAGTTATGTGGAAATTGGTGGTATGAGTGAGAACCGATGAGTTACGTTCATTATACCTTATTTTGCGTTTATCTTTCTTAACACATATAATATATATAGTACTAGCTACTTTTAGCGCGCTTCGCGCGTATCATTTATCTCTTTGTTTTTTTTTGTTTTTGAGGTTATGAACATGATCAAGTTTAATTTTAAAAGTTTGTTTTAAATAGTTTAAATTATACGATAATAACGTAAGTCTCATAAATAAAATCATGAAATTATTCTTATACTATTCAGTTTTAAATATTCAAAGTCAAGAATCCAATCTTCAAAATTCAAACATACTCGATTTTGGCGCTTATTCTATGTAGACCAATCAAATGGGCTAGCAACAACCAATCAAAACAGTCTTATTGTGATGACAGATTTCCTCCATCACTTTTTTAAGAGAGGATGTATTAAAGTTTTTATGTAGCATATTATAATTTTTTAACTACATTATATCGAACTGGGTTCTTATAAGTATTCAATATTTCATCATGTTGTATTTTCTTTCCACGCTATTATTTTTCAGTATATAAACACCGTTTTATAAAGTGACTTCGATCCAAACAAGCTTATAAGCATCAAAAGACGTACAAAGCCAACCAGCAGTCAATGACCACTACGTCGCATTGTCCAGGAGAACACGGAAGGCCTACTCTATACCACCACTAGCGCTCCCAACTATCTCCGGCACTGAAGGAGCGAGCTCGCGCGATTCTCCGCCAACGAGAAAATTACATATTCCAAAGGTCTGCCATCGCTCGCTTCTTCAATCGCGTGTGCCCGGTCAAGGCGTCGGCAAGAACTTTATATAATAGGAGAGGCTAAAAGTTCGCCGGGGTCGGTAACTCACGCGATTGTCGCGATTCACCCTGTGCTGTAAAAAAAGAAAATCGAGCGCGCCATAAAGCATAATAGGAGCACACACGCGAAACGTAGTGAGAGAGGGAGAGAGACGAACAGACAGCGGGTTGGTATCGGACGACGATCTAAACGGACGGCTCATCAGATTAGGCGTCGATATACACATATACGGCACGCAGGCTGCGCGTATACGCGGATAAATTGATATAGCCGCGCGAGCGCGCGCCCACATGTCGGCCGGTGTTCTGAGATCGGATCTACGTGCGGCTCGATTTAATGCCAATTACCGCGGGGGTGGTCCTGGCAAATTGTAACAAATGTGCCCCCCTTCCCCTAACTCTGTGTGTGTATCTTCCAAAATCCTAGGTAATTACGCGCACGGTCGAAAAAGCGCTTATATATATATACGGATTACGGTGCATCAGCGATGCGTTTTGTATAATAGGGTAGATCGAGATGGCAGTCGGATAAGTCTCGGGATATCGCTTATGTTTATCGCGCGTTTTAATCGCCGTGTAATTTTTGAGTTTTCGCTGTGGGAGGTACGGGCGAGGGTGCAAGGGTTGTTGCATATAGGAGAGAGAGAGAGAGAGAGAGAGAGAGAGAGAGAGAGAGAGAGAGAGAGAGAGAGAGAGAGAGAGAGAGAGTATAAAATGATTTGAAATGAATAATTGCCTCGCATGTGTTGTCGGTTTTGTGAAATTTTATGCAAGGGCGAGGCAGCGGTTAATTGTTTTGGAACGCCGATTAGTTCGTTTATGCAATTTTTATCAGGAGTAGTAGGGCCCTTTTATGCGGATAGTGGGGTCGACTTTTATAAGTGTTACTGCGATGATGAATTATGGCGGTGTCTGTGGCACATATATGATGAATATTAATTTTGATATAAAGTTCAAAGACATAGAATTTCTTGATTTCGTAAAATAATTCATAATGTGCATATTTAAAAAAAAATATTAACAAAATTAAAAACTATGTATAAAAAAATATATTAAATATTTTTCCATAACGAAACCCGATTGTGCATGTGCAATCATATAGCCTTAAACGGGAAAAAATAATACAGTTAAAATAATTACCATGTCTGATTGTAAGTGTGGGACAGACTCAAAATATTTAAAAAATTGCCATATTTACGGTAAAAATGCAGGCGATTAATGTATGGCAATTTTTCCTACATCGTAAAAATGACTATAAATTTATGGCAATTTTCACCATAAATAATTGCAATTTTTTTGCTAATTTGAGTCTATCTCACTTTTACAATCAGACATGTCAATTTATTTATTTATTTAGCCAGAGTAATACATAGTAATACATGTTATCATTTGCTGACCACCAGACTTACATAATAAGTCTGGAGCAGCAAAAACATCCTATAGAGGTAGTCAATGCTACCTGTACATAGGTCTGGTGCATTCACTTACAAACTAATTTAATCTAACCTAAACTAAGACATAAAATTTGACAATTTTAATATATAAAACCAGGTTTTTTTTTTATAGTATATAAAACTAGTTCAAAACTTACGAATTTATTTATTTAGATTTAAATTTTATTACAATATATTAGTATTTATCCATTTTTTAATTTTTATTTTGTTGTAATTTTTGGTAATGTCTAAAGCTTTTAGGTTTGGATCCCTTTTTGGCAAACAGTTAAATACTTGAAACGCTCTGATATAATTGTTTTTATCACCAACCGCTTATTTTAATATTATATTATAATATTTATAATTTTATTATAATAATTTTTATAATTTTATTTCTGGTTCTACAGTCTGTTGATACGTATATGTCTTTAAGTTCATCGTAGTGGTGTATAACGCATTGATATGCAAAAATTTGAGTTAAATTTGGCGTGTTATCCTGTACAAATCTATATTTGTTTACAATTTTTAATATTCTATACTGAGTTTTTTGAAGCAAGTTTAGAGCAGTTTTAGTAGCACCTCCCCATGCAATATTTCCGTAGCTAATTATGCTGTGGAAAAATGCATAATATATTACTTTTAGTACATCTGATTGCACATATCTAGATATTTTATACAATATATATATTAAAGACTTTGTCCTCTTTATGACATATTCAATATGTTTTACCCATCTTCGATTGTAATCAAAATTAATACCTAGGTATTTATAATATTCTACTCTACTTATGTTAGTACCCTGTATATGTATATTTATATCTTTAGGAACACTATCACAATAATTGCCAAAAGTTATAAATACCGTTTTTTTACGTTTAAGGACAATTTATTTAATGCTAACCAATAGCTTATTTCATCAAGGTACTCATTCATTTTGTCTTCTACTTTTTTCCAATTGTCATCAGTTGAGATAATTGCTTTATCGTCAGCATACGCTGAGGTATTCTTTGTTCTATTAGTTAGTAAGTCATTGACATAAATTATGAAAAAGAGTGGCCCAAGTGGTTATCGTTTCTATCTCTGCTATTCTAACGTTTTGTTTCCTGCCAGATAAGTAACTGCTTATGAGCTTATGCGCTTTACCCCTTATACCATAGTTATATAGTTTATTTAATAAAATTAAGTGATTGACAGTGTCAAATGCTTTCGCTAAATCTAAAAATGTAATAGCAATTGGTTTACTTTGGTCTAATTTACTGTATATTAAATTTGTTATATAACTCAAAGCATCCTTAGTGCCTTTATTTTTTATAAATCCATATTGGTAGTTTGCTAGTAGATTGTGTTTGTTAAAAAAAGATAGTATTCTAACATAGACAATTTTTTCAAATACTTTTGCTAGATTAGAAATTAGGCAGATTGGTTTGTAATTTAATACTTCCATTCTATTACCTGATTTGTAGAGTGGTATAACTTCAGCCATTTTTAGTGCTTCAGGCCATATTGAATTGTCGAAACAGAGGTTGAATATATGTGTTAATGAATTAACAATTAGGTTTGATAATATTTTCAAGGCTTTTGTTGTAATGTTATCTACTCCACCATTTTTCATTTTCATATTCATAATTATATTTAAAATCTCAGCATTATTAGTTGGTTTAATGAAGATAGAGTTGCTATTCATTGGTGGTAGATGTAATCTTTTCCCCTTAGTATTAGTAATTTTATTACTTAGATCTTTTCCGATATTACAAAAATAAGAGTTCATGTGATTAGCAATATGTTTTGGATCATTTATCGTAGATTGATTACTTACTTTTATTTTACTTATTGTGTTTTCATTTTGTGAATTTGCTCTAAGTTTGATGTGTATTTGTTTCCAAAGTTGCTTAGGATTATTGATATTATTCTTAAATAATTTTCTATCATGTTTAATTTTAGCCTCTTTGACGATCTTATCAAGATACTTAGTATAGTTCTTATATTCTAATTTTATTTTATTATTATTTGGTTCTTTACGCACCTTAATGTACAGTTGTTCTTTCTTTTGACATGAGATCATGAGCGCTTTAGTAATCCACTCTTTTCTAGGATTACTCTCATTATTTTTTATTTTAAATATACTCCTAGATTTTTCCAGACAGTCTCTTATTTCAGATATCAGTAGATTAGTAGCTGTATCTGGATCATTTATTGACTCTATACTACTCCAATTTTTCATGCTAGCTACTCTGTACAGTTCATTATAATTGTAACTATAATTAGTAGTATTTTTCTTTTGCTTCGGTGATTTGCTTAATTTCAGAAATATAGGGTAGTGGTCAGTAAAGGGAATCAGTAGTTTTAAAGATATAGTATCAATAGACTTAGTTCTAATATACATGTTGCCATTTCCCATGTTGTCATTCGGTCTAGTTGTGTTTATAAAACCCGGAAAATATTCCTTTTCAAGCATACTATTTAATAATTCCTGACTAAAAACATCTTCCTTCATAATGTTAATATTAAAATCACCGATGATTAGATGATTTTTTATATTTCTTTTGCTATTTAAATATGCTTTTAGATTAGTTATAAATTCAAGACAAGGAAGATCATGGCATCTTTATGAAGCTGATATTTCTAGAGTACTGTTGTTCACGATCCATCGTGAAAGACGCCGGCCGACGCACACTGGGGCCATACGGATTTTTTGGTTCAAAACCACCTAGAGGTCGCAATTCTCAACGGAATCTCAAAATTTTTGCTTAGGAACATTCGTTATCAAATATCGAAGAGCCCTACGAAGCCTGATTTTCCAAAAAATTAACCTATAAATCTAAGGAGTCATATAATCCTATCACATCAACCAATCAATTCAATTTTTGACCTGCAAATCCCAAAAATACGATAAACCTTTAATTTGTAAGCCCTTTACTCGTGAATTCTTTACCTTTGATCCAGTAAGCCATGCACTCATAAACTCTAAACCTATAAGCCCTAACATCATAAGTCTTAAGGGGGTCTTACACCTAGTGGCTTCTGAGGCCAAAATCAGCTATAAAAAAGAGAAAAATGTTATTTAAACCACATACAATGTATATCCGAAAAATATACACTATTTCTGACAGAATGGCCCAAGACTTAATCTGTAGACCAATTTTATGAATCAAGGTTAAGAGAGCATGTGTCAAGGACTTCTAAATTGAAGTTTTATAGCATTTTTGGGAATCACAAGTGTAAATTTTGGGGTTATAGGTTATAAATTAGGTTTATAGGTTCATATTATCAAAATTAGGCTTCGTAGCGGTCTTTGGTATTTTGTCACAAAAGTTCCTGTTTTTAAATTTTCAAATTCGGTTGAGAATTATGACCTCTAGGTGGTTTTGAACCTTTCGGCCCCAGTGTGCGACGGCGCCTGGCCGCGCAGTCAGTACAGTTCAGCGCGACGGCCAAGAGAGACAGCAGCAGCTCACGACTGCACAACGGACACCAACAATAAACCACTTTATTCTCCACACGAAACGCCTTCAATTATTGAACCTTCAGTCTACGATCCCACCCTTCATTCATTCACTCTCAAAAACAACTGCTATTTTCAAGGTTATACGTGAATTTAATATTTTTAGCCTACCGCTCACAATGGTTTCTGTTATTTCAGTTACGAAGTCTTTTATATATACGACAACTCCATCGTTTTAATTTATCTTACTATCATTGTAGTATATTTTATAACCTTGTATTTGGAAAAATTGAGAATTTAATAAATTCCAAGTTTCCGTGCATACAATTGTATTTGGTTTGATCTTGAAACTCTTAATGAAAACTTCCAATTTATCACGATTACAATTTCAGCTTCTAATATTAACATGTAGTATAAGACTATCATTTCTATTTAAATTTCCATTAAGAGTTTTTAGATCCGTATAAGAAATTTCTTCGCTTATTACTTCTTTTTGTAATTCTTCTACAAAATCGATGTGTTGATCCATTATTCTTTCGCTGGGGCGATCGTTACAAACTGCTTGAAGGCTACAATGCACTAGCTCCACTTGTAGTTTTCTTGCTTAGTACATTGATCACGGTTTTTACTTTAGTAGTTTTGCTGCTGTTTTCTACATTACCTACGTATCTTAGTATAGTAGGTCTTATCGGATAATCAGTCATATCTAATCTGTTGAGTTTATTTTTTAGTATTGCACATTTTTCTGTATCATTAGCCATGTGGTTAACCTCGAAAGTTGTACCGTATTTGGAGTTGCTAAAAAAGTAATTGTTACATTTATTTTCAGATTTATCACACTGTGCAGATAAATGCGGACCTGCACATTTTATACAGCAATGCGTGTTTTTGCATTTCATTGCACTGCGTCCACAGTTAAAACACGGCTTAACGTTGATTAGATCCCATACCTTGCGGCATTGGTGTCCAATCAAAATTCTGTCTTGATTATTTTTTATGTGTTTATATAATTCTCTTGACACTTCTACTATTATGCTTATCTTTCTAGAATCATCATCTTTATGATTTATGTGCAGTATTTTACACTGTTCGTTGTAATCATTAAAGTTCCTCTCGTTCAAGTCTTTTTCCAATTCTTTCAAGCTCCTATTAGCATAGTTATCAACTCCAACAATTTTCATTTTAGGTAATTCAATACTTTCAATAATCGTTTTACAGTTATTGGAAAGTTTCTTGTTAAGTAACTCAGCTGTTGCTATAGCACTTCTTTCATTCTTAATTTTTATTTCAATTTCACTGTCATTCCCTTTTTTCATATATTTAATTTGTATATCTTTTTTTTCTATTAAACAATCACATATTTTTAGAAAATTCAGCGAAGTATTTAGGTTCTTTGTTGAGCTTTTTAACTATTATTTTGGGTATTCTTTTAGTTTTAATTGGCGGTTTCGCAGTTATGACTTCTGCATATGTTTTTTGGTTATACTGCTTTATTTCTGAATCTTTAACCTTTCCGTTTTTAATATTTTCCAAAAGTTCTTTTAATATAGCGTTTTGTCAGTAAGTTCATGGTTTAGTTCTTTTAAGATTTTATTTTCAGTTTGTAGATTATCTAGTTCCGTGTTTTCAGCTAGTATGGTGGCATCAAGTTTATCATATTCATCTGCTCTTCGTGAATTTGCTGCTTTTCGTGAATTTTCTATAATAAATATTTCATTTAAGATTTGCTGTTTAATTAGTTCTTCTTTTGTACATTTAATTTTCGCAATTAACGTTCTTGCAGATTCACTAAGATTAACTTCACTGTCTTTCAAGGTTATGTTAAGCTCCACGTGTTTGGGGCATATCATAAAAACATCACTTATGTATTTTTTATCTCCACACTTTGTATAGTCACTTTTATAATAAATCTCTTTACACACTATACATATCATAAATGAAACTTTTTGTTTTGGGTGGAATTTATATACTTTATCTTGATTTTTATCAGGAGGCTCTTCGGAAGGCTGCCCACCTCCCAACGCCATTTTTGAAACAAATTTTTACCACAACATTTGTCTCCGTGTAGAAAATACCACTAAAACCTCTTATTTTCACATTTCTAACCGTCTTCCTGGCCACTTTGGCGAACTAAATACGTCCAAATGACGCTACGCACATGAATGCGCGCGCGCAAGCTTATACCGATCAGATAAGAATTCTAATTTTCATGCGTAATGCGCTTCCCATATACCACCCGACGCATTAACAAGGGGATTAGCCGCGCTCGATAGAAAGTTCACGAGAAAGAGAAACCGAGCCCGGGGTTTGTCAGTCGCGTGGGAAAAATGGACCATTGTTGGTGTTTGCGCTAATAACCTCGTGCAACCCGAGCGTCATCGATATATATGCCGTTGGCTCTAAGGCGCGCAGGGCAGACGCGGGCAGGCGTTTCCGTTTTCACTTTCGCGCGTAGGCGGCTCATTTGCCGGTCATTATATTTGTATCAACAGTTTCACTTTCGCGATATTATAAAATTGCAAGCGGAAACCCATGTGAAAACGACTGTTCGTGCGCTATTGGTTTATTACGATTGAGGCTTCTATAATGTGTTGCAATTATTACAAGGTGATTATTAGAGTGATTAGACTGGATAAATATCCGTACGGCGCGTACTCGTTGGTTTGTTAAAGTAATTATTTTTAAAAACATTGTTTCTACGGTTCCGACTATAGTATTGTAGCTTCCTTGAATGCACATTTGAAAGTAAAACTTAAATGGATTGACACCTCTTTTTGTTTACACAAATAAAAGATATTTCTCAATACTTTTTTCCTGCTATCGGGTATTATTAATGCAAGATTAATCTATATTTATATAATACTACTACCGTATAGACAAAATTTTTAATTCAATCCATTAACGGAAATAAAATTCATTCTAATTAAATGTTACAAAGTATGCGATGCGATGTATGCGATCTCTATATTATACACATTCAACTCACCTCACCGCAGACTCAACTTCCATTATATCCATCAAAACGTTTATGCATTTCGATGAAAAGTAGCGGGACAAATGCCCACATTTGTGTACAAAATTGCCGCTGGTGAAAAGGGTAAATTAGGGCTAAGCGGGCCCGTTTACCCCCGGAAAATTGCCACATCCGTCGCCCACATGACAGTAGGCGACACTCTCTCTCCGCGTGTGGCACGCGCCACTGCCAACCTTGCTGTCACCCTCTCCTTCCTTCCTATGATTAATTTACGATTGCCGTGGCGCGCGAGCGCGACATCTGTTCCTTCGCCGCTTAAATAATGCACTTTCCAAAAACTGTCGCGCGCTATGAGCACCGAGCCCCTGACTTATAACCCGTGCGCTCTATACCGATGATGAATCATCATCTACCGCCACTTCCGAGCATTTTTCCGCTCCCGAAGCGATTGCTGTGTATATGTATACATAGCGTGATGACACCGACGCGATCATACCCCCCGCGCACGAGCGTAATTGTAGAGGGGCTAATTAGCCGCGCGCGAACGTATGTAACGTCGTCGACAATTAATAGTGGATCGACGCGTGCCAGAGCAGCGTTTTAGCTGATATATGTATTATATGTATATAAATTCACGCCAGCTGACGTGGAAAAGGGGTGACGTGCGCGCGCTAGCTACATTATTAAAGCGACATCAAACGCGTTTTTTTTCCTATATGGCTACATTTTTATGCACGCATGATACGCTCGCGCCCGTACTGGAATAATTCTATACGCGCGTGAAATTGAATCATTAATGGGATAACGTGACAACATCCAAAACAGCTTGCATAACTTGCTGTATGATGGTTGTAATCATAACATGTGCTGTGAATGTATATTAATGAATATTGTTTAGGATATTTTTTTTAAATGTACTGGGTATTTTTCATTTTATTTCTGTATTAAGTTAAAATTTGTTAATGTTTATGTTACGGTTATTCTGTTTTCACACAAAGTTATATGGGCAAATCCATAATACTTTTACCTATTGTAGAATAATTATATTTTTAAATTATTTATTGCTGCTATCAGCATGGTCTGCTAAATGTCGCTGTAATGGTTTTAGCGACTTTTTTTTAGACAGTTTTGTATACATCCCCAGGCTCCGGCCTGCGGATGTTTTTGACTTGTATTCTAGGTTAAATTGAAGATTTTACACCCTGCAGTCTTGTTTATGTGCTTTGCAGGTGATGCTAATAGCAACGATAAATAATTTTAAAAAAATATTACATAATAGTTAAACTTATTATTGATTTGCCCGCATATCCTTAATAAGTAATTATGTTTTCAATGTTTAAATCTGCAAAATGTGACAAAGTATCTGAAAACTAAGTTTAAGAAATGTTTGCATAGAAGTTTTGTGTAACTCAAGAAAGGTATATAGATTTTAACAGGGTGTGGATCGATATTGTAAGTCACTTGCTAAGCTAACATCTACCTGACTGTTGGTACAAATAAAATATAGTTCGTTGGTTAGACGTAAAATGGATGTTTTTATGATGATTAATATATTTTTTTAAACTTGTCTTTACAAATAATAATTTATATTTAAAAATTAATGTTAAGCAATCTTTAAATGCACTTTATTTATTATAAAGTTTTATGTATCAAAAATCAAAAGCTGTGAGATCTCAATAAAAAATTTGTCGTTCTAATAATTAAAATTCTTGTATTACGTATTTATTATTTTTATTCACCAGTCAACTAACAATCAAATAAATTTCGTTATACCTATTAAAGAGAGAAATCTTTTTAATGAAATATCATTAAAAAAAAGCCCCATTTACTCCAGTATCGTTCCTTAACGATTTAACATATTTCCACGACGCATTTAATGGATCGGAATAAATAACCATATACCGTGCCAAAAATACACCGAAAAAAAATCTCCTCCGAAAATAAAAATCCCGCTCTCTCCCCGAAAACGGAACTTGCTCCGCAAGTATACCCACACACGCACACACACATCCAACCGCCATCGAACTCTCGCGCGCACGCCGCGTGCATACATCGCTACGCCTCTATATACGCTGTAAAACCGGGCAGACAGAGAGACGCTTGGTCCGTGGAGCTCGCGCGGTCGTTTACTCGCGCGCAGCGCACCGCATGAGCACCTCGACGGCGCACGAGATTGCGCTCGCTCGCTCGCGGTGCAACAACATGCAGCCGCGGCGAAGCCGAAGGAGGGGCGTCACAACTATACGTTCGAGTTGGTTGACCCGGAGCCGAGAAAGAGAGAGAGAAGGAGAGAGAGAGTCCCTACCTCCACCTCAAGAGAGAGACTTCGTCCTAAGGAACTGCCTTCACGCTTGCGATTTCATTTTGCGTGCGAACGCGACAATGACCGATTTTTTACGCGTGTCGGGTTTACGTGCTGTTTGATGACAGATTTCATTTAATGGGCGTACGATGTTTGAAAGAGTCATTACTGGAGATTAATTTCACGCTGCCGTGTATAAATATATGTGAAGCAATAATTATTTTGACTATTCCTTCAAACTTGCTCATCGAGATGTCATTTTTGTAATGATTATCAAACTCTGCTGACGAGTTGAACTGTATTTTATTTGACAATATTAATAAATGTATTGAAATAATTAAAAAATAAATGAATAAAAGAAAATAATTCATGTGACCAAGTATACATTTCACGTAAATCTCGCTAGCATTATAGTTTCTTTTCAATATATCATTTCGATCTTCCAAACTCGTAATACAGCAAATCTCTTGCATTACCATCAGTGTGTTTAAAAAACAACGACGAACTCCCGATAATCTCGAGACACACATTTCATTTATCCCGCGTCTTAGCGAGGATGGGGGGAGCAAACACCCCGATGTATTTTTCATCGGCGCGCGCCGGAGCAATAAAAGACGCTGACTGTAGCAGGTAATGACCGTTGGTGATGCAACAGTTTCTCGAGCAGATATAGTATATATAGTAGCTATAATACTGTCCCTCTCCCTCGTTTTCTCGCGAAGTATCGAATCCACTCGGTAGCGGGGCGCGTCGCAGCGGGAGACTGCTGATAATCCCGAAAAGAATGATCTTCCTCATTGGACCCTGAATAATATCGAAGGAAACCGGGATGAGAGCAGGCTGCATGAGAGCAGAAGCTGCAGGAGAGAAGAGATCGCGCGGGGTATTACGGAGAAGGAGAAACCGGAGGAGTATACCGCGCGCGCGTGCTCTCTCTCTCTCTCTCTCTCTCCTCAGCACGCGGGGGAAAGAAGAGGAGCACGGAGGACGGTATATATACGCGCAAAAAGGGCAAGAGGAGCGAGAGGACGAAAGTGAGGGGTTATAAAGGAGCGAGAACGGGAGAGGGGAGACACGACGTCGTCAATCACCGACCAGTTGGGCCCGACTTTATTCGCCGTATGTATATACACGTACACGAGCGCGCACATAACGCAACCTGTATTACGCTCGTACAATGTTCAATCATCTCTCTCTCGTTCTCTCCCTCTCTCGCGCCTCGTCGATGTACCACCTCCTTCGTCTCCTCGCTGCGCTGTTACACTCCTTCTGCTTTAATTGAAGAAAGCCTGCGCGCGTGGCTCTCGAGGAATAAAAAACGTCGCGGGGCAGAGGAAGAAGGCGAGCGAGTATAAGCGAGAGAGAGAAGGAAGGGTGTCGTTGACCCCGCGAGGAGAGCCGCGATATTGTGTACCACTTCAGTTTTAAGTCGAGCTCGGCCCTCTCTTTTCTCCTTCCTCTGTCGCTCGCTTTTGGAGAAGTTGAAAGGACCCTCTCACCGGGTCCTTCGGCGCGGCCGACGGAGGGAGATCGCGCGCAAGCACGGATCATTAAGCCGCGCGAATCGCGAAAAATACCGCGGAATCGCGCGAACGCCGCCGCCGCCGAGATTTTGCGCGAGGTTCGAACTTTTTGAGGCTCAAAGAAGCAGAGGCGAGTGGCTCGAAAGGAGGGGGCACGAGGGCGAGAAGAAGGAGACGGATTTTCGCAGGGGCTGACGGCGCCCCGACTTTTGCCGCGCTGCGGCGGAGTTGTCAAGGAAATGAGAGCGTAGCTATATATATATATTATATTTAAGCCTCTTTTCGTCGGGGATTAATCGAAAAGCATTTTCTTGATTGGAGGTACAGGTTAAGGTGAAAAATTAATTTTGCTAATCATTTTTTTTTAATTTATCAAATATTGTTATAGTCAACATTTAAATTGTTCGTTTTAGTTTGGTAAGTTAATAAGTGGGGCATACCTAGTTGCGTTCAGGGGAAAACCAGCTCAGTGTCTGTTATTACTTACGATTTCTTTCACTACTTACGTATTAAGCTCTGAGATTTTTTTTTTCATAAAGTAATGCTGCATTATAAAGATTTTACATTACAACGAATCGGATTATAGAGTCGCTGAAAATCCAGCGACTGTACCAATCCTAATACACGTATACACATCCATATATTCGCGCAGGGTCAGATTACCATTCTATACATCGCACCTCATCCCGAAACATCGCATCACATCGCTTCCTGCTACACGCCGTGCGCCCTCGCGAAAAGCCACACAACATTCCTTGAATCTAGCGCGCCGCATTCGCGACGTGTATCGTTGTGCATAGGTACATACATGCACGCTAACAAGCGAGCGCATATGTATTGCGTCCACCGCAAACTCGCGCCGCGCCGCCGTAAGCCGATACATAGATACGGGCTACTGTTACAAAACGCGCACGCGCCGGTAATTAGCTCGAGCCGCGGCAGTTCGCGAGCCTCCGCGCGCCGTATGTAATAATTACCATCGCGGCGCGCTTACCTATGTGTACGGATGCATTGTACGGCGCGATCTCCCCGTTTCACCCCCTGCGGCGCGCACGCGAGCATCGATTTAAGGAAGTGCTCTAATTACGCGAAGCAGTATCATTGACTCGTAATTTTACATTAAGGCTGCGATGATTATATGCATACGCGCGGAGCAGCGGAAAATTAAAATGATGGTTAGTGCAATTGAGGCTGCCGAATGGGCTGAGGTATAAAGTAAACCGAAGATCGATGATCCGCCGCGTATGTAGAGACGAGAGGTGAGCGTCTGAGATAGTATATAATACCTATAATGCTTTGCGACTTGAAACGTATCTTAAGGTTGTATTGGCCGTAAGGTTCCTGCCAAAAGTTAGTTTTTCACGTTAAAGCTGCGATAAATTATGTAAAGCAATTGATCAATTTTTAGTTCTCGCGAACAATGTATTAATGCAATTGGAATATTATAAGCTTTAAAAATCAAAAATCAAAACAAAATTGTGAACTCGGGACTATTTTTTATTTTTTTTTTTAAATCGTCAAAATGCACTAATTTCAACGTAATGACGATTTTTAAAAAAATAGTGCCGTGCTTACAATTTTGCTTTGATTTTTTATTTTTAAAACTTATAATATTTCAATTCCATTGATACATTGATTGCGAGAACTAAAAATTGCTTAATTGCTTTAAATAATTATTTATCACATATTAAACGTGAAAAACTAACTTTTGGCAGGGACCTTACGGCCAATACAACCTTAACAAGTGTATAGTTGACGCTGGTGATGTGATTACATAGACCGTATCGAGTTCGCATATAGGCATGTACTTATTATATTGGTAATTATTTGTATAGGCGATAGCTAAAGATATTGATTATAATTATCATTTTATTTTATATCCGATTAATTGAAGAATCGCTCTATACATACGGTATCTCGATAAATAATTGTGGATCATCATCAAAGAAAAATTAAAAAGTTTTGCATCTCGAATACTATAATTAATTTCTGCCTCGTTTGAAAAAGCTTAAGTACAGATAATAATGCCCGCCTGTAATAAGACATGCGATAAACCTTCGTGTACACACACACAATTTATAATCCCTACTATATAATACCGCTGCTGCATAAGCAAATCACTGTTACCTTCGTCCAACCTTTTCCTCGAAACAATAATGAAAATAAATACCGATAATGAGCTCGAACGCAAAAAAATCAATTTTTCGGAGGGAAAAAAATCCGTGCAAAAAGCCAAAAATGAATACATTAAGACGCGCGCAGCTTCCCTCTGCGAAAATGAGCGAATCACTTCGGAGCAGACGCTATGGTGTGTTGCGCGCTCGCGCTAAAGGCAGGGAGCACTGCACCCGCGAGAGAGGGACGGAAAAAGGAGCATCACGGCAACTCGCTCTCCCTCGTTTGCGTATATATATATATATATATATATACATATAGAACGCTCGGCGAGTGCGAGAAGGACGGCGCGAGTATATTACGCTCGCGGCGGCTGAACGGAACCTATCGTAAAGCCGAGGAGGCGCGGCGTGTACACGCCGCGGGGACGCGAGTATATACCTGCACGTATATATATATATATATATATATATATATATATATATATATATATATATATATATATATATATATATACACGACGATGGCCAAGATCGCGCGTGGCAATGCACGCTACCTCGATCACGAAGTCACCTTGAACCCAATCGGGATCTCGGTTCAGGAGGACGTCGACTGCCCGGTCGCGCTCGACTCTCTCCCTCCTTCTCTGCAGCGCTCATCGTCGTCTTGTTTCTCGCGGGTTCTGCCTCGCACGCTGCTTCGTGGCTGTCTCCCTCTCGGCGTGCACAATGCGCTGCATAAATATCCGGGCGACGACTGAATAAAGCGATAAGGCCTCTGCGAGCGATGTGGAATAGAATTGAATTTTCCCCGGGCGCGCGCGTGTGTAGCGTGCGGCTCTCTCTCTGAGACGTGCGGAGAACGTATGGGGCGCAAGCGCTTATCTCTCATTGTATTACGATTTGCGCCGCGCAAGGGAGGGAGAGGTTTATAAGGCTTTCCGAGCGGGCAAATTGATTGGACGGGGCAGGGTTGGAGAACAGGATAAAGCTTTTCGCGACGTTTCCCAATTTCGCCATATTTATATATGGACGGTAAAGTAGAGATATAGGTGTACTCTGTTTCATCATGTATTGTGAAAAGTACGAAAAATAAGCGCTTTTCGGTAGCGAACTGTATTCGTGTTTGTCAACGGAAAACATGTACCTCTCTTTTATGATGAACTGGATGAAATCAAATACAGTAAAAGATCAATAGATATCTATATGCAATAGCAATAGATAAAAAGTTGTTTCAAATATTTCTATTGATTTTCCATTTTGATATTATGGCAAAGTTTTTCAATCACGATATGTCGAAACCTATACGTGGTCCTATATCTTTTGGAAATAGCTGCTATTTGTTTTTATAGCCATTAATTGTATTCCCGAATTAGGGGAGGTAATTGTTCGTTTCCACCAGCTCAAACCTTTTCGAGCTGCCAAGGTTGAATGATATTGCCCACTGTATAATACACGAGTATTATTCTAGTATCAGTAAAAACTATTTTGCATCCATTCGCTTTTGTTATAAAATATTTTTGTTTATTATATGATTAAAAGTACTTGGAGACTCAAAAGTTCCTAATATGGATCACCAACGCTAAAATAACATTGTTTATACTGACATACGCCTATTTTATGGTATTTACATAAAATACATCTTCGTATTTACAATATTACTTTTTATACAACTTGTTCGAAAAATGTATGCGTCTGTAAACATAATCCTGTAGAGCGCAAAATTCTAAGAAAAAAGTTCCTTTACCATTTTTTCATATGACTAGTACTTTTCTAGTAACTGATGTGTTTAAATTGTTTATTTTTAATAGGAATTGTATATCTATAGACATCATTTTATAAACATAGGTATACATTTTCTATTAAAAACAAACAATTTAAACACATCAGTTACTAAAAAAATATTAGTCATATGAAAAAATAGTAAAGGAACTTTTTTCTTAGAATTTTGCGCTCTACAGGATTATGTTTACAGACGCATACATTTTCCAAACAAGTTGTAGATAAAAAAGAATGATCCTCTAACATATTTTTTTTAACATATTTTCCTCGAGATTGATCCCTATGAAATCTTAAAATAATATTTTGTTATATTTCTATAGCTATTTGAAGTTCAGTGTGCCATATTGGGCTCCTTTACCCAATAGTTATAACATGAAACATGTATAATTAGATATACCAAAAAATCTACAATTACAGATATCCTACATTTAAATAGTCCACATTTAAAAGTTCAACTTTCCTATAGCAGCCCGCAGATCATTAAAAGAAAAGAGTGTTAGCAGCCCATTCTTCCCAACAACAATAGCCGTCTAATTCCATGTAATTCTGTAATATCATATACTATGCGCACATATACCCTCCATCGCAGGACAATTTTTTCTGTCACCGTTGCGTCTCTGCGCTGCGGCCGCGCACAAAACCTCCGCGCCCTGCTCTAGACCGTTCCACGCGACAGTCCGAGATAAGCGTTCTCGGGATGACAATTGCATGATCCACGAAGGTCATGCATATAAAATATATTTTTCCACTCCTCTCTGTAGTGTACAGAGAAAGAACAAGGAAGGAGATGAAGAAGAAGAGCAAGGAAAAAAGGTCCAACAGCACGCGCGCGCGCGCGCATGCGCGCAAACGAGAGATGGGCGTTTACGCCTTTCTCTGTTTCTCTCTTTTCAGCGAGTTGAAGAAACAGGAGAGGAGGAGGAGAAGCAAGAGAGAGAAAGAGAGAGAAAAAACTAGCTATTGCTATCGCATGCACGCACCGGTACCGTTATGCGAGTGCATCGCACGATCTTCGCTATACATCTCTAGGATGGTGTGTTATAAAGCGTATAGACTTATGGGGGTGCCGTGCAAGAATAGCTGCACGTATAATAGCGCGATGATGAGCCAATATATATCGTTTTATTATCCCCCTTTTTTAGAAAATTTTCTTTTTATCATGAAAAAGTTTCTTTGTTGTTTAATGAGATGACACGTATATGTTACACATTTATTTATGTTACTATATATGAATTAATTTACTTTTACAACAGTTTTATTTGATATTTCATCATTGGAAGTCAACGATTTCATACGAATATCGTATCTGAGCGCGGTAAAATCACAAATCACTTTAAAACCGCACATGCACTATATATATATCAGTTATCGAAAAGCAAACGTTTACACGTACTTTTTACGTTCACGAGCCTCTCCGAAATTCAACGCGATAAAACTCTATACGATCGACTCGCGATAAGGAAGCACAATACTCGTACACGGCGAGCATATAAGATCGTCGAAAGGGACAGAGAGGAAGAGAATCGGGCAAATAAAGATACACAGCGGTCGTAAGATGGACGAAGACGAAGAGGAGAAGGGAGAACGAGGGAGTACAGTGCGTGTTGGCGTCACGCAGTCGCGGGTACACCGGTTTCACTTTGCTCGCTCGTATACGTACTCCGCTCTTCGCTGCCGCCGCATCGACACTTCGTAAGCTCATAATTATATACGATTCTGGTCGTTCGGCTTTACTGAAAATTTGAAGATATGCTATAGTTTGACCAGTTCGAAATATTACACGATAAGTATACGATCCAGATAGCACGTATCTGTATATATGAAATTCATTGTCAGTAGTAACAAACTATGTACGATTGTACGTTACAATCATTGTTTACTCTTAATTTTTTTTTTAATATTTAATTAATTCGACGTATTATATTTATCATGTTTACTCCAGAAAATACTTTTGCTTTTATTTACAAGTAAAATTAATGAAAGGTTCAATATCGTGGTTTATTTACAATGTCAATATAGCTATTACGTGCTAACAAGTGTATATACGCACAGCCAGCTTGGTCATAATAAAATACGACGTAACCTTGCACAATATTTAATAATCTCTGCGACAAAAGAAGAAAGACGTTGATTAAGCGCAAGAAAAATAAGCAAAGACCAAGAGAGGGAGAGCGAGGCAGGGAGAGACACAGAGAGGGAGAGGAAAACCGGAGAGGGAGCGAGCCGTGCCGCCGCGTCTATGCGTGCGTGTCAGATAATTGCATGTAATTGCTGGGCCGGATAATTAGCGATCAACAATAAGCCTCTCTGCTCCGGCTTGTTCATATACGCATACTACCCGCACACACATCTATATACATGTATGTATGTATACGTGTACATACATGGCTAGTATGGGGCTGCTCCCGCTGCGGCGTCGATGTACCGAAACATCACGTACAACTTGCACGCGCCAAGCCTGTGCACACGTATCTATGATAATAATGATAATAATGATAATAATAATAATATGCGCGCATGCACGTACTACATGTGCAGAATGGAAATATAGCTTGTATGCAAATGCGCGTTGTTTATTGCAGGGAAAAAGAAAAAACATGCCGCTATCATATAATGTGAATTTTGTATTTAATAATAACAACAATAATGGGAGGAGTATACGTATACTGATTTTATTATTCGTGGGTTGCTTTTGTCACGCAGATTTTTAATAAACGAAAATAAAATAAAGATTTAAATATGCAGGACTTGGGTATAACACTATACCTTATTAATAATATATTTTCATTAAAAAATACATGATAACGTTAGATTTGCAATGTAACCTGCTGAGTGAAATTAACAGAAATCAGTAAATCTAAAAGGAAAACACGAAGAAATTTATGAACATAAAAGAATAGTGATTTGTACATAGTATATATAGCAAGTGCCACAAAGAACGTATCGCAGTAGATAAAGGACGGATTTGGCGAGACTATATTTCAGCCTATTAAATAAAAATGTTTAAATCATGAAAATAATAACATAACCACGAAACTGTTGCATTTAATTTATGTATTAATTTGATTTTACACGAAAAAAACATTTAAATGCATTGAATATATTACCAAAAAAGTAAACGTGAAATATAAATAACTATTTGTAAAACTTCTTCTACGAGGAATTTAACAATCCATTTATTTTTTATCTGGTTCTACCTCTATCACTCATTTTTATAACGAAAAAAGTTACCCTGAGAGAAGAATATGTTTATATTTAACATGGTATTTTAACTATTACCATGGCATTGTAACTATTAACATATATATTTTAATAGTTACAATGCCATGTTAAATATAAACATTTTGAGAAAACATTTCTCTCAGTGTATTTATAATTTTATAGTTACGAAAATTGGTAAATTGTACTTTATTCTCTCTAGTTTAACTATAAAAACGAGCTTGCGTGTAATGTGTTCTGATCTTCATTTTAAGAAATGAGTTATACACAATGAAAGAAAAAGAGTTTCGTCGATAGTTAAAAAAATATGTATACATTTTTTACCAGTTCCGAGTAGAACTAGCTATTTAAATGCTAAGTAGTGCAATTGAGTTTCAGCAATTACCTATTATACAAAGTAACAAAAAGCTTTGATTTATAATTAAAAAAAAAAAATATTTTCCAAACAAATTTTTTAAAAATTCTCATTACCTATACCCAAACTATATCGTCAACCCAACCCATCCACAAGCCGCGTTCCCTTCGAATACAGGCACGTCAGCGCTTACTACGCACGCAACGCACTGTAGTGTACGGTACCCTCAGCTATATACCCTCGCCAGGCCACTATATACGCACAGCCTCCGCACAAAAGTACACACGGGCGCTGCACAAACTGCAGCACGGTAGCACTCATCCGCACACACATACGCACACTGCTTCTCCCTCCTTATATCCCTTTCGCGCGCGGGGCGAAAGGCGCGGCGAAAGAAACAAAACGCCGACAACAGCACCAGCTAAGAAGAAGAAGAAGAAAAGCAAACGATCGGCGGTGGGGGCAAGCTCGCTCGCGCGCACGTCGCCGTGGTACAGTAGCCCGCAGAGGATGCTGCTGCCGCCGCCGTTGGCTTTAATAATATGCTGTGTACGCAGGAGAGGCGCGCGCACGCGCTACCGAGAGCGCAAAACGGGAGCTGCCGCGCGCGCGCGCGCGCGCTTGACCGATGGATGGGCAGAGCGCCGAGGAGAGAGATTAGCGCGGCTTTAAATTACACGTTGGCGCGAGCGAGCGCGCGGACCTGCGTATTTTCATAATGCGAATTTGTTTTGCCGATGACGCGCGCTCGATAGCGCGGACTGGTGCGCGAGAAGAGAGAGATGGTGGTTTACCTGGTATATATAGAGTTGTGGTCGGTTGGGGAAATGTAGGCATCTGATGGGTGGGTTGGACAAGGTGCGAGGTGATTTAGAGGAGAGGGTGGATTAAGGGCACCTTTTTCAAGGTAAGATTATTGCTGTTTATAAAGGTAAATGTAATTGAATGTCGGTGGAGAGGAACTGCTGGCTCTCTGGATTGAAGAGGCTATGACTTTTACGCACTCGTATATTGTTAAATTGTTTTTTGAACTTGCGAATTGTGTTTAGTTGAAAGATTATTTATGCCAAAAGTTAGTCTGTTTGAGAAAATCAACGTTTTCCTGGATGACTATTATTATGCAGTTTTATTCAATGTTATATGCTTTTACATAAGCAAATATTTCCCAAGTTAAATATTGCATGTAGCTTTTTAGACGTCACCAGTTGTCAATATTACGGACAACTGTTAATCAAATATACAGCGTTGTGCAAATTATTACGTAATTATTATACATCGATAGTCAGTCGCAAATTTACAATTCCAATTACCTTTAATTTTTTAATTTTTTAATTTTATGTTATAACTATGTGTCACGCTTCGACTTTGAATATTCGATGCGCATGCCAGTTTCCAACTGCGTTTGTATAAAATATGTGTACAAGGTAGTTTTTTAACATGAAAGTCTGCTCGGTAAGATTATTAAACGATGCGATTAAAGAAGACTAGAAAACTCAATTTATACGAGTTATGATGAATATTAAAACTACATAGTGACAAGACGTCCATGGCAGAGATAATCTATTTTTGGAATCTTCACGCCACTCTAACGTAATAGCTGGAGATAATGATTATAAGAGCAAAAAGTAGGGGACCGATCGATGAACCTCTTCCTATGCTATCTTAATCCGCTTAAACGAGAAAATACGCTCGGAAGAATCTAAAAACGCAAACACTTGCCGTACTAAGCGGTAAAGTCTTTCGATTGAAAGCTGATACCGGTGTTACGTTTAAATGTCACGTTATTGACCGTGGAAATGACAACTGCTCTTTAGCGGTCTAAGTTTAATGCTTTCCTTATTGCAAATCCAAACAAAAAGGAATAAAAACTTTACATAAAATGCTATACAATATTTTAAAGGCTTAAGTTAACAAGTTGCGTATTTAAAGCTCATTTTATATTATTCAAAGAGATAATGTTCCATAAGAAGGTATCATTCGGTAAGGTAATAATAACATTTAATGACAAGATATTTCTGTCATTGCAGTTAGATTAGTTATATATAGGATAAAATGAACAACTAACGAACTATTTGGATTTTTTTTTTAAATATTTACATTATTTTAAAAATATATTGTTTGGAAAAACTTAATAAAACATTATTATATACGCTATATATTATCATTTATAAACAGAGAGTTTTAAATATTCAATCGTTCATCTTAGAGATAAAATCTTGCGCATTGGTGCCCTTTTTACCTGCGAATCTCACAAACAGTGCCGCTCGTACAGCTGGGGCAACACACAGTGTATAGACAGGTACCAGCGCAGTTCAAAAACATATGGCTATGCGCGTATCCTGGTCGACCGATTCGTAAGGCTAAACAGCTCTGCGATAGATGTCATATCAGTGCGAATACGCTCTTTAACCTATAACCATAGTATACCTATATATACCTATATACCTGCCCGTAGAGCATAATTCGCACATGACTAATCCACAGCATCGCCGCTGCGTACCTACGCGCACACACTATATAGATCCTTTATCGCGACAAATGCGTCGTTCGCATATTTCTGTTCTTTTTTTTTCGTGCGTGTATATAGCGGTTCTCCTTTTATTTTCATCGGCTGCGCGAGCGATTGTTGCGGCAACAGTACACAGACAAACAGCGATCGCGCGAGCCTTTATAACGCATAATGCACGTGTCATACGTTAGTTCGCACTGCGCACACGCAGGTGTGCCCGCGTGCAGCGGTGGCGATCGCCTAATTACGCGCGCAAGCTGCGGTGATTGTACGCGAGTATCTGTCCTCCTCTCCTCTCGCTCGTTTCGTGGTCTCTCTGCGTGTATTGCTGTCGCTTCGTCACTGCAGCATGCGTCTCGGGTGTATATATGTATCGTGTGTACGTGTATATATACGAGCTCAGCCTTTTAAAAACGCTTTGCGTTGTACCTTTTTCTCGAGCTCGCGGTGGTGGAGCGATGCGCGCGCAACCGCAAATGAGGCTCGGGGGATTTCGAAAGAGAGGGGCGACGGTTGACTTTCGAAGAATTTCTGAAAGGTGTGGAGGGTATACGTGTACACGTGTGCGTGTGTATGGTTATTTTTAGAAACTGATTTCTTATTTTGCAAAAATTTCGTTTGGGCTGAAAGGGAAACTGTGCGGGCAATTTACTTCTTTTTTGAGATAAGGGAATTCTGAAAGTTTTCGAGAGCTGAAATGTGGAGGCTGCATTTTCACATTTTTCGAATTTGAAGATTGTGCAGTAATTCATGACAAAAAGCCGTGTCTATTTCTCGTTGGATACACAGAACGAATAAAAAAAAATATGAACTTGTATTTCCCCCTTATTAAAATGAAAATCGAATAAAATGGACACAGGTAACACGTTGCTCCAATTAAACAGTATAGGTTTCTATCTATCATTGATAGAGTTTTAAGTTTATAATGTTTCCATGCCAATAGAGATTTAGTAGCAAGCAAATCCAACTGGTTAATAAACGTGTTTACAAGAAAATATTTCAATCATAATATCATCGACATAAACATCGAATTTACGAGTAACATCCGATTCTTAATCATATAGTTACGCGTGGCTTTAGCTATTATTTAATGCATTCTCCTAAGTCATTTGTATTTCAGCACTATCTGTTGAATGCCAATACTAGACTCTATGGATTTCAGGTTCCCTGCTTTTAAGAAACCTGCAAAAGCCAGCTTCGGCGCTGTATATACGTAAGTATAGCCGCAGATGGGTGTTGCGCGGCAGGTCGTTGGCGAGCTCGCTAAGCGATTCAATCGCCTCTCCCGCGCGCAGTCCTCTTATTGTCCCGGGGTCCTTGACGCTGTACCAACCCAACTACAAGGTGGAAACTCTCTTCCGTCGTCGTATTATACAGCAGTCGCAGCAGCGCAGCCTATGCGACTTTGATTTCGCTCTGCGGCGCGGGCGTTTCGTCTCTCTATCTCTCTCGGTTTATTGGGCAAGACCGTTAGTGCACGAGAGTTAACGATTTGTCGACTTTAGGCTCGATTGTACGCCGAGGGAGACGCAATCCTCGGCTCTCCTCTGCACGTAGGTATAGTCTCTCAATTTCGCCATTCATCATTGTTGTTTTTCCTGCTCAACAGCTCTTTTATACGTGCGCGCTGCCCCGTCACCGCGCGCATGAATGTATTTTTAACCACTTTATCTCGCGTCGTTTTTTCTTTCACCGCTCGCGAATGAATAATTCAATAATAATCAGCGCTCTCTTCTCGGATGAATCTCTGTCTCACTCTCCACTGTTTCTCCCCGTTGTAAATTGTACGCTCGTTATGTGGAAATTATTGGCCGTAAATTCATTTCTTTCTTTAACGCACGCTCGTAAACACTGCTATCGTTAGCCATATAGTGTTACATCGACACTTGCACTCGCGATAATAGAATTAATTTTTCCATAATATTATACGCGCCGCGCTGCTAATTAAATTTTGCTTGATTAACGGCGAATAATTATTTAAATAAACAGCACGCGCACGCGCTGAATGAATTCTAATCCCTAAGACAATCTCGGGGTATACATGCGGTGTTATCACCACTTTATTCAATCCAGGGCGGAGATGCTTCGAGTTAATAGTTTTCGGAATGACGGGGATTCAGCTCGCGACTGTAGGCATTATATAAGTGATTGCTGCTCGGAAATTTGATTATCGAAATGACAATGAAAGCGCGGGAGAGATAAAGCGGTGCAGGAGAGTTATAGTGCCTAAGAACCCCGTTATATCTGCAATCGCCGTTTCCATACAATTTCCAATCTTCATTTTAATTCCGATAACTGGCGATAGCACTCGTGCGCACGCGCGCGTGCGTACTACATAGACGTGGATTCTCCCTCTTGAAGTGCTCGACAAGGCCTTAAAGTGACTGCTCTCCGCTGCTGCTGCCGCTGCTGCCGGCCAACACGAAGAAAACTTTGTTTATCAGCCTTATCTTACTTCTACCGTTTTCTCTCTACCTCTTACTCTCGGAAGCTTCTGCTCGCCGTCTCTCTCTCACTCCCTCTCTCCAGTCCTTCCTTCTCGGTGAGCGAGCGAGCGAGCCTCCGGCAGCCCGAGGCGAAAAACAAAGTCCGTAAAGTTACGGCAAAATACAAGCAACACGAAACGAGGGTCAAAATCCTTACGCGCTCGAAGGATAGAGAGAGCTAGAAAGAGGAAGGGAGGGAAGTGGTAAGGAGAGTGGGACAAGGATTATCGTGAGCCGGAGAGAGATAGAACGCTAAAAAGGCGCTGTGTAGAAGAGAGAGAGAGGGAAGGTGTACGGAGAAACCAAGAACGGAGTAAGTGCGGGAGAGCGAGGAGTATGATAAGAAAAAGAGAAAAAGATAGAGAGAGAGAGAGAGAGAGAGAGAGAGAGAGAGAGAGAGAGAGAGAAGACGCAAAACAAGAAGAGGAGGAGAAGGGAGAAGGGAAAAAGGGGGAGCTCGCCTGTGCGGGAGGAGAGGGAGAGAGAGCTGGCTTTAAAGGCGATAGAAAGAGAAAGCTAAAGGGAGCGAGAGAGAGAGAGAGACCGAAAGAGAAGCGGGAAACGACAGAAGGAGAGAAGAAGTGGAGTTTAAAACTCTCTCGAAGAGACGAGCTAGAGGGGGAGAGGGAGAGAGATGGAGAGAGAGCGAGAGGTAGAAGGCTACTGCGCGTTAGCTGTGCCTGTAGTACTCTCCGTACCACCTCCACTCGGCTTATGCCACTACGGGCTCACCTGAAGACAAGTTACCCCGCAATAAAAACACCGAGAAAATTATATGCTCCCGGCCATACGCTCGCTCGCTCGCTCGCTCGCAGCCGGTACACGCTCGGCTCGAGATACAGAAGCAACAGCAAAAGAATTAGAAGAGCACGCACGACGAGCACTAGCGAACGATCCTCTTTTCCTATATAACCGCGGGTATCGTTCCCCCTCGCCACACCACGCTTATTTTCTTATTGTGTACCCATAAACGCGGCTGCAGCATCCAAGTTGTATCAGGGTAGCCGGCGAGAGGGTCAAGAGGTAAGAAGAGTTGTTACATAACGTAGATTATCGAGGATTTGGAATATGGATTCAAGAGACTTGTTGTGATACTTTTGTTTTTTGCATGTCAAGATTTTCCGTTTAAAGCGACAGGTGATCGAAAACATAATGCCAACGGAGACATACAATCAATTTGTAACACTTATAAAACTGAATTTCATTAAAAAGGTCTTATTATTCGGAAATATCGTTGGGAAGATGGAAAGAAAATGAATAAAGATGTGGAGAATGTAATCTAAAATCTGTTAAAATAATATGTGAACTAACAAGGAAGGGTATCGAACCCGAACTCACCGATTTAAAAAACTTCGATACATGTCGTAGATCATGAAAAAATATGTGACATGTGTTTTTTCTTATCTGCGGAAAAACATATTTAGGAGGTGAAAACCACCCCTAAAGATAACCCCTAAAAACGGGTTTTTAAATATATCTCGGCTTCTACTGCGTATTTCAGAGTAAAACAAAATAGAAATTACTTCTTATAAAAAAACAAAGATAACGGAAGCAATTTTGACCCTAAGGGTTGCAACCCTTATTTTTTATTTTCAATATACATGATAAAAAAAATTAGCTTTTTATTATCTTTAGGGGTGGTTTTCACCCCCTAAATATGTCTTCCCGCAGATAAGAAAAAACACGTGTCTCATATTTTTTCTTGATCTACAACATATATCGAAATTTTTTAAATCGGTGAGTTCGGGTTCGATACCCTTCCTTGTAAGTGAGTACTCCTCCATTACGTATACTCATTTAAGGAAGTATAGTTCTCATCTGCTCCGTTTTACCGATGGAACACGGTAAATTCTATATTATCAAAATAAATATATCGAATTTTGTCTTATAAGGAGATAGTTGCCCAGCACAATGTAATAATTTACCATCCTACGCAGCTGAACCCAAATACCAACGGCACACTAACAAATTTTTCGAACGAAATTGTAGTTATTTTTGTTCGAGAAATTATATTGGCAGTTTATGTCACCATTGTCCAAAGAGTTGTAGCTATCATATTTATTTGAATAAAACATTTTTAACGGTAAAAAGTTGCTAACAATTTCATTAAGTGATTTATTGTTTGAAAAATGAAGATCGGCCTTTTCAATAAGTATCGGATAAGGAATTTGAAAAAATTTTTCTTACGTATATCGAGGCATTTTATGACACGTTATTAAAAAATGTTCTTTAAAAAATAAAAAACCAAAGTAATTTATAAAATGCCAGTTTTTAAGGGATTTTTTGGGGCTGAACAATCAGACGCCAGCTGTATCCTGATTGGTCGAATTAGGCAAATCAGGTACGAGCTCTGCTCCGATTGGCCAAGATCTAATGGGGTGTGGGATCGCTTCCGATTGGTCGAGAGCTAATCGGTTGCGCGATCGATTCCGATTGGCCGACAGCCATCAGCCAATCACGTGCGCCACCGATGGGTATATAAGGGGCACCTGGAGTCACAGTCCTCACTTGATCTACTGCACTTGAGAAGTGAAGAGGGGCAACCGTAAGCATCAACATGGACTCCTTCAGACAATTATTGGGCTATATCGGCATCTTTAAAAAACGCGTCGACTTCATCAAACAATTGCCAACAGAAATCTCGCAGATTATATTATCCAAACTGGATACTCAATCTATATACAAGGCTTCCCAAGTCTCCCGAAGTTGGCTGTCTGTTTGCAAATCCACTTCCACATTCCGGCAACGCATCCGCCGCTCAATACGACGACGCAAACGTCAACTTTCACGTGCAATCCTTCCTACCACTCTGAACCTTCCAGACATCAACACTTACCGTCCATCTCTAATCTCAGCTCCCCAACCAAAAACATACTTTAGCCATACCAAAATGATTAACTCCAAACCTCGCCCTCGAACTAAGTCAACCTATAAACCTGACATTTCTCGCCCGAGAAAAACAAATCTTAGATTGTAATATACTCGCATAAGTTAATAATGTAAATATTATTTTGTAAGATTCGACAAAATCAATGCTCATTGATTTCCTAATTTAGGTTAGATATTGAAAAAGTATAATATGTTGGTAAAGAATTGTTAGTGTAATTATAATATTAAAATTTAGAATTAAGATTGTTTGCATAAATCTTGTCGCAACTACTATATGACATTTCTCTCCAGAGAAATATGATATACCATACCAAAATGATTAACTCCTAACCTCGCCCTCGAACTAAATCAACCTATCAAACTGACATTTCTCGCCCGAGAAAAACAAATCTTAGATTGTAATATACTCGCATAAGTTAATAATGTAAATATTAGTTTGTAAGATTCGACTAAATCAATGCCCATTGATTTTCTAATTTAGGTTACATATTCAAAAAGTATAATATGTTGGTAAAGAATTGTTAGTATAATTATAAAATTAAAATTTAGAATTAAGATTGTTTGTATAAATCTTGTCGCAACTACTATATGACATTTCTCTCCAGAGAAAGACAAATCTGAGATTTTAATATACTCTCATAAGTTAATAATGATAATATTAGTTTATAAGATAAACCTGACATTTCTCGCCCGAGAAAAACAAATCTTAGATTGTAATATACTCGCATAAGTTAATAATGTAAATATTATTTTGTAAGATTCGACAAAATCAATGCTCATTGATTTCCTAATTTAGGTTAGATATTGAAAAAGTATAATATGTTGGTAAAGAATTGTTAGTGTAATTATAAAATTAAAATTTAGAATTAAGATTGTTTGTATAAATCTTGTCGCAACTACTATATGACATTTCTCTCCAGAGAAATATGATATACCATACCAAAATGATTAACTCCAAACCTTGCCCTCGAACTAAATCAACCTATCAACCTGACATTTCTCGCCCGAGAAAAACAAATCTTAGATTGTAATATACTCGCATAAGTTAATAATGTAAATATTAGTTTGTAAGATTCGACTAAATCAATGCCCATTGATTTTCTAATTTAGGTTAGATATTGAAAAAGTATAATATGTTGGTAAAGAATTGTTAGTGTAATTATAAAATTAAAATTTAGAATTAAGATTTTTTGTATAAATCTTGTCGCAACTACTCTATGGCATTTCTCTCCGGAGAAAAACAAATCTTAGATTTTAATATACTCGCATAAGTTAATAATGTAAATATTAGTTTGTAAGATTCGACTAAATCAATGCCCATTGATTTTCTAATTTAGGTTAGATATTGAAAAAGTATAATATGTTGGTAAAGAATTGTTAGTGTAATTATAAAATTAAAATTTAGAATTAAGATTGTTTGTATAAATCTTGTCGCAACTACTCTATGGCATTTCTCTCCGGAGAAAAACAAATCTTAGATTTTAATATACTCGCATAAGTTAATAATGATAATATTAGTTTATAAGATTCGACTAAATCAATGCCCATTGATTTTCTAATTTAGGTTAGATATTGAAAAAGTATAATATGTTGGTAAAGAATTGTTAGTGTAATTATAAAATTAAAATTTAGAATTAAGATTTTTTGTATAAATCTTGTCGCAACTACTCTATGGCATTTCTCTCCGGAGAAAAACAAATCTTAGATTTTAATATACTCGCATAAGTTAATAATGATAATATTAGTTTATAAGATTCGACTAAATCAATGCCCATTGATTTTCTAATTTAGGTTAGATATTGAAAAAGTATAATATGTTGGTAAAGAATTGTTAGTGTAATAATAAAATTAAAATTTAGAATTAAGATTTTTTGTATAAATCTTGTCGCAACTACTCTATGGCATTTCTCTCCAGAAAAGAACAAATCTTATATTGTAAAATACTCGCATAAGTTAATAATGTAAATAGTAGTTTGTAAGATTTGACAAAGTCAATGGACATAGATTTTCTAATTTAGGTTAAATATGGTTAAAGAATAAAATGTCGGTAAAGTATTGTTAATATAATTCTGAAATTTAGAATTAAGATCGTTTGTATAAATACTGTCGTAACTTCCATGTCTCTTGAAAATGTTGTTTAGAAAAATATTATTTCATTATTTATGTTGATACAATTTTCATGCCATATCATATCTTACAAAAATGATTTTCTTCGTGATTTTGTTGGCGTATTGCTAAGTTACGAATACAAAAAAGGTGTGAAGTTGTGTTAAAAAAAACAGTGCGGGCAGCTCGCTTAGAGGAGACTTCATAAGATAAATTAAAATTGGTATATTAAACAATAGTTTTAATGGAATTACAATATTGTAGATGATTATCTTCCCAAACACGTATATTTAAGTAGGTCAGGCACCTTTAAGATTATGTTCTTAAAATGAGAAGAAAAAAATAAATTTTAATTTGTAGAAATATGTAGAGGTAATATTTTGAAATAATATTCAATTTCTGATAAAAAGAGCTCCGAAAAAGAATTCTAGATCCGTTGTATCAAAAAATATGACCATTTCTAAATTATGCTCTGCCGTAAACTGCAGGACCAGGTACTGGATATATTTTAATGCGACACATCTCAAAATGTTGATATTTTTATGTCACCATTGTCCAAAGAGTTGTAGCTATCATATTTATTTGAATAAAACATTTTTAACGGTAAAAAGTTGCTAACAATTTCATTAAGTGATTTATTGTTTGAAAAATGAAGATCGGCCTTTTCAATAAGTATCGGATAAGGAATTTGAAAAAATTTTTCTTACGTATATCGAGGCATTTTATGACACGTTATTAAAAAATGTTCTTTAAAAAATAAAAAACCAAAGAAATTTATAAAATGCCAGTTTTTAAGGGATTTTTTGGAGCTGAAAAATCAGACGCCAGCTGTATCCTGATTGGTCGAATTAGGCAAATCAGGTCCGAGCTCTGCTCCGATTGGCCGAGATCTAATGGGGTGTGGGATCGCTTTCCATTGGTCGAGAGCTAATCGGTTGCGCGATCGATTCCGATTGGCTGACAGCCATCAGCCAATCACGTGCACCACCGTTGGGTATATAAGGGTCAACTGGAGTCACAGTCATCACTTGTTCTACTGCACTTGAGAAGTGAAGAGGGGCAACTGTAAGCATCGTCATGGACTCCTTCAGGCAATTACTGGGCTATATCGGCATCTTTAAAAAACGCGTCGACTTCATCAAACAATTGCCAACAGAAATCTCGCAGATTATATTCTCCAAACTGGATACTCAATCTATATACAATGCTTCCCAAGTCTCCCGAAGTTGGCTGTCTGTTTGCAAATCCACTTCCACATTCCGGCAACGCATCCGCCGCTCAATACGACGACGCAAACGTCAACTTTCACGTGCAATCTTTCCTACCACTCTGATCCTTCCAGACATCAACACTTACCGTCCACCTATAATCTCAGCTCCCCAACCAAAAACATACTTTAGCCATACCAAAATGATTAACTCCAAACCTCGCCCTCGAACTAAGTCAACCTATAAACCTGACATTTCTCGCCCGAGAAAAACAAATCTTAGATTGTAATATACTCGCATAAGTTAATAATGTAAATATTATTTTGTAAGATTCGACAAAATCAATGCTCATTGATTTCCTAATTTAGGTTAGATATTGAAAAAGTATAATATGTTGGTAAAGAATTGTTAGTGTAATTATAATATTAAAATTTAGAATTAAGATTGTTTGCATAAATCTTGTCGCAACTACTAGATGACATTTCTCTCCAGAGAAATATGATATACCATACCAAAATGATTAACTCCTAACCTCGCCCTCGAACTAAATCAACCTATGAAACTGACATTTCTCGCCCGAGAAAAACAAATCTTAGATTGTAATATACTCGCATAAGTTAATAATGTAAATATTATTTTGTAAGATTCGACAAAATCAATGCTCATTGATTTTCTAATTTAGGTTACATATTAAAAAAGTATAATATGTTGGTAAAGAATTGTTAGTATAATTATAAAATTAAAATTTAGAATTAAGATTGTTTGTATAAATCTTGCCGCAACTACTATATGACATTTCTCTCCAGAGAAAGACAAATCTGAGATTTTAATATACTCGCATAAGTTAATAATGATAATATTAGTTTATAAGATTCGACTAAATCAATGCCCATTGATTTTCTAATTTAGGTTAGATATTGAAAAAGTATAATATGTTGGTAAAGAATTGTTAGTGTAATTATAAAATTAAAATTTAGAATTAAGATTTTTTGTATAAATCTTGTCGCAACTACTCTATGACATTTCTCTCCAGAGAAAGACAAATCTGAGATTTTAATATACTCTCATAAGTTAATAATGATAATATTAGTTTATAAGATAAACCTGACATTTCTCGCCCGAGAAAAACAAATCTTAGATTGTAATATACTCGCATAAGTTAATAATGTAAATATTATTTTGTAAGATTCGACTAAATCAATGCCCATTGATTTTCTAATTTAGGTTACATATTAAAAAAGTATAATATGTTGGTAAAGAATTGTTAGTATAATTATAAAATTAAAATTTAGAATTAAGATTGTTTGTATAAATCTTGCCGCAACTACTATATGACATTTCTCTCCAGAGAAAGACAAATCTGAGATTTTAATATACTCTCATAAGTTAATAATGATAATATTAGTTTATAAGATAAACCTGACATTTCTCGCCCGAGAAAAACAAATCTTAGATTGTAATATACTCGCATAAGTTAATAATGTAAATATTATTTTGTAATATTCGACAGAATCAATGCTCATTGATTTCCTAATTTAGGTTAGATATTGAAAAAGTATAATATGTTGGTAAAGAATTGTTAGTGTAATTATAAAATTAAAATTTAAAATTAAGATTGTTTGTATAAATCTTGTCGCAACTACTATATGACATTTCTCTCCAGAGAAATATGATATACCATACCAAAATGATTAACTCCAAACCTTGCCCTCGAACTAAATCAACCTATCAACCTGACATTTCTCGCCCGAGAAAAACAAATCTTATATTGTAAAATACTCGCATAAGTTAATAATGTAAATAGTAGTTTGTAAGATTTGACAAAGTCAATGGACATAGATTTTCTAATTTAGGTTAAATATGGTTAAAGAATACACTGTTAAAAGGATTTGCATTAAATTTAATGAACATGTGTATGAAGCAAATTTCAAGTACGTAAATTAAAACCAAATTAATGAAATTACCTGAAAATAAATGTGCAAATAACTGAAAATTAATGCAAATCTGCATTACAATTAAGGAAAATCTGCATTACAATTAATGTAAATCAGCATTACAATTTATGCGAATTTGCATTACAATTAATGCAAATCTGCATTAAAATTAATGCAAAGCTGCATTACAATTAATGCAAATCTGCATTATAATGTGTGCAAAATTGATGGAAATCTGCATTGTAATTAATGCAAATCCGCATTACAATTAATGCAAATCTGCATTACAATTTATGCAAATCAGTATTTTTTGTTCCAGCAACAATGTTAATTTATGCATATAACTTTTTAATATTATAAATTTTCGCATTTTCATTAAAGAACTTGTCTCTTTAATTAATCGCATTTTTATTATCGCAGAAAAAAACTTACATAAAATTTTCGACCTAACCGAGAATCGAACCCGCAAACCTTGGGTTACTACGCACGCACGCTATCCGTTACGCTATCGCTCGCTTGAAGAAGTTTGACATTTTCATCTACATAAGGTGCATTATCCATATTAATTCAATTGATATTACATTTTGATTATTCAACTAAAATATTAATGGCTTTTGAGAATTATTTATTTCAACAATATTTTAAGTAAACGAGTTCGATTTTATGTAAAGTTAATTAAGGTGATGTGAAATACTGATAATTTTTGAACGTGTACATGTTATGCAAATACTAATAGAATTACTCAAAAAATTTTTAGAGTATAGTATTTACATATACTGAGCGCCTGACAATCCTGTTTAAAAAAAAAATACTTAGAAATTATTTAATTAAATAAAAACCGCAATGCCGGTAAGTAGGAATCTGCATTTGTATAATTTTGATCTAGTTTTTAAACGAGCATATCAGATGGAAATGCTAATAAAATCACCCAAAAAAATTTCTGAGCATACCCAGGCGAAAATAAAACTTTACAAATAATTATTAATAACAATATACGACTTTTTATAATTTAAAAAAAAGTTTATAACTGTTCATAACTGTTTATAAAGATAGGATTTGAGACTATAGTAACAGTTTATAAAAGTTATCAACAGTTTTTTTCTGTTATGAACAGCTAAAAAAGTTTATAACAGTTATAAACTTGTATTTACTTTTTTGGGCTGCAGTGGATAACCATAAAATCAATCTGTAAAAAGTTATTATCAGTTATAAACTTTTTTTATTTGATAATAATAGTTATTAATAGTTTTAAATAGTTTTGAATGAATTTGAACTTTAAAATCATTCTAAAATTCTTATTATATGAAATCATTATTAATTATAAGTTTAAAATAATTATTTTCAATTATTAAAAATTGATAATAGTTATTAATAGTTATTTACTTTTCTTTACTGATCAAATATTCACATTTTTCGGCAATCCAAAAACTTAAAAAAGTAAATAACTATTTATAACTATTTATAATAGTTTTAGACTTTTATAAAAGTCTCAAATCCTGACTTTATAATCTGTTAATATCAGTTATAAACTTTTTTTAACTTTTATTATAGAAGATCATTTCCGCCTGGGTAGTATTTACGTATAAGGAGCGCTTGACAAAATTGTTTTATTTTTTTTAAATAATAATGAATTTTTAAATCATTGAAAAAACATTTAGAACGAATAAAAATATTTTAGATTTGAAATAGTATTATATACTTGTAGGAGCGATAAATTAAGTTAGAGAAAACTACGTGCCAATCATTGCTCCTAATGAAATTTTATGTTTAAGTTTATTCAATTTTCTTTAGTTCGGCATTAATTTTAATAAACATTGCTATAACGTTGAATACTAACAAGATTTCTACCATACCGGCACCTATCTGTTTTGATTAAAACCTTTATCTAACAATATTTTTTAAGTGACTCCAAATGTATGTTGCTTGAAATAACATACAATTTAAATAATGCTTAATATTTAAAAAAAAAAGTCTCGACTGGATGCCTTAACCGTATGAGCCGCTGCTCCAACTCGTAGATATCGTAGCGAAATCATTTACTTTCATCTTCCCCTTTGGGCTTTGAGTGTATGCATGGTTTCGGTTAGTGTGTTTTGTTTAATTGTACACTTGAAATTCTTGAAACAAATTGTAATTCAATGTAAATATTCATTAAATTTAACACATTTACTGTAAAAAGTATATAAATTTTATGTAGATGCATTAAATTTGCCTTGCTTTAACAGTAATCTTTATGCCCTTGCATAGTAATATTTATGAAAATGTTCATAAAATTAAAAGAACAATAACTTAAATGTAATGTTCAGTACTGGAATAGCCTTTCTTGTTATATGTCATGAAATTTCATATAAAATTAATTAAATTTTTAATATCATCACATTAATTTTAATGCACGTGAACTGTATTATTTATGCGGATGGGAAAAAAATTCTATGGATCGTTAGCAAATGTAGTGCTCGGAACTGGAATATCCTTTTTCCTCACACCGGGCCGAAAGTGCCTCATTCCCGCCCGGCTCCAAAACGGAAAATGCCATATTTCCGTTTCGGAGCCGGGCGGGAATGAGGCACTTTCGGCCCGGTGTGAGGAAAAAATGGTATACGCACCACGGGAGTAAAACAGGTCGCCTTCGGCTCGGGTGGCAATTTACACGAGATGTGGACTATCCAAGTTTTTTCCTCCCATCGTGCGTAATATACTATTTCGTTTTGTCATAAAATTTCGTATAAAGTTTATTAAATTTTTAATATCATCACTTTAATTTTAATGCACGTGAACTATGTTATTTATGCAGATGTGAATGAAATTCAATGGATCTTTTCTCAAATTTAATGCTCAGTACTGGAAAAGCCTTTTTCGTTTTATGTCATGAAATCTCATATAAAGTTTATTAAATTTTTTTCACATTCACGTTAATTTTAATGCACGTGAACTGCATGATTTGTATTTATGTACATGAAGTTTAAAGCAAGGCACTTTAAATTTAATGTGCTTTAGTTGATTTAATTATTCGTATAAAGTAATGAAATATTATGAAATGTAATTAAATTTCGTTATCTTCAACATTAATTTTAATGCACGTACACTGTAATTTTTATCATCATATTCATTAAATTTTGTGCATGAGACATTAATTTTAATTTACACTCGTAATTTTCATGCAATACAGATATTTCATGTACTCGTACAATAATTTCTATGTACAGGTACAATAATTTTAATGTACTTTCATTAATATTGTATGGATTTACATTAATTTTATGGTAGATGTGCATGAAATGATATTTAAGTTACAAATTCATGAAAATTAATGCACGAGTGTACATTAAAGGTGCATTAAATTTAATGATATTTTTAACAGTGTAAAATGTCGGTAAAGTATTGTTAATATAATTCTGAAATTTAGAATTAAGATCGTTTGTATAAATACTGTCGTAACTTCCATGTCTCTTGAAAATGTTGTTTAGAAAAATATTATTTCATTATTTATGTTGATACAATTTTCATGCCATATCATATCTTACAAAAATGATTTTCTTCGTGATTTTGTTGACGTATTGCTAAGTTACGAATACAAAAAAGGTGTGAAGTTGTGTTAAAAAAAACAGCGCGGGCAGCTCGCTTAGAGGAGACTTCATAAGATAAATTAAAATTGGTATATTAAACAATAGTTTTAATGGAATTACAATATTGTAGATGATTATCTTCCCAAACACGTATATTTAAGTAGGTCAGGCACCTTTAAGATTATGTTCTTAAAATGACAAGAAAAAAATAAATTTTAATTTGTAGAAATATGTAGAGGTAATATTTTGAAATAATATTCAATTTCTGATAAAAAGAGCTCCGAAAAAGAATTCTAGATCCGTTGTATAAAAAAATATGACCATTTCTAAATTATGCTCTGCCGTAAACTGCAGGTCCAGGTACTGGATATATTTTAATGCGACACATCTCAAAATGTTGATATTTTTATGTCACCATTGTCCAAAGAGTTGTAGCTATCATATTTATTTGAATAAAACATTTTTAACGGTAAAAAGTTGCTAACAATTTCATTAAGTGATTTATTGTTTGAAAAATGAAGATCGGCCTTTTCAATAAGTATCGGATAAGGAATTTGAAAAAATTTTTCTTACGTATATCGAGGCATTTTATGACACGTTATTAAAAAATGTTCTTTAAAAAATAAAAAACCAAAGAAATTTATAAAATGCCAGTTTTTAAGGGATTTTTTGGAGCTGAAAAATCAGACGCCAGCTGTATCCTGATTGGTCGAATTAGGCAAATCAGGTCCGAGCTCTGCTCCGATTGGCCGAGATCTAATGGGGTGTGGGATCGCTTTCCATTGGTCGAGAGCTAATCGGTTGCGCGATCGATTCCGATTGGCTGACAGCCATCAGCCAATCACGTGCACCACCGTTGGGTATATAAGGGTCAACTGGAGTCACAGTCATCACTTGTTCTACTGCACTTGAGAAGTGAAGAGGGGCAACTGTAAGCATCGTCATGGACTCCTTCAGGCAATTACTGGGCTATATCGGCATCTTTAAAAAACGCGTCGACTTCATCAAACAATTGCCAACAGAAATCTCGCAGATTATATTATCCAAACTGGATACTCAATCTATATACAATGCTTCCCAAGTCTCCCGAAGTTGGCTGTCTGTTTGCAAATCCACTTCCACATTCCGGCAACGCATCCGCCGCTCAATACGACGACGCAAACGTCAACTTTCACGTGCAATCTTTCCTACCACTCTGAACCTTCCAGACATCAACACTTACCGTCCACCTATAATCTCAGCTCCCCAACCAAAAACATATTTTAGCCATACCAAAATGATTAACTCCAAACCTCGCCCTCGAACTAAGTCAACCTATAAACCTTACATTTCTCGCCCGAGAAAAACAAATCTTAGATTGTAATATACTCCCATAAGTTAATAATGTAAATATTATTTTGTAAGATTCGACAAAATCAATGCTCATTGATTTCCTAATTTAGGTTAGATATTGAAAAAGTATAATATGTTGGTAAAGAATTGTTAGTGTAATTATAATATTAAAATTTAGAATTAAGATTGTTTGCATAAATCTTGTCGCAACTACTATATGACATTTCTCTCCAGAGAAATATGATATACCATACCAAAATGATTAACTCCAAACCTCGCCCTCGAACTAAATCAACCTATCAACCTCTGACATTTCTCGCCCGAGAAAAACCAATCTTAGATTGTAATATACTCGCATAAGTTAATAATGTAAATATTAGTTTGTAAGATTCGACTAAATCAATGCCCATTGATTTTCTAATTTAGGTTACATATTAAAAAAGTATAATATGTTGGTAAAGAATTGTTAGTATAATTATAAAATTAAAATTTAGAATTAAGATTGTTTGTATAAATCTTGTCGCAACTACTATATGACATTTCTCTCCAGAGAAAGACAAATCTGAGATTTTAATATACTCTCATAAGTTAATAATGATAATATTAGTTTATAAGATAAACCTGACATTTCTCGCCCGAGAAAAACAAATCTTAGATTGTAATATACTCGCATAAGTTAATAATGTAAATATTATTTTGTAAGATTCGACAGAATCAATGCTCATTGATTTCCTAATTTAGGTTAGATATTGAAAAAGTATAATATGTTGGTAAAGAATTGTTAGTGTAATTATAAAATTAAAATTTAAAATTAAGATTGTTTGTATAAATCTTGTCGCAACTACTATATGACATTTCTCTCCAGAGAAATATGATATACCATACCAAAATGATTAACTCCAAACCTTGCCCTCGAACTAAATCAACCTATCAACCTGACATTTCTCGCCCGAGAAAAACAAATCTTAGATTGTAATATACTCGAATAAGTTAATAATGTAAATATTAGTTTGTAAGATTCGACTAAATCAATGCCCATTGATTTTCTAATTTAGGTTAGATATTGAAAAAGTATAATATGTTGGTAAAGAATTGTTAGTGTAATTATAAAATTAAAATTTAGAATTAAGATTTTTTGTATAAATCTTGTCGCAACTACTCTATGGCATTTCTCTCCAGAGAAAAACAAATCTGAGATTTTAATATACTCGCATAAGTTAATAATGATAATATTAGTTTATAAGATTCGACTAAATCAAAGCCCATTGATTTTCTAATTTAGGTTAGATATTGAAAAAGTATAATATGTTGGTAAAGAATTGTTAGTGTAATTATAAAATTAAAATTTAGAATTAAGATTTTTTGTATAAATCTTGTCGCAACTACTCTATGGCATTTCTCTCCAGAAAAGAACAAATCTTATATTGTAAAATACTCGCATAAGTTAATAATGTAAATAGTAGTTTGTAAGATTTGACAAAGTCAATGGACATAGATTTTCTAATTTAGGTTAAATATGGTTAAAGAATAAAATGTCGGTAAAGTATTGTTAATATAATTCTGAAATTTAGAATTAAGATCGTTTGTATAAATACTGTCGTAACTTCCATGTCTCTTGAAAATGTTGTTTAGAAAAATATTATTTCATTATTTATGTTGATACAATTTTCATGCCATATCATATCTTACAAAAATGATTTTCTTCGTGATTTTGTTGGCGTATTGCTAAGTTACGAATACAAAAAAGGTGTGAAGTTGTGTTAAAAAAAACAGCGCGGGCAGCTCGCTTAGAGGAGACTTCATAAGATAAATTAAAATTGGTATATTAAACAATAGTTTTAATGGAATTACAATATTGTAGATGATTTTCTTCCCAAACACGTATATTTAAGTAGGTCAGGCACCTTTAAGATTATGTTCTTAAAATGACAAGAAAAAAATAAATTTTAATTTGTAGAAATATGTAGAGGTAATATTTTGAAATAATATTCAATTTCTGATAAAAAGAGCTCCGAAAAAGAATTCTAGATCCGTTGTATCAAAAAATATGACCATTTCTAAATTATGCTCTGCCGTAAACTGCAGGTCCAGGTACTGGATATATTTTAATGCGACACATCTCAAAATGTTGATATTTTTATGTCACCATTGTCCAAAGAGTTGTAGCTATCATATTTATTTGAATAAAACATTTTTAACGGTAAAAAGTTGCTAACAATTTCATTAAGTGATTTATTGTTTGAAAAATGAAGATCGGCCTTTTCAATAAGTATCGGATAAGGAATTTGAAAAAATTTTTCTTACGTATATCGAGGCATTTTATGACACGTTATTAAAAAATGTTCTTTAAAAAATAAAAAACCAAAGAAATTTATAAAATGCCAGTTTTTAAGGGATTTTTTGGAGCTGAAAAATCAGACGCCAGCTGTATCCTGATTGGTCGAATTAGGCAAATCAGGTCCGAGCTCTGCTCCGATTGGCCGAGATCTAATGGGGTGTGGAATCGCTTTCCATTGGTCGAGAGCTAATCGGTTGCGCGATCGATTCCGATTGGCTGACAGCCATCAGCCAATTACGTGCACCACCGTTGGGTATATAAGGGTCAACTGGAGTCACAGTTATCACTTGTTCTACTGCACTTGAGAAGTGAAGAGGGGCAACTGTAAGCATCGTCATGGACTCCTTCAGGCAATTACTGGGCTATATCGGAATCTTTAAAAAACGCGTCGACTTCATCAAACAATTGCCAACAGAAATCTCGCAGATTATATTATCCAAACTGGATACTCAATCTATATACAATGCTTCCCAAGTCTCCCGAAGTTGGCTGTCTGTTTGCAAATCCACTTCCACATTCCGGCAACGCATCCGCCGCTCAATACGACGACGCAAACGTCAACTTTCACGTGCAATCTTTCCTACCACTCTGAACCTTCCAGACATCAACACTTACCGTCCACCTATAATCTCAGCTCCCCAACCAAAAACATATTTTAGCCATACCAAAATGATTAACTTCAAACCTCGCCCTCGAACTAAGTCAACCTATAAACCTGACATTTCTCGCCCGAGAAAAACAAATCTTAGATTGTAATATACTCGCATAAGTTAATAATGTAAATATTATTTTGTAAGATTCGACAAAATCAATGCTCATTGATTTCCTAATTTAGGTTAGATATTGAAAAAGTATAATATGTTGGTAAAGAATTGTTAGTGTAATTATAATATTAAAATTTAGAATTAAGATTGTTTGCATAAATCTTGTCGCAACTACTATATGACATTTCTCTCCAGAGAAATATGATATACCATACCAAAATGATTAACTCCAAACCTCGCCCTCGAACTAAATCAACCTATCAACCTCTGACATTTCTCGCCCGAGAAAAACAAATCTTAGATTGTAATATACTCGCATAAGTTAATAATGTAAATATTAGTTTGTAAGATTCGACTAAATCAATGCCCATTGATTTTCTAATTTAGGTTACATATTAAAAAAGTATAATATGTTGGTAAAGAATTGTTAGTATAATTATAAAATTAAAATTTAGAATTAAGATTGTTTGTATAAATCTTGCCGCAACTACTATATGACATTTCTCTCCAGAGAAAGACAAATCTGAGATTTTAATATACTCTCATAAGTTAATAATGATAATATTAGTTTATAAGATAAACCTGACATTTCTCGCCCGAGAAAAACAAATCTTAGATTGTAATATACTCGCATAAGTTAATAATGTAAATATTATTTTGTAAGATTCGACAGAATCAATGCTCATTGATTTCCTAATTTAGGTTAGATATTGAAAAAGTATAATATGTTGGTAAAGAATTGTTAGTGTAATTATAAAATTAAAATTTAAAATTAAGATTGTTTGTATAAATCTTGTCGCAACTACTATATGACATTTCTCTCCAGAGAAATATGATATACCATACCAAAATGATTAACTCCAAACCTTGCCCTCGAACTAAATCAACCTATCAACCTGACATTTCTCGCCCGAGAAAAACAAATCTTATATTGTAAAATACTCGCATAAGTTAATAATGTAAATAGTAGTTTGTAAGATTTGACAAAGTCAATGGACATAGATTTTCTAATTTAGGTTAAATATGGTTAAAGAATAAAATGTCGGTAAAGTATTGTTAATATAATTCTGAAATTTAGAATTAAGATCGTTTGTATAAATACTGTCGTAACTTCCATGTCTCTTGAAAATGTTGTTTAGAAAAATATTATTTCATTATTTATGTTGATACAATTTTCATGCCATATCATATCTTACAAAAATGATTTTCTTCGTGATTTTGTTGGCGTATTGCTAAGTTACGAATACAAAAAAGGTGTGAAGTTGTGTTAAAAAAAACAGCGCGGGCAGCTCGCTTAGAGGAGACTTCATAAGATAAATTAAAATTGGTATATTAAACAATAGTTTTAATGGAATTACAATATTGTAGATGATTTTCTTCCCAAACACGTATATTTAAGTAGGTCAGGCACCTTTAAGATTATGTTCTTAAAATGACAAGAAAAAAATAAATTTTAATTTGTAGAAATATGTAGAGGTAATATTTTGAAATAATATTCAATTTCTGATAAAAAGAGCTCCGAAAAAGAATTCTAGATCCGTTGTATCAAAAAATATGACCATTTCTAAATTATGCTCTGCCGTAAACTGCAGGTCCAGGTACTGGATATATTTTAATGCGACACATCTCAAAATGTTGATATTTTTATGTCACCATTGTCCAAAGAGTTGTAGCTATCATATTTATTTGAATAAAACATTTTTAACGGTAAAAAGTTGCTAACAATTTCATTAAGTGATTTATTGTTTGAAAAATGAAGATCGGCCTTTTCAATAAGTATCGGATAAGGAATTTGAAAAAATTTTTCTTACGTATATCGAGGCATTTTATGACACGTTATTAAAAAATGTTCTTTAAAAAATAAAAAACCAAAGAAATTTATAAAATGCCAGTTTTTAAGGGATTTTTTGGAGCTGAAAAATCAGACGCCAGCTGTATCCTGATTGGTCGAATTAGGCAAATCAGGTCCGAGCTCTGCTCCGATTGGCCGAGATCTAATGGGGTGTGGAATCGCTTTCCATTGGTCGAGAGCTAATCGGTTGCGCGATCGATTCCGATTGGCTGACAGCCATCAGCCAATTACGTGCACCACCGTTGGGTATATAAGGGTCAACTGGAGTCACAGTCATCACTTGTTCTACTGCACTTGAGAAGTGAAGAGGGGCAACTGTAAGCATCGTCATGGACTCCTTCAGGCAATTACTGGGCTATATCGGCATCTTTAAAAAACGCGTCGACTTCATCAAACAATTGCCAACAGAAATCTCGCAGATTATATTATCCAAACTGGATACTCAATCTATATACAATGCTTCCCAAGTCTCCCGAAGTTGGCTGTCTGTTTGCAAATCCACTTCCACATTCCGGCAACGCATCCGCCGCTCAATACGACGACGCAAACGTCAACTTTCACGTGCAATCTTTCCTACCACTCTGAACCTTCCAGACATCAACACTTACCGTCCACCTATAATCTCAGCTCCCCAACCAAAAACATATTTTAGCCATACCAAAATGATTAACTTCAAACCTCGCCCTCGAACTAAGTCAACCTATAAACCTGACATTTCTCGCCCGAGAAAAACAAATCTTAGATTGTAATATACTCGCATAAGTTAATAATGTAAATATTATTTTGTAAGATTCGACAAAATCAATGCTCATTGATTTCCTAATTTAGGTTAGATATTGAAAAAGTATAATATGTTGGTAAAGAATTGTTAGTGTAATTATAATATTAAAATTTAGAATTAAGATTGTTTGCATAAATCTTGTCGCAACTACTATATGACATTTCTCTCCAGAGAAATATGATATACCATACCAAAATGATTAACTCCAAACCTCGCCCTCGAACTAAATCAACCTATCAACCTCTGACATTTCTCGCCCGAGAAAAACAAATCTTAGATTGTAATATACTCGCATAAGTTAATAATGTAAATATTAGTTTGTAAGATTCGACTAAATCAATGCCCATTGATTTTCTAATTTAGGTTACATATTAAAAAAGTATAATATGTTGGTAAAGAATTGTTAGTATAATTATAAAATTAAAATTTAGAATTAAGATTGTTTGTATAAATCTTGCCGCAACTACTATATGACATTTCTCTCCAGAGAAAGACAAATCTGAGATTTTAATATACTCTCATAAGTTAATAATGATAATATTAGTTTATAACATAAACCTGACATTTCTCGCCCGAGAAAAACAAATCTTAGATTGTAATATACTCGCATAAGTTAATAATGTAAATATTATTTTGTAAGATTCGACAGAATCAATGCTCATTGATTTCCTAATTTAGGTTAGATATTGAAAAAGTATAATATGTTGGTAAAGAATTGTTAGTGTAATTATAAAATTAAAATTTAAAATTAAGATTGTTTGTATAAATCTTGTCGCAACTACTATATGACATTTCTCTCCAGAGAAATATGATATACCATACCAAAATGATTAACTCCAAACCTTGCCCTCGAACTAAATCAACCTATCAACCTGACATTTCTCGCCCGAGAAAAACAAATCTTAGATTGTAATATACTCGCATAAGTTAATAATGTAAATATTAGTTTGTAAGATTCGACTAAATCAATGCCCATTGATTTTCTAATTTAGGTTAGATATTGAAAAAGTATAATATGTTGGTAAAGAATTGTTAGTGTAATTATAAAATTAAAATTTAGAATTAAGATTTTTTGTATAAATCTTGTCGCAACTACTCTATGGCATTTCTCTCCAGAGAAAAACAAATCTGAGATTTTAATATACTCGCATAAGTTAATAATGATAATATTAGTTTATAAGATTCGACTAAATCAATGCCCATTGATTTTCTAATTTAGGTTAGATATTGAAAAAGTATAATATGTTGGTAAAGAATTGTTAGTGTAATTATAAAATTAAAATTTAGAATTAAGATTTTTTGTATAAATCATGTCGCAACTACTCTATGGCATTTCTCTCCAGAAAACAACAAATCTTATATTGTAAAATACTCGCATAAGTTAATAATGTAAATAGTAGTTTGTAAGATTTGACAAAGTCAATGGACATAGATTTTCTAATTTAGGTTAAATATGGTTAAATAATAAAATGTCGGTAAAGTATTGTTAATATAATTCTGAAATTTAGAATTAAGATCGTTTGTATAAATACTGTCGTAACTTCCATGTCTCTTGAAAATGTTGTTTAGAAAAATATTATTTCATTATTTATGTTGATACAATTTTCATGCCATATCATATCTTACAAAAATGATTTTCTTCGTGATTTTGTTGGCGTATTGCTAAGTTACGAATACAAAAAAGGTGTGAAGTTGTGTTAAAAAAAACAGCGCGGGCAGCTCGCTTAGAGGAGACTTCATAAGATAAAATAAAATTGGTATATTAAACAATAGTTTTAATGGAATTACAATATTGTAGATGATTATCTTCCCAAACACGTATATTTAAGTAGGTCAGGCACCTTTAAGATTATGTACTTAAAATGACAAGAAAAAAATAAATTTTAATTTGTAGAAATATGTAGAGGTAATATTTTGAAATAATATTCAATTTCTGATAAAAAGAGCTCCGAAAAAGAATTCTAGATCCGTTGTATCACAAAATATGACCATTTCTAAATTATGCTCTGCCGTAAACTGCAGGTCCAGGTACTGGATATATTTTAATGCGACACATCTCAAAATGTTGATATTTTTATGTCACCATTGTCCAAAGAGTTGTAGCTATCATATTTATTTGAATAAAACATTTTTAACGGTAAAAAGTTGCTAACAATTTCATTAAGTGATTTATTGTTTGAAAAATGAAGATCGGCCTTTTCAATAAGTATCGGATAAGGAATTTGAAAAAATTTTTCTTACGTATATCGAGGCATTTTATGACACGTTATTAAAAAATGTTCTTTAAAAAATAAAAAACCAAAGAAATTTATAAAATGCCAGTTTTTAAGGGATTTTTTGGAGCTGAAAAATCAGACGCCAGCTGTATCCTGATTGGTCGAATTAGGCAAATCAGGTCCGAGCTCTGCTCCGATTGGCCGAGATCTAATGGGGTGTGGGATCGCTTTCCATTGGTCGAGAGCTAATCGGTTGCGCGATCGATTCCGATTGGCTGACAGCCATCAGCCAATCACGTGCACCACCGTTGGGTATATAAGGGTCAACTGGAGTCACAGTCATCACTTGTTCTACTGCACTTGAGAAGTGAAGAGGGGCAACTGTAAGCATCGTCATGGACTCCTTCAGGCAATTACTGGGCTATATCGGCATCTTTAAAAAACGCGTCGACTTCATCAAACAATTGCCAACAGAAATCTCGCAGATTATATTATCCAAACTGGATACTCAATCTATATACAATGCTTCCCAAGTCTCCCGAAGTTGGCTGTCTGTTTGCAAATCCACTTCCACATTCCGGCAACGCATCCGCCGCTCAATACGACGACGCAAACGTCAACTTTCACGTGCAATCTTTCCTACCACTCTGAACCTTCCAGACATCAACACTTACCGTCCACCTATAATCTCAGCTCCCCAACCAAAAACATATTTTAGCCATACCAAAATGATTAACTCCAAACCTCGCCCTCGAACTAAGTCAACCTATAAACCTGACATTTCTCGCCCGAGAAAAACAAATCTTAGATTGTAATATACTCCCATAAGTTAATAATGTAAATATTATTTTGTAAGATTCGACAAAATCAATGCTCATTGATTTCATAATTTAGGTTAGATATTGAAAAAGTATAATATGTTGGTAAAGAATTGTTAGTGTAATTATAATATTAAAATTTAGAATTAAGATTGTTTGCATAAATCTTGTCGCAACTACTATATGACATTTCTCTCCAGAGAAATATGATATACCATACAAAAATGATTAACTCCAAACCTCGCCCTCGAACTAAATCAACCTATCAACCTCTGACATTTCTCGCCCGAGAAAAACAAATCTTAGATTGTAATATACTCGCATAAGTTAATAATGTAAATATTAGTTTGTAAGATTCGACTAAATCAATGCCCATTGATTTTCTAATTTAGGTTACATATTAAAAAAGTATAATATGTTGGTAAAGAATTGTTAGTATAATTATAAAATTAAAATTTAGAATTAAGATTGTTTGTATAAATCTTGTCGCAACTACTATATGACATTTCTCTCCAGAGAAAGACAAATCTGAGATTTTAATATACTCTCATAAGTTAATAATGATAATATTAGTTTATAAGATAAACCTGACATTTCTCGCCCGAGAAAAACAAATCTTAGATTGTAATATACTCGCATAAGTTAATAATGTAAATATTATTTTGTAAGATTCGACAGAATCAATGCTCATTGATTTCCTAATTTAGGTTAGATATTGAAAAAGTATAATATGTTGGTAAAGAATTGTTAGTGTAATTATAAAATTAAAATTTAAAATTAAGATTGTTTGTATAAATCTTGTCGCAACTACTATATGACATTTCTCTCCAGAGAAATATGATATACCATACCAAAATGATTAACTCCAAACCTTGCCCTCGAACTAAATCAACCTATCAACCTGACATTTCTCGCCCGAGAAAAACAAATCTTAGATTGTAATATACTCGCATAAGTTAATAATGTAAATATTAGTTTGTAAGATTCGACTAAATCAATGCCCATTGATTTTCTAATTTAGGTTAGATATTGAAAAAGTATAATATGTTGGTAAAGAATTGTTAGTGTAATTATAAAATTAAAATTTAGAATTAAGATTTTTTGTATAAATCTTGTCGCAACTACTCTATGGCATTTCTCTCCAGAGAAAAACAAATCTGAGATTTTAATATACTCGCATAAGTTAATAATGATAATATTAGTTTATAAGATTCGACTAAATCAATGCCCATTGATTTTCTAATTTAGGTTAGATATTGAAAAAGTATAATATGTTGGTAAAGAATTGTTAGTGTAATTATAAAATTAAAATTTAGAATTAAGATTTTTTGTATAAATCTTGTCGCAACTACTCTATGGCATTTCTCTCCAGAAAAGAACAAATCTTATATTGTAAAATACTCGCATAAGTTAATAATGTAAATAGTAGTTTGTAAGATTTGACAAAGTCAATGGACATAGATTTTCTAATTTAGGTTAAATATGGTTAAAGAATAAAATGTCGGTAAAGTATTGTTAATATAATTCTGAAATTTAGAATTAAGATCGTTTGTATAAATACTGTCGTAACTTCCATGTCTCTTGAAAATGTTGTTTAGAAAAATATTATTTCATTATTTATGTTGATACAATTTTCATGCCATATCATATCTTACAAAAATGATTTTCTTCGTGATTTTGTTGGCGTATTGCTAAGTTACGAATACAAAAAAGGTGTGAAGTTGTGTTAAAAAAAAAACAGCGCGGGCAGCTCGCTTAGAGGAGACTTCATAAGATAAATTAAAATTGGTATATTAAACAATAGTTTTAATGGAATTACAATATTGTAGATGATTTTCTTCCCAAACACGTATATTTAAGTAGGTCAGGCACCTTTAAGATTATGTTCTTAAAATGACAAGAAAAAAATAAATTTTAATTTGTAGAAATATGTAGAGGTAATATTTTGAAATAATATTCAATTTCTGATAAAAAGAGCTCCGAAAAAGAATTCTAGATCCGTTGTATCAAAAAATATGACCATTTCTAAATTATGCTCTGCCGTAAACTGCAGGTCCAGGTACTGGATATATTTTAATGCGACACATCTCAAAATGTTGATATTTTTATGTCACCATTGTCCAAAGAGTTGTAGCTATCATATTTATTTGAATAAAACATTTTTAACGGTAAAAAGTTGCTAACAATTTCATTAAGTGATTTATTGTTTGAAAAATGAAGATCGGCCTTTTCAATAAGTATCGGATAAGGAATTTGAAAAAATTTTTCTTACGTATATCGAGGCATTTTATGACACGTTATTAAAAAATGTTCTTTAAAAAATAAAAAACCAAAGAAATTTATAAAATGCCAGTTTTTAAGGGATTTTTTGGAGCTGAAAAATCAGACACCAGCTGTATCCTGATTGGTCGAATTAGGCAAATCAGGTCCGAGCTCTGCTCCGATTGGCCGAGATCTAATGGGGTGTGGAATCGCTTTCCATTGGTCGAGAGCTAATCGGTTGCGCGATCGATTCCGATTGGCTGACAGCCATCAGCCAATTACGTGCACCACCGTTGGGTATATAAGGGTCAACTGGAGTCACAGTCATCACTTGTTCTACTGCACTTGAGAAGTGAAGAGGGGCAACTGTAAGCATCGTCATGGACTCCTTCAGGCAATTACTGGGCTATATCGGCATCTTTAAAAAACGCGTCGACTTCATCAAACAATTGCCAACAGAAATCTCGCAGATTATATTATCCAAACTGGATACTCAATCTATATACAATGCTTCCCAAGTCTCCCGAAGTTGGCTGTCTGTTTGCAAATCCACTTCCACATTCCGGCAACGCATCCGCCGCTCAATACGACGACGCAAACGTCAACTTTCACGTGCAATCTTTCCTACCACTCTGAACCTTCCAGACATCAACACTTACCGTCCACCTATAATCTCAGCTCCCCAACCAAAAACATATTTTAGCCATACCAAAATGATTAACTTCAAACCTCGCCCTCGAACTAAGTCAACCTATAAACCTGACATTTCTCGCCCGAGAAAAACAAATCTTAGATTGTAATATACTCGCATAAGTTAATAATGTAAATATTATTTTGTAAGATTCGACAAAATCAATGCTCATTGATTTCCTAATTTAGGTTAGATATTGAAAAAGTATAATATGTTGGTAAAGAATTGTTAGTGTAATTATAATATTAAAATTTAGAATTAAGATTGTTTGCATAAATCTTGTCGCAACTACTATATGACATTTCTCTCCAGAGAAATATGATATACCATACCCAAATGATTAACTCCAAACCTCGCCCTCGAACTAAATCAACCTATCAACCTCTGACATTTCTCGCCCGAGAAAAACAAATCTTAGATTGTAATATACTCGCATAAGTTAATAATGTAAATATTAGTTTGTAAGATTCGACTAAATCAATGCCCATTGATTTTCTAATTTAGGTTACATATTAAAAAAGTATAATATGTTGGTAAAGAATTGTTAGTATAATTATAAAATTAAAATTTAGAATTAAGATTGTTTGTATAAATCTTGCCGCAACTACTATATGACATTTCTCTCCAGAGAAAGACAAATCTGAGATTTTAATATACTCTCATAAGTTAATAATGATAATATTAGTTTATAAGATAAACCTGACATTTCTCGCCCGAGAAAAACAAATCTTAGATTGTAATATACTCGCATAAGTTAATAATGTAAATATTATTTTGTAAGATTCGACAGAATCAATGCTCATTGATTTCCTAATTTAGGTTAGATATTGAAAAAGTATAATATGTTGGTAAAGAATTGTTAGTGTAATTATAAAATTAAAATTTAAAATTAAGATTGTTTGTATAAATCTTGTCGCAACTACTATATGACATTTCTCTCCAGAGAAATATGATATACCATACCAAAATGATTAACTCCAAACCTTGCCCTCGAACTAAATCAACCTATCAACCTGACATTTCTCGCCCGAGAAAAACAAATCTTATATTGTAAAATACTCGCATAAGTTAATAATGTAAATAGTAGTTTGTAAGATTTGACAAAGTCAATGGACATAGATTTTCTAATTTAGGTTAAATATGGTTAAAGAATAAAATGTCGGTAAAGTATTGTTAATATAATTCTGAAATTTAGAATTAAGATCGTTTGTATAAATACTGTCGTAACTTCCATGTCTCTTGAAAATGTTGTTTAGAAAAATATTATTTCATTATTTATGTTGATACAATTTTCATGCCATATCATATCTTACAAAAATGATTTTCTTCGTGATTTTGTTGGCGTATTGCTAAGTTACGAATACAAAAAAGGTGTGAAGTTGTGTTAAAAAAAAACAGCGCGGGCAGCTCGCTTAGAGGAGACTTCATAAGATAAATTAAAATTGGTATATTAAACAATAGTTTTAATGGAATTACAATTGTGTAGATGATTTTCTTCCCAAACACGTATATTTAAGTAGGTCAGGCACCTTTAAGATTATGTTCTTAAAATGACAAGAAAAAAATAAATTTTAATTTGTAGAAATATGTAGAGGTAATATTTTGAAATAATATTCAATTTCTGATAAAAAGAGCTCCGAAAAAGAATTCTAGATCCGTTGTATCAAAAAATATGACCATTTCTAAATTATGCTCTGCCGTAAACTGCAGGTCCAGGTACTGGATATATTTTAATGCGACACATCTCAAAATGTTGATATTTTTATGTCACCATTGTCCAAAGAGTTGTAGCTATCATATTTATTTGAATAAAACATTTTTAACGGTAAAAAGTTGCTAACAATTTCATTAAGTGATTTATTGTTTGAAAAATGAAGATCGGCCTTTTCAATAAGTATCGGATAAGGAATTTGAAAAAATTTTTCTTACGTATATCGAGGCATTTTATGACACGTTATTAAAAAATGTTCTTTAAAAAATAAAAAACCAAAGAAATTTATAAAATGCCAGTTTTTAAGGGATTTTTTGGAGCTGAAAAATCAGACGCCAGCTGTATCCTGATTGGTCGAATTAGGCAAATCAGGTCCGAGCTCTGCTCCGATTGGCCGAGATCTAATGGGGTGTGGAATCGCTTTCCATTGGTCGAGAGCTAATCGGTTGCGCGATCGATTCCGATTGGCTGACAGCCATCAGCCAATTACGTGCACCACCGTTGGGTATATAAGGGTCAACTGGAGTCACAGTCATCACTTGTTCTACTGCACTTGAGAAGTGAAGAGGGGCAACTGTAAGCATCGTCATGGACTCCTTCAGGCAATTACTGGGCTATATCGGCATCTTTAAAAAACGCGTCGACTTCATCAAACAATTGCCAACAGAAATCTCGCAGATTATATTATCCAAACTGGATACTCAATCTATAAACAATGCTTCCCAAGTCTCCCGAAGTTGGCTGTCTGTTTGCAAATCCACTTCCACATTCCGGCAACGCATCCGCCGCTCAATACGACGACGCAAACGTCAACTTTCACGTGCAATCTTTCCTACCACTCTGAACCTTCCAGACATCAACACTTACCGTCCACCTATAATCTCAGCTCCCCAACCAAAAACATATTTTAGCCATACCAAAATGATTAACTTCAAACCTCGCCCTCGAACTAAGTCAACCTATAAACCTGACATTTCTCGCCCGAGAAAAACAAATCTTAGATTGTAATATACTCGCATAAGTTAATAATGTAAATATTATTTTGTAAGATTCGACAAAATCAATGCTCATTGATTTCCTAATTTAGGTTAGATATTGAAAAAGTATAATATGTTGGTAAAGAATTGTTAGTGTAATTATAATATTAAAATTTAGAATTAAGATTGTTTGCATAAATCTTGTCGCAACTACTATATGACATTTCTCTCCAGAGAAATATGATATACCATACCAAAATGATTAACTCCAAACCTCGCCCTCGAACTAAATCAACCTATCAACCTCTGACATTTCTCGCCCGAGAAAAACAAATCTTAGATTGTAATATACTCGCATAAGTTAATAATGTAAATATTAGTTTGTAAGATTCGACTAAATCAATGCCCATTGATTTTCTAATTTAGGTTACATATTAAAAAAGTATAATATGTTGGTAAAGAATTGTTAGTATAATTATAAAATTAAAATTTAGAATTAAGATTGTTTGTATAAATCTTGCCGCAACTACTATATGACATTTCTCTCCAGAGAAAGACAAATCTGAGATTTTAATATACTCTCATAAGTTAATAATGATAATATTAGTTTATAAGATAAACCTGACATTTCTCGCCCGAGAAAAACAAATCTTAGATTGTAATATACTCGCATAAGTTAATAATGTAAATATTATTTTGTAAGATTCGACAGAATCAATGCTCATTGATTTCCTAATTTAGGTTAGATATTGAAAAAGTATAATATGTTGGTAAAGAATTGTTAGTGTAATTATAAAATTAAAATTTAAAATTAAGATTGTTTGTATAAATCTTGTCGCAACTACTATATGACATTTCTCTCCAGAGAAATATGATATACCATACCAAAATGATTAACTCCAAACCTTGCCCTCGAACTAAATCAACCTATCAACCTGACATTTCTCGCCCGAGAAAAACAAATCTTAGATTGTAATATACTCGCATAAGTTAATAATGTAAATATTAGTTTGTAAGATTCGACTAAATCAATGCCCATTGATTTTCTAATTTAGGTTAGATATTGAAAAAGTATAATATGTTGGTAAAGAATTGTTAGTGTAATTATAAAATTAAAATTTAGAATTAAGATTTTTTGTATAAATCTTGTCGCAACTACTCTATGGTATTTCTCTCCAGAGAAAAACAAATCTGAGATTTTAATATACTCGCATAAGTTAATAATGATAATATTAGTTTATAAGATTCGACTAAATCAATGCCCATTGATTTTCTAATTTAGGTTAGATATTGAAAAAGTATAATATGTTGGTAAAGAATTGTTAGTGTAATTATAAAATTAAAATTTAGAATTAAGATTTTTTGTATAAATCATGTCGCAACTACTCTATGGCATTTCTCTCCAGAAAAGAACAAATCTTATATTGTAAAATACTCGCATAAGTTAATAATGTAAATAGTAGTTTGTAAGATTTGACAAAGTCAATGGACATAGATTTTCTAATTTAGGTTAAATATGGTTAAATAATAAAATGTCGGTAAAGTATTGTTAATATAATTCTGAAATTTAGAATTAAGATCGTTTGTATAAATACTGTCGTAACTTCCATGTCTCTTGAAAATGTTGTTTAGAAAAATATTATTTCATTATTTATGTTGATACAATTTTCATGCCATATCATATCTTACAAAAATGATTTTCTTCGTGATTTTGTTGGCGTATTGCTAAGTTACGAATACAAAAAAGGTGTGAAGTTGTGTTAAAAAAAACAGCGCGGGCAGCTCGCTTAGAGGAGACTTCATAAGATAAATTAAAATTGGTATATTAAACAATAGTTTTAATGGAATTACAATATTGTAGATGATTATCTTCCCAAACACGTATATTTAAGTAGGTCAGGCACCTTTAAGATTATGTACTTAAAATGACAAGAAAAAAATAAATTTTAATTTGTAGAAATATGTAGAGGTAATATTTTGAAATAATATTCAATTTCTGATAAAAAGAGCTCCGAAAAAGAATTCTAGATCCGTTGTATCACAAAATATGACCATTTCTAAATTATGCTCTGCCGTAAACTGCAGGTCCAGGTACTGGATATATTTTAATGCGACACATCTCAAAATGTTGATATTTTTATGTCACCATTGTCCAAAGAGTTGTAGCTATCATATTTATTTGAATAAAACATTTTTAACGGTAAAAAGTTGCTAACAATTTCATTAAGTGATTTATTGTTTGAAAAATGAAGATCGGCCTTTTCAATAAGTATCGGATAAGGAATTTGAAAAAATTTTTCTTACGTATATCGAGGCATTTTATGACACGTTATTAAAAAATGTTCTTTAAAAATAAAAAACCAAAGAAATTTATAAAATGCCAGTTTTTAAGGGATTTTTTGGAGCTGAAAAATCAGACGCCAGCTGTATCCTGATTGGTCGAATTAGGCAAATCAGGTCCGAGCTCTGCTCCGATTGGCCGAGATCTAATGGGGTGTGGGATCGCTTTCCATTGGTCGAGAGCTAATCGGTTGCGCGATCGATTCCGATTGGCTGACAGCCATCAGCCAATCACGTGCACCACCGTTGGGTATATAAGGGTCAACTGGAGTCACAGTCATCACTTGTTCTACTGCACTTGAGAAGTGAAGAGGGGCAACTGTAAGCATCGTCATGGACTCCTTCAGGCAATTACTGGGCTATATCGGCATCTTTAAAAACGCGTCGACTTCATCAAACAATTGCCAACAGAAATCTCGCAGATTATATTATCCAAACTGGATACTCAATCTATATACAATGCTTCCCAAGTCTCCCGAAGTTGGCTGTCTGTTTGCAAATCCACTTCCACATTCCGGCAACGCATCCGCCGCTCAATACGACGACGCAAACGTCAACTTTCACGTGCAATCTTTCCTACCACTCTGAACCTTCCAGACATCAACACTTACCGTCCACCTATAATCTCAGCTCCCCAACCAAAAACATATTTTAGCCATACCAAAATGATTAACTCCAAACCTCGCCCTCGAACTAAGTCAACCTATAAACCTGACATTTCTCGCCCGAGAAAAACAAATCTTAGATTGTAATATACTCGCATAAGTTAATAATGTAAATATTATTTTGTAAGATTCGACAAAATCAATGCTCATTGATTTCCTAATTTAGGTTAGATATTGAAAAAGTATAATATGTTGGTAAAGAATTGTTAGTGTAATTATAATATTAAAATTTAGAATTAAGATTGTTTGCATAAATCTTGTCGCAACTACTATATGACATTTCTCTCCAGAGAAATATGATATACCATACCAAAATGATTAACTCCAAACCTCGCCCTCGAACTAAATCAACCTATCAACCTCTGACATTTCTCGCCCGAGAAAAACAAATCTTAGATTGTAATATACTCGCATAAGTTAATAATTTAAATATTAGTTTGTAAGATTCGACTAAATCAATGCCCATTGATTTTCTAATTTAGGTTACATATTAAAAAAGTATAATATGTTGGTAAAGAATTGTTAGTATAATTATAAAATTAAAATTTAGAATTAAGATTGTTTGTATAAATCTTGTCGCAACTACTATATGACATTTCTCTCCAGAGAAAGACAAATCTGAGATTTTAATATACTCTCATAAGTTAATAATGATAATATTAGTTTATAAGATAAACCTGACATTTCTCGCCCGAGAAAAACAAATCTTAGATTGTAATATACTCGCATAAGTTAATAATGTAAATATTATTTTGTAAGATTCGACAGAATCAATGCTCATTGATTTCCTAATTTAGGTTAGATATTGAAAAAGTATAATATGTTGGTAAAGAATTGTTAGTGTAATTATAAAATTAAAATTTAAAATTAAGATTGTTTGTATAAATCTTGTCGCAACTACTATATGACATTTCTCTCCAGAGAAATATGATATACCATACCAAAATGATTAACTCCAAACCTTGCCCTCGAACTAAATCAACCTATCAACCTGACATTTCTCGCCCGAGAAAAACAAATCTTAGATTGTAATATACTCGCATAAGTTAATAATGTAAATATTAGTTTGTAAGATTCGACTAAATCAATGCCCATTGATTTTCTAATTTAGGTTAGATATTGAAAAAGTATAATATGTTGGTAAAGAATTGTTAGTGTAATTATAAAATTAAAATTTAGAATTAAGATTTTTTGTATAAATCTTGTCGCAACTACTCTATGGCATTTCTCTCCAGAGAAAAACAAATCTGAGATTTTAATATACTCGCATAAGTTAATAATGATAATATTAGTTTATATGATTCGACTAAATCAATGCCCATTGATTTTCTAATTTAGGTTAGATATTGAAAAAGTATAATATGTTGGTAAAGAATTGTTAGTGTAATTATAAAATTAAAATTTAGAATTAAGATTTGTTGTATAAATCTTGTCGCAACTACTCTATGGCATTTCTCTCCAGAAAAGAACAAATCTTATATTGTAAAATACTCGCATAAGTTAATAATGTAAATAGTAGTTTGTAAGATTTGACAAAGTCAATGGACATAGATTTTCTAATTTAGGTTAAATATGGTTAAAGAATAAAATGTCGGTAAAGTATTGTTAATATAATTCTGAAATTTAGAATTAAGATCGTTTGTATAAATACTGTCGTAAATTCCATGTCTCTTGAAAATGTTGTTTAGAAAAATATTATTTCATTATTTATGTTGATACAATTTTCATGCCATATCATATCTTACAAAAATGATTTTCTTCGTGATTTTGTTGGCGAATTGCTAAGTTACGAATACAAAAAAGGTGTGAAGTTGTGTTAAAAAAAACAGCGCGGGCAGCTCGCTTAGAGGAGACTTCATAAGATAAATTAAAATTGGTATATTAAACAATAGTTTTAATGGAATTACAATATTGTAGATGATTTTCTTCCCAAACACGTATATTTAAGTAGGTCAGGCACCTTTAAGATTATGTTCTTAAAATGACAAGAAAAAAATAAATTTTAATTTGTAGAAATATGTAGAGGTAATATTTTGAAATAATATTCAATTTCTGATAAAAAGAGCTCCGAAAAAGAATTCTAGATCCGTTGTATCACAAAATATGACCATTTCTAAATTATGCTCTGCCGTAAACTGCAGGTCCAGGTACTGGATATATTTTAATGCGACACATCTCAAAATGTTGATATTTTTATGTCACCATTGTCCAAAGAGTTGTAGCTATCATATTTATTTGAATAAAACATTTTTAACGGTAAAAAGTTGCTAACAATTTCATTAAGTGATTTATTGTTTGAAAAATGAAGATCGGCCTTTTCAATAAGTATCGGATAAGGAATTTGAAAAAATTTTTCTTACGTATATCGAGGCATTTTATGACACGTTATTAAAAAATGTTCTTTAAAAAATAAAAAACCAAAGAAATTTATAAAATGCCAGTTTTTAAGGGATTTTTTGGGGCTGAAAAATCAGATGCCAGCTGTATCCTGATTGGTCGAATTAGGCAAATCAGGTCCGAGCTCTGCTCCGATTGGCCGAGATCTAATGGAGTGTGGGATCGCTTTCCATTGGTCGAGAGCTAATCGGTTGCGCGATCGATTCCGATTGGCTGACAGCCATCAGCCAATCACGTGCACCACCGTTGGGTATATAAGGGTCAACTGGAGTCACAGTCATCACTTGTTCTACTGCACTTGAGAAGTGAAGAGGGGCAACTGTAAGCATCGTCATGGACTCCTTCAGGCAATTACTGGGCTATATCGGCATCTTTAAAAAACGCGTCGACTTCATCAAACAATTGCCAACAGAAATCTCGCAGATTATATTATCCAAACTGGATACTCAATCTATTTACAATGCTTCCCAAGTCTCCCGAAGTTGGCTGTCTGTTTGCAAATCCACTTCCATATTCCGGCAACGCATCCGCCTCTCAATACGAAGACGCAAACGTCAACTTTCACGTGCAATCTTTCCTACCACTCTGAACCTTCCAGACATCAACACTTACTGTCCACCTATAATCTCAGCTCCCCAACCAAAAACATATTTTAGCCATACCAAAATGATTAACTCCAAACCTCGCCCTCGAACTAAGTCAACCTATAAACCTGACATTTCTCGCCCGAGAAAAACAAATCTTAGATTGTAATATACTCGCATAAGTTAATAATGTAAATATTATTTTGTAAGATTCGACAAAATCAATGCTCATTGATTTCCTAATTTAGGTTAGATATTGAAAAAGTATAATATGTTGGTAAAGAATTGTTAGTGTAATTATAATATTAAAATTTAGAATTAAGATTGTTTGCATAAATCTTGTCGCAACTACTATATGACATTTCTCTCCAGAGAAATATGATATACCATACCAAAATGATTAACTCCAAACCTCGCCCTCGAACTAAATCAACCTATCAACCTCTGACATTTCTCGCCCGAGAAAAACAAATCTTAGATTGTAATATACTCGCATAAGTTAATAATTTAAATATTAGTTTGTAAGATTCGACTAAATCAATGCCCATTGATTTTCTAATTTAGGTTACATATTAAAAAAGTATAATATGTTGGTAAAGAATTGTTAGTATAATTATAAAATTAAAATTTAGAATTAAGATTGTTTGTATAAATCTTGTCGCAACTACTATATGACATTTCTCTCCAGAGAAAGACAAATCTGAGATTTTAATATACTCTCATAAGTTAATAATGATAATATTAGTTTATAAGATAAACCTGACATTTCTCGCCCGAGAAAAACAAATCTTAGATTGTAATATACTCGCATAAGTTAATAATGTAAATATTATTTTGTAAGATTCGACAGAATCAATGCTCATTGATTTCCTAATTTAGATTAGATATTGAAAAAGTATAATATGTTGGTAAAGAATTGTTAGTGTAATTATAAAATTAAAATTTAAAATTAAGATTGTTTGTATAAATCTTGTCGCAACTACTATATGACATTTCTCTCCAGAGAAATATGATATACCATACCAAAATGATTAACTCCAAACCTTGCCCTCGAACTAAATCAACCTATCAACCTGACATTTCTCGCCCGAGAAAAACAAATCTTAGATTGTAATATACTCTCATAAGTTAATAATGTAAATATTAGTTTGTAAGATTCGACTAAATCAATGCCCATTGATTTTCTAATTTAGGTTAGATATTGAAAAAGTACAATATGTTGGTAAAGAATTGTTAGTGTAATTATAAAATTAAAATTTAGAATTAAGATTTTTTGTATAAATCTTGTCGCAACTACTCTATGGCATTTCTCTCCAGAGAAAAACAAATCTGAGATTTTAATATACTCGCATAAGTTAATAATGATAATATTAGTTTATAAGATTCGACTAAATCAATGCCCATTGATTTTCTAATTTAGGTTAGATATTGAAAAAGTATAATATGTTGGTAAAGAATTGTTAGTGTAATTATAAAATTAAAATTTAGAATTAAGATTTTTTGTATAAATCATGTCGCAACTACTCTATGGCATTTCTCTCCAGAAAAGAACAAATCTTATATTGTAAAATACTCGCATAAGTTAATAATGTAAATAGTAGTTTGTAAGATTTGACAAAGTCAATGGACATAGATTTTCTAATTTAGGTTAAATATGGTTAAATAATAAAATGTCGGTAAAGTATTGTTAATATAATTCTGAAATTTAGAATTAAGATCGTTTGTATAAATACTGTCGTAACTTCCATGTCTCTTGAAAATGTTGTTTAGAAAAATATTATTTCATTATTTATGTTGATACAATTTTCATGCCATATCATATCTTACAAAAATGATTTTCTTCGTGATTTTGTTGGCGTATTGCTAAGTTACGAATACAAAAAAGGTGTGAAGTTGTGTTAAAAAAAACAGCGCGGGCAGCTCGCTTAGAGGAGACTTCATAAGATAAATTAAAATTGGTATATTAAACAATAGTTTTAATGGAATTACAATATTGTAGATGATTATCTTCCCAAACACGTATATTTAAGTAGGTCAGGCACCTTTAAGATTATGTACTTAAAATGACAAGAAAAAAATAAATTTTAATTTGTAGAAATATGTAGAGGTAATATTTTGAAATAATATTCAATTTCTGATAAAAAGAGCTCCGAAAAAGAATTCTAGATCCGTTGTATCACAAAATATGACCATTTCTAAATTATGCTCTGCCGTAAACTGCAGGTCCAGGTACTGGATATATTTTAATGCGACACATCTCAAAATGTTGATATTTTTATGTCTCCATTGTCCAAAGAGTTGTAGCTATCATATTTATTTGAATAAAACATTTTTAACGGTAAAAAGTTGCTAACAATTTCATTAAGTGATTTATTGTTTGAGAAATGAAGATCGGCCTTTTCAATAAGTATCGGATAAGGAATTTGAAAAAATTTTTCTTACGTATATCGAGGCATTTTATGACACGTTATTAAAAAATGTTCTTTAAAAAATAAAAAACCAAAGAAATTTATAAAATGCCAGTTTTTAAGGGATTTTTTGGGGCTGAAAAATCAGATGCCAGCTGTATCCTGATTGGTCGAATTAGGCAAATCAGGTCCGCGCTCTGCTCCGATTGGCCGAGATCTAATGGGGTGTGGGATCGCTTTCCATTGGTGGAGAGCTAATTGGTTGCGCGATTGATTCCGATTGGCCGACAGCCATCAGCCAATCACGTGCACCACCGTTGGGTATATAAGGGTCAACTGGAGTCACAGCCATCAGTTGTTCTACTGCACTTGAGAAGTGAAGAGGGGCAACTGTAAGCATCGTCATGGACTCCTTCAGGCAATTACTGGGCTATATCGGCATCTTTAAAAAACGCGTCGACTTCATCAAACAATTGCCAACAGAAATCTCGCAGATTATATTATCCAAACTGGATACTCAATCTATATACAATGCTTCCCAAGTCTCCCGAAGTTGGCTGTCTGTTTGCAAATCCACTTTCACATTCCGGCAACGCATCCGCCGCTCAATACGACGACGCAAACGTCAACTTTCACGTGCAATCTTTCCTACCACTCTGAACCTTCCAGACATCAACACTTACCGTCCACCTATAATCTCAGCTCCCCAACCAAAAACATACTTTAGCCATACCAAAATGATTAACTCCAAACCTCGCCCTCGAACTAAGTCAACCTATAATCCTGACATTTCTCGCCCGAGAAAAACAAATCTTAGATTGTAATATACTCGCATAATTTAATAATGTAAATATTATTTTGTAAGATTCGACAAAATCGATGCTCATTGATTTCCTAATTTAGGTTAGATATTGAAAAAGTATAATATGGTGGTAAAGGATTGTTAGTGTAATTATAAAATTAAAATTTAGAATTAAGATTGTTTGTATAAATCTTGTCGCAACTACTATATGACATTTCTCTCCAGAGAAATATGATATACCATACCAAAATGATTAACTCCAAACCTCGCCCTCGAACTAAATCAACCTATCAACCTCTGACATTTCTCGCCCGAGAAAAACAAATCTTAGATTGTAATATACTCGCATAAGTTAATAATGTAAATATTAGTTTGTAAGATTCGACTAAATCAATGCCCATTGATTTTCTAATTTAGGTTAGATATTAAAAAAGTATAATATGTTGGTAAAGAATTGTTAGTGTAATTATAAAATTAAAATTTAGAATTAAGATTGTTTGTATAAATCTTGTCGCAACTACTATATGACATTTCTCTCCAGAGAAAGACAAATCTGAGATTTTAATATACTCGCTTAAGTTAATAATGATAATATTAGTTTATAAGATTCGACAAAATCAATGCCCATTGATTTTCTAATTTAGGTTAGATATTGAAAAAGTATAATATGTTGGTAAAGAATTGTTAGTGTAATTATAAAATTAAAATTTAGAATTAAGATTGTTTGTATAAATTTTGTCGCAACTAATCTATGGCATTTCTCTCCAGAAAAAAACAAATCTTATATTGTAAAATACTCGCATAAGTTAATAATGTAAATAGTAGTTTGTAAGATTTGACAAAGTCAATGGACATAGATTTTCTAATTTAGGTTAAATATGGTTAAAGAATAAAATGTCGGTAAAGTATTGTTAATATAATTCTGAAATTTAGAATTAAGATCGTTTGTATAAATACTGTCGTAACTTCCATGTGTCTTGAAATGTTGTTTAGAAAAATATTATTTCATTATTTATTTTGATACAATTTTCATGCCATATCGTATCTTACAAAAATGATTTTCTTCGTGATTTTGTTGGCGGGTTGCTAATTTATAAAAACAAAAAAGGTGTGAAGTTGTGTTAAAAAAAACAGCGCGGGCAGCTCGCTTAGAGGAGACCTCATAAGATAAATTAAAATTGGTATATTAAACAATAGTTTTAATGGAATTACAATATTGTAGATGATACGTATATTTAAGTAGGTCAGACACCTTTAAGATTATGTTCTTAAAATGACAAGAAAAAACAAAAACATACTTTAGCCATACCGAAATGATTAACTCCAAACCTCGCTCTCGAACTAAATCAATCTTAGATTGTAATATACAAGATATAAGAAAGACAGAAATTATGCAAGTTTCAATCATATTTAAAATCTGATATTCATGGTTCTCCCTTGTAAATGAAATTTTCACCATTTGGTAATCTTAAGTTTCCTTTATTATAGTTCAATCTATGAAATATTCTTATTGCTAATTCAAATTGTTTTTGGGTCTGAACAACACGACATAATCTCTTATGCTTATCTACAGCATAAGAGTATTATTATTATAATTATAGTTGGAATTATCAACGTAGTTCTGTAACGCTTTACTAATAATCTTTGTAGACGTATTGTATCTACTGTTCGTAACTCATGAAGTGACGGAAACAAAGTTCGAGATTTCCAGTGTATTAAGATCCGTTAAAGCTGTGGTAAGATAAGCTTGTATAAAATAACTAATTTAATAGAAAAACTCGGTAAGTTTTATTTCTCACCATAACATCAGTTGAATAAACAAAGTCACAGCATAAAACAGATAAAACCACCTAAATCCAAAAGACATTCTTCCAATTATCCACAATTAAACGAGAAAATCGCCCTGGCAAATTAGTTGTCGGGCAAAAACAAATTGCCCAGTGCCGAGTAGTGTAATTCAAAGGCGCCTCGCGAACTCGTGCATAAATCCACCTGAGGGTTTTTTTTTGTTCTCCGCGCGTCTATTCTTAATTTTCTCGGCGGGCCGTAACTACGCGGCCCATTACACTACAGCTTTTCTCTGTCTCTGGCACCGTTCTAAATGTTCTTCTCTCGCGATCAAGTACAGCAGCAGCAGCAGGAACAGCAGCAGTAGAAATACAAAGCGCGTGGCAAAAAGCGGGCAGGCGCGGGACGCGCTCACGCGGTTTTGCGCTCTCTCAGCTCTGAACCAAAGCACACCTCCGGGCCATTAGTATGCCGAGTTGTACATCCGCGTGCATAGTATATATATATATATATATATATATATATATATATATATATATATATATATATATATAGATATATAGATATATATATATATATATATATATATATATATATATATATATATATATATATATATATATATATATATATATATATATATATATATATATATATATATATATATATATATATATATATATATATATATATATATATATATATATATATATATATATATATATATAAGACGAGGATAGCCACATTCCGAAGAACATAAAACGCGAGCGATGAAAAATGCAGGCTGATCGGGAAAATCGGCGAGTAAGATCCCGCTAGTCCCTAGAACACACACATATATATGTACACCTGGTACCCCTAATCATCTATAGAGCGTGCCTAAGGGAACGCGCGCGTTACGGACGCTCTCTACATATATATATATATATATATATATATATATATATATATATATATATATATATATGTAGAGAGCGTCCGTAACGCGCGCGTTCCCTTAGGCACGCTCTATAGATGATTAGGGGTACCAGGTGTACATATATATGTGTGTGTTCTAGGGACTAGCGGGATCTTACTCGCCGATTTTCCCGATCAGCCTGCATTTTTCATCGCTCGCGTTTTATGTTCTTCGGAATGTGGCTATCCTCGTCTTGGCGTCGGTTGTACAGATTCGCCTGGCAGCGCGATTACCCACACACGAGAATGATCGGCGCGCTGCGGTGGCAGATGAGAGATAACGAGTATATGGGGAGTGAACGACTTTTTGTGTGTAAGAGAGAGACAGAGTGGGGAGGTGAATAGAGATGGAACAGGAAGACCTCGTGTAATTGATTGTGCTTTTTTTCAGACTTCGTTTGGGGGCACGCGCCGATGCATGCGTTAGGAGGCGCGCTTTCGCGTGCCAGTCTTTTTGCAAGCGGTCACGGGCTACGCGCATTAGCCTGTATGCAAAGTGTCTTGTTAATATCTGCGTTTTACTTTTAGATGCTCTCAGATTTATTAAGGGTTTCTAATAAACTTTTTAAATTAATGTTGTAACGTTTAATATGTGGTTGAGAATTAACATCATGCATTTGACAGATGTCAAAAATATTCATGAAATATTTTTATCTTTTATAAAAATTAGTATGGAGTATTAATTTTCAAAATATTCTATTGAAAAAACAATTTTATAAATACCCGTGTCTAGCCATTTTGTAGCAATTGTTGTTAAGTCGTCGCTGAATGGCTATATATATATACGAGCTGTAAAAAATCATTATGTAAATGTAAGAACAAAGGGATACTTTTTAATAATAGTAACGAGAAATTCTGAAAAAATTAAAGTAAAAACAAAATCATATAGATGTTTCTTAATACGAAATTGATGTTATAACATATAAGTAATAATTTGCATGTATATTTATGTAGAGTATTTAATAAAAAACATTTGTGTAAGGCAAATATTATAGCAAAAAGGATATTAAAAAGTGGTCCCAATGTACTTAAGATATTATCAATTTATGGATATGTTATTAATTTTTTATTTACTTCGAATATAGTTAATTTATATGAAATATCACTCGTTTTGTTAGTTTATCAAGCGTTTTACAACACATTACTTTTACGACATCGTAAACTTGATATTCGTTTTTTCAGATGTATGACGAAATTAATGTATTTCACAATTACATCTTATATATAATGTTATTGATTTTAAATAAATATTTGTGTTATATACGCCTTCTTGAAACTAAATATAGAGTAATTGATATTCAAGCCCCTCCAACAACTTTTTTTCAACGCACTGAAAATCAAGTTTCTTCGACTTGACGATCATACAAGTTTGCATTTGATAATCCTACAAGTATACACGAGCACCTGATAATATTTTAACCGGCTTTTTTCCCGTGTACACATGTCTGGCGCCACTTGAAACATAGACTCGTCACGTAAACAACTTCCTCGACTTTTGTAATTTATTTCGGTCTGCAATCGCCCGACGCGTTCTCGACTCGGGAACGCAAAAAAAGTCACTGAATTTAATAATTTCGTATGCGCTCGGCTCACCCGGGCGCGCAAAGATGAAATTATATGCGTATAATTTCTTATTTATTTCTATATAGAAGCACGTCCCCCGTATTTATGAAGATATGCAAATCGGCAAACTCATTTTGCATATTTAATCAGCGCGTCAGCAGAGACTCTGTTGCAGCTCCGCTCCTGCGTGCACGAAGAGCTTGGAAATTCGCTACGCTGTCGTGGATAATTACTATCAGTCATAATAAAGTAAGAAGAAAAAAATCGCTACTAAAAATAGACTTATCACGGCGCGACTCCTCTCCTCTCGCGTGCTGTCTCATTGAACGTCTTTTTCGAACCCTTATACGTATTCCGAATAAAATTGAGGGCAGAGACGCAAGAGCAGTGTCTGTGTGTGTGTGTGTGTGCACATGTGTGTATGTATACGTGTGCATGTGTGCATATGTGTATATGCGCAAGGAAAAGGAAGAACAAGACTGAGAAAGAGAAAGAGAGAGAGGGTAAGTATGGCACGGAGGAGAGACTGCAAGAAGAGCGAGAGAGAAAGATACAACAGACCAGTCTGGCCAGCTGATGAGCCGGTTCTCTCTCTATCTCTCTGCTTCTCTCTCTCTCTCTCTCTCTCTCTCTCTCTCCCTCGCTCCCTCTCTGATACACTTTTGTTTCGCCTTTTCCCTCCCGGGCACTGAGCTCGCTTTTTCCTTCTTTTTCCATCCTCTACCTCTCTCCCCTCTTTCTCTCTCTTTCTCTCTGTTGGCTACTCGAGTCCTGCGCGCGCGCTCGGGACCGAGAGTAAGGCCCGTTCGTATGGTGTATTTATACTCGCGCTGGTTCCTCGCCTGATCTACGCCTCTGTCTCTCTTTGGCTCCCTCGTGCATGCACATCATCGAATTCAAGTGTTTCGAACGCGGACTCGCGTGCACGTGCATCAGCTCGCTTTAATAACGTTTTTATATGTTCTTCTGCTCGATTTCTATCTCTGCTTTTTTTTAAGATGCACCTCCAGGAAATTATTCGTGGAACACGGGTTTACTTTAAATTAGGTTGTATAGGAAGTATGGGACGAATCAGCAATCATAGAATGATTCTTTGGGTAAAAGTGATCAGATTTCGGATTAAGCATAGAATCATACAGTATACAGTTTTCTGTTATATTTTTTTTTATATTATTTATACATCTGCCTAATTATATAGGTTTAAATATGACAATCAAAACAAAATTGGCGGTAAAATAAACAAATATTTGTTTTGTGTTAAGATACAGAATCACTTAATTATTTGCATGACAAAAACATCATAAAATATTTATTGCATTTGTTTATTTCTTTAATAATTTAAACATGCAAATTGCTGTTTACAAGATGTATATTGTATAAAAGGCCAGCAATACATTATCTTCCGTACACAATAAGTTAAGTTACGTAAAGAAGTGATGATCGACGGTCAATGAAACCGTTTTGAGAGATAGATAATTTTTCCAACAGTCTTGAAGCTCATTCATTCGTTAATAAATAATGAATCGTTAATAATAATGCCTTTTGGAAGGCAACTAATGTTTGAAACTGCACAGTAACTTTGAAAGTCATGTATATCGCTATTTTTTAAAATGGAAAATATGTGAAAAAATATTTTAAAAATGACTAAATTTAATATCAACAGTCGCAACCATTAATCGATCGAACGAATTATATAAAAGTCCTACTATACACTGAGAAAAATTTTTTGTAAAAATTATTATTATTTTCGTAAAAATTACCGTACTGTCTTATAAAGCCACCACAGACTGTAAAAACCCAATACATTACCATACTTTATAAGAAATTTTACTAGAAATATAGGAAAATTTACTATACTGTATTATAAAATTTACTGTAAAGTATGGTAATTTTTTGGGTTTTTACAGTCTGTGGTGGCTTTACTAGAAGTATGGTAATTTTTCCAAAACTTTTTTCTCAGTGTATACAATATACCATATAATATAGGCCTAGTAATTAAAGCATTATTCGGCGCATTTGAAATAAAATGCATCGCTGATTTGGTAATGTCATTTTCATTTTTGGATCATTATGCCTAAGTATCTGTTTATTCAAATTTTGATCCTAATATACCTCCTCAATGTTATCAGAAATTATTGAATAGAACGTATTCTGAAAAACAAGTCCCCGCATAATTCAAACCTTACTATCTAAAAATTTCCAATGAACTGTAAAACAATTTTGTTCAAAGTAACATTGAAAACGATATATACACGGCCAACTATTAACTAGACTTTGGCATATTGCGATCCGGCTTCAGCGAGACTTCAGGCAGCAACAGAAGAGCGGCTGTCAGCCGGTAATCCACGAACTTGTCATCCGACGCTCTCGCGCAGATCGAGGCGCTGCGCGGCTGCTCCTTCGCCGTATAACCCCTGCTTTCCATAATCCCCCATCGAAGACAATCAGGCATCTCTCACGTCCGCCGTGACAGCAATGCAGAACTGCCGTCGCCGCCGCCTGATGGCAATGAGATCATTGCTCGGAATATCCATTATATCCGCGCGCGCGCGCGTGCGGCAATAATAATTTCATGCTAAAGCGGCCGCGCGCAGCTCACCCTCGCGCGTCGGGGGACTTGCGCGGCTTGCGCAATCATTCGCATTTTCCGTAGCGCTGGACGTGAGTATAATACACACAACTCGTTCGTATGTGTGTGTATACGTATACAGGTGTACGTATACTCGTACATATATATAAGTACGGCAGCAACAATGTGGTACTATATACACATTACGCCCGTAGTACAACTGGCCTTGGCTGCTCGCGAGATAGTCGCGATGGCATAATACGCCAACAGCTGCACACACACACACACACACACACACACACACACACACACACACACACACACACACACACACACACACAGATATATATACACACACACACACAGGCATCTATAATGTGTGTATCTATATACCTGCATCACACACACACACACACACACACACACAAGTTACGGGACGCTCGCGCGCGTATTATGCGCGTCGCCTACTCCCTGTCGGCGCGAGTGAAAGTTCGCAGCGAGACTCCTCGAAGGATTTCGCTAATAAATCGACACTTGCATCAGCGGAATTACCATATGCTCGTTAGCGGGAAAGCTTAGGCCGAGAGTGGGACGCTCGGCGAAGTGAAAAGCTCGCGACGCGCTCGCCTATATATTTATTGCGCGCCAGAGTATAACGCCCATGCCTTGTAAAATGAAGTGTGCCTGCGGGTATTAGCGTGAGTGTTTTTTCCTCTTTCCACGAAGAAAAATGAGAAATATTATTACGTGCCGTTGCTGTGGCATGGATATCGTATACAGGTACATAAAGCGTGCTCCTTTTAGTGGCTTTAAATGATGAAAAGCGTGGTAATACAATATATAGGTGGAGTGACAACTTTCTGTGTACACTCAGCTACTTTTACTATATACTTTGTAAAGAAGTCATTGCAGTCACGCCTGATGTGGTTGTTACGATATTTGCTATATTTTCCAACGATTTAACTGGTTTAGGTTTGTGTTGTTATTGTATGATGAAGAATATTTATCGAATAATATAATTTATTTACATTGGATACTTGCTCCTGCGCCCCTTGATATATATGTGTGTGCGTGCGTGCGTGCGTGAGTGTGTGCGTGTGTGTGTGTGTATGTGTGTGTGTGAAAAGAATAATACATATGTTCAATATTATCTTTACGTCGAGATGGTTTTGTATTAGAAGATTATTATGCATGATCTACAAAAGGGTTCTTCTAACAGTGCGTATGATTTTGAATACCGAAAATAGTGCACTTAGTTGAACAACAAATCTAAACGAACAATGACAGCAGAAATAGACCCAGCTTGGTCGAATGTTTATCAGGCAAGATTTATACCAGGTATAACGTAGTTGATGTTAGAATTCTTAAATAAACATGGTATATTCTGCCACGAAAGAAATTTATGATTCCTTCAAGAAATAGATCTTTGAAAAAGACGTGTAAATAGAAAGGAATATTATATGAAATGCTTTTAGTTCGCGAATTAAGCAAATAGTGAAGATACATTTTTGAGCAGAGGTTTATTTTCTTAAATACGGAATTGATAGTGTAGTGCGTCACAATTAATATCAAGTTTATTACGTTTGATTTGGTTTTTTAGGAGACTAGGAAAGCAATTTTGTGCGCTTTGTGGTCAATTGTACCAACATTTAAACTTATAATTCAAGGACACATCCCCAATGCGAATTAAGGTGTATTTCGTGATCAATCGACTTACAAATAAAAATATAATAATGCTCCAGCTGAAAAAAATCAGGTGATCCATTTCCACCTAAATATTCACCTGATTTTTTAAGTGACTAATCAGCTGACTTTCCATCTCAGTTTTTCTTCTGATTTTCCCCTGATTTCCCACTGATTTTTCCTCTCATTTTTCCCTGAATTTTTCACCTAATTTTTCATCTGATTTTTCACCTGATTTTCACCTGATTTTTTATTTAATTTTTCATCTAATTTTTCACCTGATAAATCATTTGATGTTTTTAGGTGGAAAATTTTTATTTTCTGACTATTTAAAAGTTCCTCAATAAACTTTAAAGAAGAAAGAACGAAAATATGTATTTTATACGACGATTCACGTAAAAGTCAGGTGAAAAATCAGCCGAAAAATCAGGTGAAAAATTAGGTGAAAAATCAGGTGAGCAACTCAAGTGGAAAATCAGCTGATGAATAACTTAAAAAAATCACGTGAATATTCAGGTAAAAATTGAGGTGATTAATCACCTTCAGACACTTCCTTGGTGAACAGCGATATATCATTGCAATGTACTTTTTGAAATTTTCAAAATTTTAAACAAAAGTACCCTTTGTGAAAAGATCATGTACCATACGTACATTTTGCAGAAACATTTCTGTCAGCATCACTTTTATCCTTGCAAGATTTAATATTACACGGAGAGAAATTTTAGAGTAAAAATTACCAAGGTGCCTTGGTAGCGCATGGACAGACTGTCAAAAGCCGTGTTATTCCCAGGTTTCTAATACAGTTTATAAGTTTCCCAGGAAAAACTACCATAACCACTTAAAAAAAAAACCAAATTATCTGAATAAAAATTACCAGACACACTGGTAAAAATTGAGATCTAGTCATTTTTACAAGGTAACCTAAGAATTTTTACTAAGAAAACTGATAAATTTTACCAAATAACCTGGTATTTGTGTACTCGCGCATGCGCACTGCGCATTATTGTGTTTCAGAAGATTGATACTAGAGGCGTGCGTGACGTTAAAATGAAAACAATACACATATTTTCAGTAGGTAATAACGGCGATTCAAATGACTGTTGGTAACAGCTTCCGTGGCGCAGTCGGTAGAACGTCGGACTCTCAACCCAAAGATCGTCGGATCGAATCCCGCTTCCGTAAAAATTTTTTTTCAGTTTAATGTTTTTTCATCCTTGTTTCTGTTTCTATTTCTATATTAAAATACTATATATCCATCAATATGGATAAAAAAAGTTAATTTTTTTAATTTAAATTAACTAAAAAAAAATTTTACCAAGGCACTTTGGTAAAAAGTTTGAAATTGTCAGTCTATCCATCCATTCCCATAGAAACTGGTAATTTTGTCTCGAATATTTGTAATTTTCACTACAAAATTTCTCTCCGTGTATAATTAACGTATGAATCCACTCCCCTGCGCACTATATCAAAGCGACTATATCCACCCCTTCTCAATCTTCGATCGGGGCACCATCTTGCGCTACAACGAAGCCCCACCCCTCATCCTCAACCCCCATCACCTTGTCTGACCCATCGAACTGCATGCTAAGATCCCCTGCATCGTGCGAATTTCGGCCCTTAAACACGCCAGGGGAAGCCCCGCGAAGGAAAAGCAACGCGCCACGACACAGGCGTTAAGCAGCACGCGGGCATCATCCTGCGGTTATCGGCGAGCCGAAGCAGTAAGTCAGTGGAGCAAGCTATGCACTGTGAGCGCGTTATCCGCGCGTTCGGCCTGATCTATACGCGCGCGGTCACGTGGCTGTCTGGCCGTGCGTGTATACGCGCTGCCTGCGGGGAGGGCGATCGATACCCTCATAACCGGGTGACGCCCTTAGGGATGCTGCAGCGGAGCGTATTCAGCTAGTTATGCAGGAGGAGCGAGGGAGAGACTAGCTGTACGCATTAAGCGCACGTGCGCGCACGTCAGGGTGCTTGGGGGAAATTCTCCGAGATGAATATACCTTGGAAGGTGTGAGATGAGAGAAGTGAGGATGGTATAAGAAGGTAGCTTTTCTGAGGATACCCGTTTCCTCATTACATGTCTTTCAATTCATGCTGTCTATAGGTAATGGGTTCATATAACCATAAAGAGAATAAAACCAGAGTTTCATCGCTTCATGACTGCGTTGATGAATTGAAATGTTATAAATTCAAACTGTACTCTACAACTTGTGTATTCGATGCCTACCTTTAATATATTGAAACTCAAAGTTTTACATTTTAATGAGTTTTTAATGATTTGCACATCTTAGAAAAGGTGAGAATAAATTACATTCTTTCAACAAACTATAATAATAGGATTAAAAAGTACTAATAATAACATGTTTTGTTGTTTTATTACAGTACGCGATGATTGAAAAAAGATTTAAAATATATGTGTGTACTAATACATTTTGGTATTAATTACAAATCAACTAAAACCAAATGCTAATCAGCTGTGAAGCAAACTTAACCACTACACAACTCCTAACTCCTCAACGGCTCAACAAAATCCCTCAATCTACTGCCTCGCGAAGTCAAGTGTGCAATGGCTTTAACTTTCGATGCAACCCCCTATATATATATATATATATATATAACGCATCTGCACACGTGTCTAATTAGCGAGGCAAACAGTGTCTAGTTCCCGCAGATATAGCGGAACGCGGTGCCTCGATTCCCCCAAGTACATGGAGCTGCGCCGTATGCGGCTACATATCGGCCAACTACGACAACGACGACGACGACGACGACGACGATGGTACATCGCGGAGATGCTGCTGTTGCATGTCGCAGAAGAAATTATATGCCGCATGCCCTGCAATGACATTCATGGGCAATTGCCGGCTCTGTATTGTTCTTGCGCGTCGCCTTGTCTCGCGTGTCTTCGCCCTGAGGGGACACAGTACTCGGCGATAATCTGCATAATACGGCTTTCGAGGAATACGAAGTTCAAGGTGTATGTGAGGTATAGCGAATGAATCGTTGGAAAGTAGAAAATAGAGAAAGAACATTTGGGATAAGTTAAATCCAGAAGTTCTCAAAAGTGGAGTTTGATACGATATAAATTTTGGGTAATTAAAGAAGTGCGATAATGCCAAGTGTATGGTTTATTAGAAATTATACAATGATAATAGGTGTAATAAAAAACCATTTTTTTCGCATAGTTTCACGTATATACTAAAAGTAAAAAGAAAATGTTATGAGTATAAATTTATAATATATTATACGCGCATCATCTAAATCGACAGCGAACCTTCACGCTTCTTTTTGCGTCTGTAATACGAAGAGATGATACAACGACTCGACGTTAGAAGAACCATCGGGTAAGGCGAGAAAAAAATTTTCCTCCTAATGGATGATGGATCGGCCAAGTCTCGCGTATCGATGAAAGCGCTTAAATAAATAAATCATCAGCGCTCCTGCGCGCAAATGCACGGCATCGTCATTAAAATTTCGAGACGCAACGACGTCGACGCGTACCTCGACTGCGTATTCTTTCTCGCACGCGTTTGCCGCACCTCTCACCGAGGAGATCGATATTTTGCCATAGCCAAGGAGGTATTAAGCTTGCGCGACGATACGATCCGACGGCTCGTTTCTCGCGCTTGCACTTCGCAAAGTGGAAACTGCGATGACGAGGGAAGGAGGGGAAAAAAGACGTCGCCGAAGAAAAATACGGGAGAAAGAGAGAAAAAGGAAGATTAGATCTCGAGGAAAGCTGTCCTATCCATCGTGCGCTCTCCTGTCCATCTCTTTCTTTCTTTTCTCGTGCGCGAGACGACGCGTCGTTACGAAAGTCTCTCCAGCAGCCGTTCGCCTTCTTTCTTCATTTGCACGCATCGCACATACATACACTCGCCCGCAACTACGCACATGTACACGCACGCAATTATAAACGCGAGCGCATCGCACGCACATACATACGCGTCCTCTCGGCTAACGATCCTCGAGAGCTGCGCGCTAATCCAGCCTAAATAAATAATCTCGCGCGCGCCACGGGCGTTTACTCCTCTCGCCATATAGCGCGCCGCGCTATTACGCAAAAAGAGGCGCGTGACGGTAAACGCATCTTTCGCGCGCCTTCCATTACGCGCGCGAGCTGATCGCGTGCGCGCACGCGACGTGCCGCATGTAATGGGAGGCTAATGACGCGCCAGAGAAAGATAGATAGAGAGAGATGGGCTAACGATCTCGCTCATAATCCCGCTCTATACGCAAAGGTTACGATGCCACGGCCAACTCTGTTTGTATTTATCGTCGCAGCGTGCGAAGCCTCTCCGTCTCCATCGTACAATGCTGTACTTGCTCGTCTTGTTGGGATTCGCGTGTGGATGCGTATATACAGTTGCTTCGTCGTCGCGCACTGCAAGCGGTAAGCGACAGGCGTGCAATTATGACGCCCCGCGTGACGCTCGACGCGTCGAGATATAATAAGTGGGTAAACATCGCGCGCGCGCGACATGTGCGTCGGTCCCGATGGATCGAACCTCGTGTCCTCATATAATACGCCCGTGACGCGCTGCTAATCTTCCTGTGTATACCTATGTATGCAGGCAAGGACTTTTTTGTTCGACCTGTTTGGAATGTATATTGCTTGTTTCGTAACACAGATATATACAGCGTAAGCCATTGCGTAATACATTATATGAGATAAATATATATTGTCGGTCCGCGTGGATGGCCTGTAATTACAAATGTATCCATTTTATTAGCTTTATTGCGATTCTTTGTTTATCTTTGTGCATTGGTGGCTGGCTCGGCTTGTACTTGTTGATATTACAAAACACATGTGCCCTCGCCTTCGGCTCGGGCACAACCAGAGCGTTGCGCTGGAAACGAGAGTGAGGTTAGGGAATCAATATGCAGCCTTTTTTCCCACTTCAGCGGGAATAAAGTACGAACTTTATGATGGGGTGTGTTAAAAAAGTATTTGTATTCTGACAAAATATAAACGTTCTGGAATATCTAAAAAAGAGGTGCCATCACTTGACAAATCATCTACTTTACTTTTCGTTAATGAAGTTCTTGTCTATTTTTGATAAAGGCAGTCAATTTTTTACCGACGGCAAAATTTTACAATCTCAGCAAATTATTACAGAAATGCGAATGTCAGTTTTTACAAACACTGAATTCCAAACACAATCGTTATTGCTAAATACGAAAAAAAAATACATAGAAACTTTTTACACCCATCGCAAAAAGCCTTTTACGACTTGTACATAAATGGCTCTCAGTTAACGGACAAAAACTTGCTAATTCAAGCGGAGGCATATCAAAACAAAGCTGGATTTCAACGTGCAGTGCGCTTGCAAAAAAGTCAATAAACAGCAATTATGAAAAAGAAATACCCTATGCGCCGTGACAGTCGGCCGCTTTGCGTAATTTTACCGTTATACACTCGCCGTCTCATCCACGACATAATAAACATATTTGTTTTCCCGCCATATACGTATGCGTGTATACACCTATCGTTAGAGACGAGTCGCGCCGTCTGCACTGCCTTTGTACACACATTCGCGCGTATGCATATATCTACACACACGCACGCAGTCGGCTGACAGGATAATCCTGCACCGCGTTATATACCTATGCACCGCGTTATATACCTATGCACCGCGGCTATACAACTCTCAGGGCCAAGTTTAGATCATCGACGTATTCTGCGAAGAGCAATCACTTTCAAAGCGCCTTCACGTGCCCGCTTGTGTACATGCATGCGTTATATACATATACGTGCGCCACCGCCGCAAGGGAGAAAAAACGAAGAACGCGAGAACTTGCTAACGCGCATTGGCAACGGCTAATGAATGGTGCAATATAACGGGGGTTACGTAATGATAATGATAATCATGATTCGTCTAATTTCGCGATCTCGGTAATCGCATCGATCTTCGTGAGCGCGTGCGTCGCCGTGAAAGCCGAAGGTTTTTTCGATTTTTCATGTATATCTTTTGCGCAATCTCCCCTCGGCGCAAGGAGTGTGTGTCTTGAGCGCGCTGATCGCGCGACTGTTATTAACCGGCGTGTACGTGTACATACGCACATGCACAACACGCGCACGGCCTCGCAGATTTTCTTCGCGTTCGACTTCAAAGTGACTCAGTTATAACTTTGTCGTTCTTACCCCGGGTTTTCCCCTCGCGATTCTCGATCGTCTTTTGCTTCTTTTTTTGCAGCGAGTGCGCGAGGTCCTTTGTGCGATGCATTTGCCGAGAAAACAATTATCGGGAATGATGACGAGCTCCGCGCGCGCTTTGATCTCTCGATATTTAAAGAAACGCGCACGTTCAATTATACAATTGTTTAGGTGCGAGCAAAGATGGTACAATAGTGACGAAGTTTCATGACGGTACTGTATGTTATGTGATGTATACGAATTTCTGAATACTAAACGACCGTTGCATCGAAATCACACAAGTGATAGTATGGTGAAACTTTGTAAATTTTTGTTTTTATTAATACTTTTACCGTTGGCAATTATGAGTTGTGAAACTGTTTTATTTGATTACCTTTGATGCGTTTATCTATTATATGCAATTTGAAATATGGATAGAAGGAGGAAGGAAAAGAGACAACAGATTTCTTGAAGGTAAATTAGTAAAATAAAAAATGTGTAAATAAATAGCAATTCTTGTATACGCTAATCTTTTAAAAACTAATCAATATTCATAGGCACATTCCATCATCTGATAAGTTTTGTACCAAAATGACATATTTACTCGCACTATGCGAATCCTGAAATTGCACACGTGCTTACGCAATGGTAATAAAGTATATTTCTGAAACCTTTTGTGGAATAGACAACACCGAGCAATAAATTTTACTTCGAAGCCAATCAGTACAAGATTTATTATGACATATTTGGCTTTCATTAAATATGAATTCTCGCAACAGAAAATTTTCATAAAGAATAATAAATGTGCTATAATATTACATCTATAGAAGATGATAGCTTTATTATAACAACATTTTTCTCAATATCAGGTTAATTGGTAATGGATGCAGAACTATTATTTACTTTGACCATTAATGTATAGTAAATAAATTTCATAAATAAATAATAATAATAATAATAATAATAATAATATAATTAAAATGCTTTTAGAGCAAGACGGTGTAAACAAAAATTTCGTTTAGGGAGAGTTTGTTGGGCTGATGTTTGGAAAAATTTATACAATTAAACAATAACCCCAAAACATTAAAAACATATAAAAATTTTTCTAAATTTATCATAAATTTCCTTCTATAAAATATATGTATCTGTATTCGATATCACTACGTACCTATCCGATAATCATCGTTTGCATTTACATTCTTATATTTACAATTTAAGAAGAGTTATATCCTTAAATAATATACCTAGAGCAATTAAAAACCATTATCTAAAATGAATTGCCGCCTTATTTCATTCAACACGTATTTCCACAATTCAACGCAGTTATAGAAGACAGCGGTTCTAGCCATACCGAGAACCATCGTCACATACAACCGCGCGTATATATCTCTACGCATTAACTCCAAAAGACATTAACCAAGCAAGTCGCTCTTTAGGGGATCGGATGACTCGCGTTATTATTCGAGGGCCTCGAGAACAGGCCTCCGTCGTCCATCACTCGTGTTCGTCTTGCGCGCACGCGCGAGGCTTTAAAACACCAGCAGCAACCGCTGCACCACGTGTTTTGGAATCTCACTCTCTCGCTCGCTCCCTCAGCACGTGCGTGACGCGCGCGCGCAACCCAGTGAAAATAAATCATGTTTTCTGCCCCGGATAACTTTCCACCTCGAGGAAACTATAGACCCTGCGCCGCAGTGGAGGAAGAAAAAAAAGGGGGGGCGAGAGAGTCGCGACGACCCTCGTCATGGTGCAGCACTGCGAGCCTCGTGGCACACGTCGCTCGACCGCGTGAGTGACTGCATGCAGGTTCTAGTTTTCTAGTTTGCGGTTGAGCTATTGCTATATAGAGAGCACGCGTGCCTGGTATATAGGGTTTGCGGTGGATAAAAAGGAAAATGGTTTTCACCAAAAAAAGTTTATATGCACGCGCGCAGCACTCGTTTTATTTGCTTGTAAGGCTTTCGATGAAACGATTATGTGTCGGGTTCCTTGTACGAGGCTATTCATGACAAAATCGTCATATTTAGCATTATGATTTATTTTAGTTTTTATTGATTCATATTTTTAATTTTTATTAGAAAAATTATTTACAAACATTGCGAAATATTTATTGCAGGCACAGATATAACCTCTTGATTTTGATTGTGGACAATAATTTAATTGTTCATCCTTATCTTAGTCAGTTTCTAGCCATATATTAGCAAAAAACTGTAAATAATAAAAAGAAATTGACAGTTTATAGCTAGAAATAAGCCAAGAACTGACGACTTTTTTCAATTTCTATTATAGTATACATATAAAAAATAATATATTCAATTACACCGATGAACCAAAAGCATTATATAAAATTAATTTTTTTTCATTATTTTTAATTATAAAACGAATTATAGCACAACTACTCGTCGAAACTATTTAAAATACTGGTTCAAATCGAACGACTTTTCTAAGAAAAATTATATTAAAATTCGCTAATAATACATATAAAACAATGGACAATAAGAGACTTTTTGTTAATTTTACAGAATTCCATAAATATACTTGCATTTACTAGTACAATCCGAACGAAAGGACCGGTTAAGAAATAAGTAAAAAATCAGACGTCGAGAAACTCGTTAGCACACACATATATACGACCGCCTTAAACGACGATAGCTGTTATAGGACGCAGGCGTAGCTGCGTCGGGGCTCTAATACTCTCGAAGGCACGAAATTATATTGACATATGTGTAAAACTTACGAGCGGGCGACTGTCGTTTAGAATAGCCGCAGAAACGGCCATTAGGAGAGTTAAAGCTCCGATAAATATCGAGGCGAGGCAGAAACTTGGAAAGGGGAGTTAACATGCGCAGTAGCGAAGAGAGAGAGAGAGAGAGAGAGAGAGAGAGAGAGAGAGAGAGAGAGAGAGAGAGAGAGAGAGAGAGAGAGAGAGAGAGAGAGAGAGAGAGAGAGAGAGAGAGAGAGAGAGAGTGGGAGGGAGAAGGGAGTCGCAATGCTAGCGTTAATGATGTAAACTATTCGACGAAACGTTTAAGCCTCCGTAAAAAAGACTTTCCTTTACAGTTAGAAGACGCGTATAAGTTGCTGTTCTGTACGCATCTGTCGTAAAGAACGCTATAAAGATCAGGATTTTATGTGTATAATGGCGTGAGGTGCCATGGCGTGCATCGAGTTAGCTACTATCAGATATTATCAGTGAACTTTAATTTTTCTGTTTATTTTTAATCACTATTTTTATAATGAATTCACACTTAACTACAATTTTTTGCGATTTTAAATTAACTATATAGGACACTTTGTATTACATGTTAGGAAAAATATTTTCGAAAAAAAAGGTATAAAAATCCATCTTTGAAATATATGAATCATCGACTGCTAAATTGTCATTACGGTTTCTCATCCCGTATTAAAAAAAAAATCACTGTTTTTCCGCAAAGTAAGTATATAATCCGGCACATCGCGATTCTCAATTGGACGAGGAATTCTCCATTTACGGAAACGACCTGCGCGCAACATTGCGAAACACAAGCGATTCACACTAAAAGCCTCGCGCCAAGCGGACGATCTGGCCGATACACGTAATAATTCTTATCCCCTGACTCTCATCGCCTCTCCCCCTCTCTCTCTCTCTCTCTCTCTGTTCTCACGGAAGAGAAAACTTCTCGTTCATTATTTTCGCGCAAGACAATCGCAGGTGTCCCGCGAGACGCTCCGTGTCGTGGCCTTGCCGCGCGCCTGGTCAAAGTCAAGTCGCCAACGTCGTCGTTGCGACCAGATGATTAGTCGTCGCTGTCGTAACAGCGCCGTTTTTTTCCACGAGCGAATTAGAAGGAAATGCATCATGAGTTTGTGTAAATTGCACCTGCGCGGAACGGTTTTTTTATGTATATAAATAATGTTTGTGAGAGAGGAAGAGAATCGTATTGTCAATCAGCGAAATCCGCTATGATTGGGTGACGTGGTGCAGTAGAGGATTTCGAAATACGGGATCGTTGTGATGGTTCTTGTTGAAAAACAAGCGCAGGTGGCAGTCGCAATAGGCTTTTCTGATTCTTTGTTTATTAAGATAAAATTGAAAAAGTTTCATTGTCGACTTATAATTACTCTAAATGTTATTTTACAATCCTCAAGTGTATAACATTGTATAAATATATTACACTTGGATATTGACGTCACTCATTCAGTCTATTATATTCAAAGATCATTGAACGGAAACATCACAAATAGTCTATTATATTTCAAAATCTAACAATAAACTTTTATATTAATCCTTTGTTGTGAAGAGCAAAGTGAAAAACTAAGGAAATAGTATAGGATCTGCCATAACTTGTCTGATGTAAATACTTAGTGATTCACTACTTTATTACATAAGTGTGCTCCTAAACTGAGAAGTTGGAGGAATTGTATTGTAAAATTCTCCGATTTCACAGTTTTAATCCAGTGACATAACTTTTATGCAATTTTTAATTTCACAACAATATATAAATGTTTATGTATTTCATTAAATTTTCAATTCGCGAATATTACCCTGAATAAATCAAACTTCGCGGTTGTATCACAACACATTAAACAGAGTTTATTACAATTATTTTCGACAAATTCCAAAACTTGACGAGACACGCGCAATGCAAAAACACTGTCACTCAGTTGAAAAACGGTACGATAAATGCAGTACAGCGTTTCAAAATACGCTTATAAATGCGGATACCTCCCCGTCTCGAATCCCATTGTTCTCTCAAGGAACAAAGTGAGCAATTGAAGAAATCATAGAATATATCCTTATATACTCTCTCTCTCTCTGTCTTTTTCTCTCTTTCTCTCTCTCTCGCGCAACCGCATCGCTCACAAAGCGAGTCGTCGCGATGCGCCGGCCCTTAATGATTATTCATTTTTTCTCCTCTTCATCGTCCGCGCCGCGCGCTGCTATCATCATCAAGAGCGCGGCGCGCGTTGCGTGCAAGGATCGCTTTGACCTTCTCGCTCGTCGTTCGCATTAATAATGTACATCGCGGCCGCTTACAATAGAATCGCAAGCCCGCCTGCCTCACGTGCGCGCGTGCGTTCGAGGAGCGCGAAAGTAACGCTCGCTGAATGCGAAACGAGGCGAATTAATGCGTGCGCCCTGAAGTCTATCTTGCACTGCACGCGCGCCGCGTCTCGTGATTTACCGATCGGACGAGAAGTTGTGTTGCGCGCGGCTGCCTGCGTGCTGTTATCGGGCGAATTATGGTATAGAGCTGCTAAGCGGTGGTGGAAATCGTTGAGGGCTGTTTGTTAATTGGGGATTCTGAATGCTGTTATGGGAACATTACGTGTGTATTCAATTAGTTAGATTGGAAAATCTTGGTCATTTAACTATTCTTCGACCAAAGAGAGTAACAGATGGATCCATATAGGAATAATAAGTGAAATTGTTTACCAGGAAGCCAAAGGTGAAGAAAGAATTGCTACCAATTCATTAATATGTTAAAAGAGAGAACAAAAATACTTTACCAGACCTATTGATTACTAAATTAACGCTATTACAGTATCTATTAGTACAATAATCTATATTGAAGAATATTTAAAAAGATTTTTCTCTAAAAATTACTATTAAATGTTATTGAAAGTGATGTTACGCCTAGCCGTTATCAACGACTGCAGGGACCCGTTTTTTTTTCTTTATTTAGTTTCGAATTTTTAGAAAATATCTATTTGACAAGCTATAGATTCAGTAAATAACTGTACGACGTGTCAAAAAGATTTTTTCCCGTAATTAAAAATTGTATGAGAAAAATGGGACCCTGCAATCATCGGCACCGCTGAGGTTTCACATCATCTCAAGATTGACGTTTTTTTATAAGAGATATAAAAAGTTCATTTAAGTTTTTGCTTTCATTTGTAACATTATATCTATTTAAATACTATATATTTCTTCTATTTGTGTGAGTGTATACGCATTAAAGTGTTGTATGATCACATACTATTAATTTAAAGTAAAAAAAAAAAGAAATTAAATCTAGTTGATTAGAAAATTTAATATCAGAATAACAAATTTTACTTGCATTACAAAGTTACTTGACAGAGTAATTTTTTGAGTCGATTCTGTTTTCTCAATTTTAAAGTAACTTTTTACATTTTACGTTATTTTTAAAAATATATCATTTCAGAATATAATTTTTAAGGAAAGAGTAAGTACAAGATAGCCACTGTTGCAAACGCTTTGAAATAACATAAACACAAAACATAAGTGCAAATTACAGAGCTACAAATGTATTACAAACATATGACTTTTATTGGATCATAAGCTAATAAATACCGATAATCCGAGAAGGAGAGTGAGAGAGAGAGAGAGAGAGAGAGAGAGAGAGAGAGAGAGAGAGAGAGAGAGAGAGAGAGAGAGAGAGAGAGAGAGAGAGATCTGGTGTCGATGGAGAGCCACACTCATTGACCGATTCAACTTAATTGTAGCGCACGATTCCCATAGGCTAATCAGATGCGCATAAATTGGATTAGACCTACTGCGATTAATGCAAAGACGAATGCACATGTATCGTTTGTAAGTACGTTTGCCTATCCTCGATGGCGAATGTGTGCCGAGCGCGTATATCGGGATTCGCGATGTCGTTGACAAGTTGATCAAGTCTTGACATGATTATTCTTGGTTTGCTATTAGACTAATCACAAATTAATTATGAGCAATTTGATTTTTTGCTTTCGGCGAGTATTGCGAAAGATGCTTGATACGTTGCCTGATACGTTTCTTCAATGTATATTGATGTCTAAAACATGATTATTATACATTTATACACTGGTATAAAAATTTATTTATACGAAATGGCTGATAAGTTAGAGAAGAGACAGGAACGATCATCGGCCATTTTTTTTTTCGTCATTTTTATAAGATAAGAAACAGATACGCTGTTTTTTATCCTTTAAATTTCGATTGGTTTGCATACAACTGAAATTCTATTTGTTATTCTAATAAATAAAAAGGATATGTTACTTCGTTTACTAAACGACTTATTTGAAAAAACTTTTCGCCTTTATTTGCACTAAATCATATCGCAGCTATGCATATTATACACATACAAAATAATATATATGGCTTCACGTAGAACAATAAATGGCTGAATGCATTTTTCCTTTTTATGTATTTTATAAATTATTTATACATTTCATTTTAAAAATCAGACGCCGCTTATATCATCGCCCTTAACTTCACGCCAACCGCATATCACTACCACCACAGCCTCGTCCACATAGAACGCAAAGATTAAATTCGCGAGCGAAGGTCTCACTCTCACGATAAAATCTCCCTCGCAGCAGCGCAGTAGCAGCAGCAGCAGCAGCAGCAGCTCATAAAACCAGCATTAACCGCGCTAACAGAGCGGATTCAGGTCTAGGGCGACGACGCTTCTGTCTAGTTTCACTTTCTTAATCCATCCTCTAACTTATCCCTCCTCCGCAGCTTTTCGCGATTTCACCTTGCGATCTTTGACCTTGCGCCTCGATCCCATTGTTCTAGACGCGCGTGTGCGCGCCCTTAACGAGCGCCCGCAAACGGAGCGTGTCTGCGCAATAAATCGACTGATAGCAACGCATCGCTGCAGCGGCGGCTCTTCTCCGGGAAATAAAGTGTGTCGGCGTTTATGTAAAGGCGGTCTAGAAATACACACACGGCGTTTCGCCGCGAGCGGCGGTTTAATGAAAGGGGGGAAGCACACACATACACAAGAAACAATAAAAGTTTTAATTACACGGTGATTAATAAGTTTCAGAGGCATCTGTTGCCCCGCAGGTTACTCAGACGCGGCACGTGAACGCTGCTAATGATTCAATTGGTTGTTGCTTGCTTTTAAAAATAAGAGGTAACTCTTATGTAAGGCGATTGTTCCAGAGTGTTCTTCTGTGCAGTTTTTTAACGTTGCATAGTTTACCGTGTAATGATCGTTAAAATGCCGATCCGTAGAATATTGCGTTCAATTCTAAAAATATGGACAACACAATATCATGTCGAATCATTAGACATTACAAAAATATTTTTTGTTTAAACTAGTCACTCGGGTACCTTTGTTTCTATATAATATTTATTCTGCCTATAAATCCTGTTGGCTATTCCTTTACGATATTTATCAAAATAATGTTTCTAACTGCATCTTAGTACGATAAATCCATTAATAATAATTTTTTCTAGCCTCAGAAAAACCGCGAGTGAAAATGTATGTTAGACCATTGCTGCACATTTAATGATAACAATTATCCATAAAGATGAGTCGCTATTTCTAATGCGAGTGTGAAAGAATAGCTGGCAGCGTGTACGTTATATATACACTCAAGGTAGATGCATATATGTGCACCACGAGTGAGTTACAAGTACGTTTAATATATGCGCAGCGGCGGCAGTAGACTGACAGTCGCGGCGGTTCTGCTTCTTTCTCTCTTTTTCGCTTGTCCTCTTACTCGCGCTTATACTTTGCCTCTTCGGGGGCGCATTTCACGGCTCGCTGACAGTATCTACTTACGGCATATCGAGGAATAGCTTTGAATAAGTTTCAATTGACTCGAGTGCCGCGTTGCTGACTTTGTTGCATGCGTAGGGAGATTGCAGGAAATCATTGCCACGGATAATGATTCCGCAGTTTAACCATGCAGAAGCGGTCAACATAATTACGTTTGGGGCATACACGATGTATTGAATAGTACTCATGTTTTAGTAGTTTAAGGGGGTCTAGACTTAAAAGTCTTTGATGCTAAAAACACCTGAAAAAATATAATAAAATATAATTAGTTATATATACTAATAATATATTATACGTAAGCACAATTTCTGATAAAATAGGCCGAGATATAATCTGTATACCAATTTTACTCAGAGATATTGCATTGCCAAGATTTTTGCATTGGTACAGCTTTTTGAAAAAAGTGTTGGATAGATTTTCATGGGACAGGCATTAGAATACTTGAAATTCATGCAGATATGGATCTAAGAGTTGGAAATATAAGATTTCCTGAAGCAAATAATTTGTTAATGCTAAAAACCATCAAAAAACACATAAAAATCCATAAAATTCATGAATTAAAAGTAATTTTTTCCATAAAAAAATATTTGCAATGTCCTTGCAATAGCTATGCAACGCAGTAATCTTTCTGTCTGTTTTGTGCATCCCATTCATCCCACACTGCATAAAATACTGCCTCTTGCATGTAATATCAAGTTCAAAGCTGGAACCAGGCCAAAGGCGATTCCGGATGGAAATACCATTCCTATATTATACATTGAATGTCTTCGTCGGATAATCAGAGATTGCATCGGCCGAAGGAATGATAAAACCGAGAAAAAAAGTCCGCAGAAGAGCGAGAGAGAACAGTAAATGCAGCCTCTGTAAGGTTGAATTTTCTTTTAGTGCTCACCAGGCGCTCAATAATTTTCCGCTGAAGTGAAAATTATGCCGATTGCATAATCGAGCGGCTACTGGCTAGCGTCTCTGCACTTTGCCCATCAACGAAAGATACTCTGAGCCGAGGGTAATTAGGGCCTATGCTGAATTTCTCAATGCGAATAATTATTATTGCTTGTGGCTTTAAGAACGGGCGGCGTTTATGTCCGAAGATATCGGTATGTGGTAGCAGCGATTACGGATAGAGATCTTCAAACGAATGCCAAGTCGAGAGAGAAAAAAGTATGTTCATTGATAATGCTCGTTTTCTGTCGTTTCACGCAAAGACATCGAAAACAAAGAAAACCTTGGTGAACATTTGAATTTGAAATAAGTTGCATTAAGAATGAAATTGATGTAATTCCAGTGCCGATAAGTCGCACAGTTGCATTGTAGAAGACGCGTGATCAAGCAATAAAAATGTAATATCGCTTTTTGTATGCGCATGCATTACATATTTTTAGCATATTTAATTTCATTTCATAAACATTTATATCTTATAATTTTTATGTAAATGATAAGCGTAAGAATCCATTATTTTACATGCAGAGAAGTGATTAATTTAAAGCAAGAAAGTAACTCCTCTTGTTTTAATACTCCTGAGATAAGAATATTTTTATTATGATGAAAGGGAGACATGCTGGATACAAAAGTTTGAAAACCTGTTCCATTATATATCCACATACCATTTAGAATATATTAAAAACTAATATAGTGTAGAACTATAGTGCGAAGTAAATTACTTTGCACACTGCTTGTCAAAATGCATGAATTTGGTACTTTACGCCCTAAAAACAAGTATGAGAAATTGAAAAAAAAACTATCTTTCCCAGCTAAACAGATTTTCCTCTTGTACCAAGAGGATCCTGAATACATTTTTAAATATTACATTTATGCGTATGATATTGATTAATAACAATTGTTTATAAATTTGATTGTAATTATGGATTTTTTCTTACAAAATACTTAGGGAATTTTCTCTCGCCTCAAAACTTGCTTTTAACACATGCAATATATTTACCATGAGAGAATTTTCCTCTTGTAACAAATGGAATCTATTTCGCTCACTAAATGAAGGTTATTATGGTCTTGGAAGAAAAGGGTTCCATCCGTTTCAAATAGACATTTTTACGTGTAATTATATAATTAAATGAAAAATATGCAAGAAAGATCTAGACTTAAGGAATTCGATAAGAAATATAAAAAACAAATTGGAGACACACCTCTAAAACAATTTTCTTCTTATTTTATATAGGTAATATAATGCATGAAAGAAAATGTTGTATCCACGAAACCCAGCTTGTGACACTACTTTAACTGCATACCAATTTTTTTTTTGCGGAAATTTAACATGAAAAAATGGATGAAAAGCAGTCATTGACGATTTAACCAATACCAAGCTCCCAAAGAGAAATAAACAATAAATAATCCAAGTAGACATCTCCTATGTAAAGGTACGAGCATTTAAAACTCGCGATCAATGACAAAAATAGGCGATTTTTCGCCGATTAACGGAATCCTAAGGATTTTGATAATTATTCGTCATTTTTCGTCATTTTCAAATATACGTAACTCTGCACAGAACCTTTCGGTTTCATCGATTCTTAGGTTGAATTGAAGCTCTTTTCTTCTACTTCCATTTCCTTTTCATGCAAAATTAATTCAGACCTTTGGATGATTAGTATTAGTTAATCATCAGTGACCGTTTTTCGTCCATTTTTCCTATGTTACATTTCTCCATTGTTTAAATTGATGATATTATATGATCTATAGAACGAGAAAAAAATTGTTGCAAAGATGTACCTTCAAAATTTTTTTTATGTTTTTGTAACGCCTAAATGTCGATTTGTTATAGAATCCCTTATTATTTAAGTCTTAAAACTTCTTTAACATAAATTTGAAATCTTCACAAAGAATAACATTTAAATTAACTTTAATATGAGGTAAACTGATTTATCATTTTTATGACTTTTTCAATTCAGTAGAATAAAAAACGAAAAAAAATACGTTAAAGCATTATTTCAAAATTAATCTTAATTTGAAAAGGTTGTGCCTTTATTCATTCTAACGGATCGCCAGATTTATATTGATTATCTTCCAGACACACTATACGTTTCAGTCTCGAAGACCGGTACTATACAGCCGTCGCAGGCAACATATAGCTCTACCCTTCAATGTTTTTCCCAATTTTCTTGAAACCGGTTTTGGGGCCCAGAGTTTTTCGTCAAAATAAAGGAGCGGGAGAGAACCGGTCAGCGACATTAATCACTCGAAAAATCAAACAAGGCCTGTCGGAGCCCAATGGCCCAAGTCCCCCTCCCGGGTGAGAAGATTTTCTCCTCGACTGGAGCCTCTCTCAGGCATAGACTCCCCTCACTTCTTTCTTCGTCCCTCGACACGGAGCACATAAAAAAGAGGAGGAGAAAAAACAATTAGACTCACGCGGGATCAGGGCGTCGTCGAATCGAAGGACACATGTCTCCTTCTTGCACTTGTCGGAAAGGTGTATTATTTATATAAAATACTACGTTTTCGTATTTTTTTTCTGAATACTGCGCATATATAACTAAGCATACATTAAGAAAAATTTATTATTCGACTCAAAAGGCCAATGAAATTAAAAACAACACGTAAAATGTTTTTTAACAAATAAAATGCAGCACCAAAGGGGTTTCCTTTTAGTACAAACAGCTTGTTAACTTACATTACTAGAAAATGATGTCTTCTCACTTAAACAGATTTTGATCACAAAGGATTTTCTTCTATAGACAAATAGAGACTTTTCATGTCCAATTCTAGAAGAATATCCTGCACGATCAAAAGTATCACGTTTAACTGAAATAAAAATTTGTCTGAGTGCAGCGCGTCCGCATCACGGAAAGAAGAGCTGCGGGCACCGATTCGAAACGAGTGCCTGTATATATATGTGTGTGTCTGTGTGTGTGTGTGTGTGTGTATGTGTGTGTGTGTGTGTGTGTATGTGTGTGTGTGTGTGTGTATGTGTGTGTGTTCATTCTCCTTCTCGCTCTCGTGCAGTCTGCGGTCTAAAGAAGGAGAAAGAAAGAGAGAGAGAGAGAGAGAGAGAGAGAGAGAGAGAGAGAGAGAGAGAGAGAGAGAGAGAGAGAGAGAGAGAGGCGGCTAGAGGTCCCTAACCCCAGAAGGCAAAATAAAGATTAAATGCGGAGGGGAGGATAGTTTAAAAACGCGGAGCGACGAGGAGTAGTGTGGGTACAGAGACTATGCGAAAGTTCAGGTTAGTCAACAGGTGGCTAACCTGCGCCAGGGGAGCGAAAGAAAAAGAGAGGAAAGGAGACAGAGAGCTGTAACCTACACAAACAATAAGTCCGATGCACAAATACAAATCTTCCCCTCTTGCAATATAACTTAGCAAATCGAACCAAGAAAAAGAGAGAAAGAAGAAGAGAGAGAGAGAGAGAGCCAAGATTCGCTCGCTCTCCTGCTTACACATACATGTATACGCGCACACGTTGGGGAGAGAAAAGAGAGGAGGAGAGCCCCGGACCGTTTGAGAGACGCGCACGTGTTCCTAACGTACTGTAGCAAGCCGAACGAACCCCTGCCTCCGTAAAAAGGTTCTCAGTCCACTACGGATTTATTCTCCTTGAGTTCCCTCTCTCTCTCTCTCTCTCTCTCTCTCTCTCTCTCTCTTTCGCATGCATATATAGAGACCGCGAGACGGGGAGATGAATAGATAGAAAAAGAGAAGGAGGGGAAGGAGGGCTACCTGAATAAAGCCAGTTGCTTGGAAGTTTGCTCGAAGGCTTAATCCATCGATTTGTCAAACACAAACAGTTTGGTGTTTTTTTCTATTGCCCCGGATTCGAGGGGTAGCCCCTGTATGGTGTACCACGCGCATAAGAGATTTTTAATTTGAAATTAACTTTCAAGACCGCTTTGTAACAATAGGAGTCTGTCAATGTACAAAGGGGCTGCTATATACATACGATGTTTGTAATGAGTAACGAGAGATACTTTTTACTGAATGGAAGGTAATTTAGCTGAAACTATTGCATAAAATTAAAACTTTTACATTTTTTCTTAAAAAATGAATAAATTTGGAAATCTAGTTTTTCATCTGAAAGACTTTTATCATCTTATACGGTTATTATCATCTTGTACGGTTTTTCAAAAGTGTTTATATATAATGACAGTAATTTACACTTTATCTTTTCAATACCTAATCGCTATAAATTTGCCATTTTTTCCGATGTTATAGAATATCGTTACAAAACAAAACGGAGCCGCCAACAAAACCGAGGCACTCTAGCATCCGATCTTTACCCGCCTAATCTCCTCTCACGTTACTGGCGAAGAAAAGCCCCAGATTTGCATGAAAATAGAGTCGCTCGCCCGCGCGTTACTATTTCTCCTCTCATCAGAACCCCATTCTCTCGCATTCGTATTGAGAATCACTGGCTGCTCTCTGTCTCTCTCTCCTCTCTCCCTTCTCCGATCACCTCATCGCGCGCGCCCGTGACTCATCAGGCCCCTTGATTCTCTCCTCTACTCTCAGAGCCCCGTGTTCGAAACGAGCGGGGAAAAAAGGCGAACAAAACCACATCTTTCTCTCTCTTCCCTGGCAGCAGCAGGGCGGCGTCTGATCGATTAATATCCCACTCGCGCTTTTGAGAAATTTATACGCACGACAGGGAAGAAGCTGCTCGCGCGCGCGGATATCCATCGCTGGGCGTCGTCGCCGAATGAGAGAGTCTCCTCTTTCGGCGGTAGAGTTGTATTCTGTATATATACATGCTACCGCGCGACGCCGGATGATATGAAACAATGTGAGAATCGTCGGTAAACGAAAGATGGAGAGAAAAGAGTCGTGCAAACTCAATTGCCAAGCAATGACTATATGCCTCAAGGTTAGAGTGAGAAAGACGAGGAATCGATGAGTTTTTAATGTCCGACTCTCTGTCTCACTCCCTCTCTTTTTCTCGGTTGTTCTATCACAGCTGAGTTAATAGCGAGACCTTCGGCTATTGTTGGTATAAAGAAGTTGCTCATCCCTCGCTATTGCATTATTTATTAGATTTAATTTTCTGCGTTGCGAAAGATATAACGGAACTAATTGCCGCGGCTGAGCTAACGCTATTTTTATGTATACAACTTGTAAACAGTTTTTATTCTTGTAAATATTACAGAAAAGAAGTAGCTTGAATAATCGGTCTTGTACGCGGGTAGTCTTTCCAATTAGCTCATCACATTATAATAATTATAAAATTTTTCTTCTGTACAATTTTCTTCTTCTATACACACAAGTGCGCCATTAAAACTACTGTTCAAAATAACAACTTCTGTAAAACAATCGATACTATAAAGCGGCTATTACCAATAATAATACACCTGTGGAAAAGTCTTTGAAAACCGATAATTTTCGAATCACTCTTATCCCCTGCAATCTCGATAATCTATAACTATCCCAATCAAATCACAGGGAGGCGACGAGCCCCGGTATACAATCGGTAAAACTATAAGAAAAACAAAGAAAAAAAACACACACACACACAAACGAATTCAATTTTCCCGATCGCGCGCGTGCATGCAAATTCGCCCCCTCTCGAATCAGAGCCGATCGGTGCACCCCTACACTATGTCGAAATTACAGATTCGACAAAATGGAAATCCCGGGGTGTGAGTGCGAGTCGAAAAGGGAGGTGGGCACAACGATCGAACACAAAACACCTGTCGTCTATATACCTGCGCGCCCCCGTATATATGTGTATATAAAACTCACGCTTTCCGTTGCGCGCAGTGTGTGCTCCACGAAAAAAGATGGAGGAACAAGCAAAAAAATAGGAGCGAGAGAGGTGTGCACGTATATAGGTGTGTCTGTGTGTGTGTGTGTGTGTGTGTGTGTGTGTGTGTGTGTGTGTGTGTGTGTGTGTGTGTTGTGTGTGTGTATATATATATATATATAATACACAAAAAAGGCCTGGCAAACGCTTGACGCGCTGCGTGTATCGATGAACCGTGAGGGATTACGCGCGACGCGCGCGAGAGACCTCGACAATTGAATATATATATACATATATATACGTATATATATATATACGCGTGCAACGCACGAGCACGAGAGAGGGAAGGCCCAAAGGGACACTCGACGATCCTCTTAACCCCGTGGGACTTTGACGTCGCTGCCTGCTATAGCAGGCGCGTCACTATATTCTCTCTCTCTCTCTCTCTTGACCCTGCATCTGTCCCCCTATATAGCACGGTATCGGATTCCCATGCAGTGCCGAGAGCGCGCACGTGCGTTCGAGCAGTGTCATCACCTCTGCGCACCTCCCTCCCTTGCTTGCTTCTTTTTTTTTCACGAGGCTCTATATATTGTGTTTTAATATCGCCACCAACACACAGCAGCAGAAGCGGCAGCAGTCCCCACCCCCGTGTGAGTGTGCGCAAGGTACGTTGGCTCGAGGCAATCTCGCCCTCCTTTTTTCCGTCCCTCGTCTCTCACTCTCTCTCTTAGAAAACCATGCACCTGTGAGATTCCCATGCACGCTTTCCCCCCTATAATGTATAGAGAGTCTTCCTCTCGCATAGGAGAGGGAGAGGAGAAAAATCGTGGCTGTAACCGTTTCTAGATGGGGAGCACAGCATACACACACACGCACACACTTGCCCCGGTTTGTTCTCTTTTACGGCTCAATGGGGCGCTACACCTGCAGACTTTTGCGTTGCCATTATATATGACGAGGAGGGGTAAACGAGCGTCCATTGATATGCAGATGTCTCTGGGTTAGGAAACGATGACGGCGGCGAAAATAAGACGAGGGGGGGGGGGGGGGGCGCGTTCTTTCGCGCGCGCACTGGCCATTGTGCGGGGCATTGCGAAACAGGAACGGGGGCATTCGCCGATCACCAACTGTGGGAGAGATTACCGCATTGCTATACACCACCACCCTTCGTATATGCAAGCGAAGAAGAGAGAGAGAGAGAGAGAGAGAGAGAGAGAGAGAGAGAGAGAGAGAGAGAGAGAGAGAGAGTTACGAGGTCATCAGGGGTAGTTCACCTATTGCTTTTCTCGCTCGGAAAGGGGGTTGAACCGCGCGTCGTGCATTGAATATGTTAATACACAACGACCCCGCGACTTTTATTCATTTTTCGCCGATTTTTACACCCATTCAGAGAGACTTGAGTTACGGGTTGCGCGCGAGCACAATGACCCCCGCGTATTGTATAAAGGGCATTCCCTCGCGTATACCTGCATGCACCGAGAGAAGAATGCACGCACTCTGTGCGGATTCGCGCGTATGCGCGTCAACGGTTAGTTCCTGGTTTCTCGCACATCAATGGGAAGAGGGGATGATGTAACGTGTTTGGGGTGAGGAGAGAGACCGTCAGGTTTGCGTCTTTTGTTTCGCGCTGCGCGGATATGTGGGACGCCGGCGAGTTAGCAATTCAACGAGCAAGGACTTCATTGACTGTGGTCATGTTTCGGAATCAATTTTACGTTGGTTACTCTATAGCTATATGTGTGCATAAAGTTCACGCGGCACAGTACGACGAACTACCCTTGATATATTGTTTTCCTGTGTGTACACAGATTCTTTGTTTTATAATCAAATATAATTACATTTTAATTTGAAACGTTATTTTGTTTTGATAATACATGATTCAATAATTTTTTGTTTTAAATCATAAACTGCTATCACATCAAAAGTATCTAAAAAATATATTATAGACGTCATTACATTCTATTAATTTAAATAATTAGATTAACATAGTGTTTAGTATTAAAAACTGTCAACATATCGAAAGCGCAGATTCCGTTACCGTATTGTCAATAAAACGCTAGTTCTAATTTATAGCAGTCACATGTTACATATCTTTCAATTCACTTCAATGTTTTAAATATCATTTAACAACTCTTCTAAAATAACCACGAAAGAAAATCCAAAGTAAAACAATTTTTTCCTTCCGCGAAAATTGAATAATTTGAGCAAGTACAATCGCGAGACTTATTGTGGATTACGAACGTCTCCAATCGAGATAAATTAGAAGAGTACACATGCGCGAACGCGCTCTTTACTATAGCGCGATAAGCACTTTACACGCGCAAGTGGCCATAACGGCCGAGCGCTCGCGCGCGCCACAGGTGAGTAAGAGCGAAAGAGAAAGAGCCACGCGCTAAGGAAGGAGAAAACAAAGTTGCGCGAAGAAAAAGGAGCGAGCGATGACGAATGACTCAGGTGGAATATAGCGCGGGTCGCTCGTAATCATGTCACTAGTCATCCAGACTGTATATATATACACCCACACACACACACGCAAACGCCGAGGCTGTATACACAAGACATAGCGGAGAAAGGGAGGAGAGCAACACAACGAGTTTCCACGCACGGAGAAAGGATGACGGAAAGCGAGAGGAGAGACAAGCGCGCGCGCTTTTTCTATATCGCCGCTTATCGCGGCCGTTCTTCGTTGCTCCGCAAACTCCGGAGGAGTGAGTCATAGGGGGACTGAAATTAAGCGGAGATATATGGGCTGACAAAACGCAACGCCTGCGTATATATGTATATAGTGGCCCGGATATAAGTGGCAGCGTTGGGCAATCGATGACTTACTGTTGTAACTATATTAGCGCGTCTTTCATGTATATGACACAGGCGAAAGTGGTTTTGGATGCTGGCCCGAGTTTTCTGCGTCATTGCGCACCGCGAAGCTATTGTTCCAGCGGCGATGATGGATTTTCTTTTTTTTTTTCTGCGTAAGATGCAGGACATTCTCTGCTGTTTCATTGTTTTTTGTGTAAATTTTGAATACGAATAACGCAATCGTATATCGTTGCACGTAATGAATGTCTTTAGAGGAAATCTAAAAAGATACTCTAAGCAGAATTTCATAAACTTTTATTTGAATTTTGATCATGGTCTTATTGATTTTTCAAATGCAAATTGCATCAAATGTATTGTATATTTTTCTTATAATAGATTCTAGTACATTGTGGTTAACTTTAATTAAAAATTTAGTAGAATGCAACTTTTTTTATATTTTACAGCTACCATAGAAGTACCGATTGTGAGTATTATGGAGCTCATCTACATTGCGGCCCTAATGAGCATTTTAGGTGCAATAATGGATCCACCCTTAGTAACTCGCGCAGCTAGCAGATAGGTGTTAGGAGGGTTCGAAACCACCACAGCTGATAGTTAATCACCTTCGAACACGGTATACTGTTTGGGTAAACAAACATTCCGAATCAAAAGTCCAAAGCCCAGACAACTGAGCTATACCATATCTCAATAGAATAAAACTAATTTTATCTTTTAAGATCATTATAACCAGATAACCAGGAATACCAATAACAATCTCATTTGTCCACTCCCCTTCGATAACATTAAGACACCACGACTTTGTCAGCCGTAACGCAGGCCAAACCACCGCAATTCAAGGGGGTGAGGAGGATCAAGGGAAGCACACAAAGCCTTCGCGAGCTGATAAAAAGAAATGCCCAAAGAAGAGAGAAAAGAGAAAGAAATCGAACAGCGCTCGCGCGCGAGGGTGGCGCGCTAACGAGAAACGATCATAATTCGAGTGTTACACAGCTTTCGTCGCGCAGGGAACAGCGAGCGTTAAGTATAGAAAAACCAACGACGATCACGCCGAGCGAAAGTAAAATATTTATTAATTACACCGCTAATTGGAGGGGCCGCGAGCTATACGCGCGCGGGTGCGCTAGCATCGAATAATCACCCGGCAGGGTATATACACGAGGGTGGTGAGAGAGTTTACTTTGAGGGATTTTCTCGGCTTTTTCCAGGCGCAAAAAGCCACGCCGAGAGGAAAGTCGACACCGTGCGCGCGTCATAAGACCGCAGGTCTCCAATTATTGCCGGCACGAGGACTATTATGCGACATCGAGTTTGCGGGGGAGAGAGGAAAGCAAGAGAGAGAGAGAGAGAGAGTGAGGGAGGAAGTATATATACGCGCGCACACCCTACACTCGCGTCATAAAAGAGCGCGACGCGGAAGTAGTCGATGCATAAATCACGTCGTTAGGCCGCGCTAATAGAAAAGCCGCGCGAGCGAAATTAATCGATGGCTTAGCACGTATAATACGCATGTTGACGCGTCGCGGCCTGTGATGTTATATTATGCGTATGCGCGCGTCGTAATTATTTCGCGCTAATCGCCGGCTGCCGTTTCATTAACCTTGTAACCCTGTTACAGGTGCGTGTAGATATACATACAAGCACGCATGCGGTATGCGTCGGCGGGCGCCTATATACATTAATCGAACGATATCGCATATTGATATCGCGTCTTTCACGATACGAGTCTCTCGAGGCCGGTGTGCGAGCATACGGAAGCACTTTCACGATGATTTCCATCGCCTAGCGCGCGCGATAAGATATAGCGGTGTGGCTATTATAGTTGATTGTGCCGTGGTAATAGCAAGGTGTTGATAGATAGGAGTTGGTAATCTGTGCTTATATTATGCATCGAATCGTAATTTTTGCAAATAACGATAACACACTCCGCGCGCATTCGTTTACTTCATTATTAACCTTTCTTCGGATAGTTGCTATTGATATTTCGTCGGCTTGGTAAAAGAAGGTACCATCTCATAATCCGAGTGGAAAAGGTACCAATTCAGAATCCGCTTCGAAAAGGCACAAACTAGCGAGGTCTTTTTTGTTTAACTTTAAAAAGTCAAATCAAATAAAAAAAAGACTTTTTTATATTATGAGATGTATTTTTTTATAGAGATTACTCGATTGTACATTTTATGTCTTTTTGATACTCTTATCATTATTTTAAGGTTCGTTTTGAAACATGCCAAGTTGATTGAAAATACTCTATTCGCGAGTTGGTACCTTCTCGAACCGGCTTCCTAATTGGTACCTTTTCCAACCGGATTCTGAGATGGTATATTCTTTTACCAAGCCGACGATTTATAAAATCTCAAAAGGTGTAAATAGAACAACTCGACGACGAAATTGATAAAATGGCATATATCCTATAGGATCCAATAATCAGCCAATGGAGGAGAAAGCGAATTTCAATGATAACGCGACAAGATCTTCGTAATACGTAAATAAAGCTGTCACCTACTTCACGATCGCTTCACCACTGAACCAGTTATTCGAACGACAACAGAACGCGACTGGGAGAAAAACCGCATAGCTTAATACATATACGCACTATACTCTTCGCCGCATTGTTTGACCCAGAAGCGCGCATGCATCACAACAGCGTCTCGACCCCATAGGGCGTCCTCATAATCCCCGCGTCGCATGCAGCGCGCACGACACGCTCCTCCAGATTTAGCGCCGAACCTCTCTATATACATGCATATACCCGCGCTCGTCTCTCCTTTCCCTCGTTTTTTTTTTCCTTTCTCTCTCTCGACCACTCGACGGAGAAGAGCGAGATCTTTTTCTCCCGACTCGACGTTCGTATAGAGAGAGAGAGAGAGAGAGAGAAGGAGAGAGATTTGCTCCGGCGCGCGCCCGCTGACAACGCTCGGCAATTATCAACCACTTTGAATCTGGGTCAGCACCAGCCATGTGGCGAGGAGGAGACGAGTGAGAGAGAGAGAGGGGAACTGTTTCTTTTTCTAAACCATTTCATTTTCGAGGGGAGGGAGCAAGCGCGCAGTGTGTTAGCGTTACGCACTTGTGTGGGGAGTCGACTAAATCTCGCTGTTACAGGAGGAGAGCTGTCAGTCGTCGGTTCGTAACAATATGTCGTCGATTTATAGAGGCGCGCCTCGTAATTTCAACTTGATGGCTCGGTTAGTCGTAAATAGCGGGTTAAAATAGTGACGAGGGTTTCCGTTTTGTTTTCTACTTTTCTGCTTGGGTCTGATATATATCGCATATTTTCTATTAATAGTACTATTTCATACGTATTTATCACGCAGGCAGAAGATGTGCTTTAAACGAGGGGAAATCCAGTTGTAAAGTAACCGTCCACGTAATTAATGGTGTATTGCAGGTTAATTTAATAACAAAAAAATACAATCTTTTGATCACAATAATCTCATCCATTACAATTTTCATAAGATCGTATATTTCAATAAAGAATTTATACACTACGCAGACAGTAGGTGATAATAAAAATACGATTTTTTTTTATGAGTGATTGGAGAGTCTTAGTGACGGGATGTGAATTAGATACAGAAGTCCCGGTCAAGTATTTGAATTGCCCAATTTTCATTGGCGTGCACTTACCAGATCATTTACCTTATTTCATATCAAAATAACAGCGCAGAGTTCTGCGAAAACCTTTCGATATATAATAATAATAATACCGCAGCTTATATCAAGAAATAAATTATAACTCCGATGATTGTCTACAACATATAACTATAATGGCTCAAATTTGTAATTGCCAGATCGTTTCAGCGCTGAGATAAGGTATAATATGCGCCAACTATATAATAAATCTCGCTATCTCAAACAGAATAATAGTTTTGCCGGCTGCGTAAACGCCTTCTCGCGTCTGAGGCGCGCGCGTGCTCCGGCATTACCTGAGCTAAACTGCGTGAAAACTTTGCATTCTACGGAGGAAACAGAGACTTTCCAACGTAATAACCACCACCCGCGAAAATCATACTCTTTTCGCTCAATTTTCCCGGGGTCGAGTGCCCCCCCCCCCCCCCCCTCCCGCTACATTCATAAACCACGCGCTCGTACCCTCACATATCTCTCTCTCTATATATATATACACATATATAATACACACGCAAACTCCTTAGGCTCGTATACGCGAGCGCTACCGGATCTAAATTAAGCCCGACTAGCTCTCTCGACCATTATGCTATCGTCGTAGTTGGCTCAAGTGCCACTTATAGTCGTGTAGATAATGTCGTAGCCCCTGCGATAACGATAATTGCGCGCGATTGACAACTATACGAGCAAGCGCGCGCGCGCAGCAGGTAGAAAGAAACAGGGATAGGGACACAGGGAGAGAGAGAGATAGTAGGTATAACAGCCGCACGCCAAAAGATCAAACAACGAGGAGCGGAGGAATAGAAGAGAGAGAGAGAGAGAGAGAGAGAGAGAGAGAGAGAGAGAGAGAGAGAGAGAGAGAGAGAGAGAGAGAGAGAGAGAGAGAGAGAGAGAGAGAGAGAGAGGAGGGGAAGAGGTGTAATTTACCCGAGACTATGACGATTTTATAGTTGCGGAGAGGTGAGTCATGCGGCGCGCGGGAGACAATGCGAGCGTGCATTATACGCGGTAGCGAAGCCCTTTGCCAGCCTCAGTTTTATGGATATAGGTGTGCACGTGCGTGTGTACGTGTGTGTGCGCGCGCAAGGTGCAGCACTCGTAGCGTTTCTTCCGCGTTGCTATAATACGAGCGAGGCTCAGCTCTGATGGTGTATTTGCGTGAGTGCAGCGGCGCGTGGAGACTCGGTGGTTAGAGAGAGAGAATGGCGGGATTGAGGAGATTTTGTGAAGAGCTGTGATTAGTTATATGAGGAATTCTAGAGATTATCCATACTTAGAGGGTTCAAAAAATTAAAAAGAAAAATGTTGGGGCACACCTCTGTAATACATTTTTTCTCGTTCTTTAGGTCATAGAATAGATGTGAAAATTTTCGAACATTCAAAAATGGTTTTGTGATACAGTTTTAAAAAATAATCTATTTTTCTTATGGGAATTTAACATGGGAAAAATTGACGAATTAGTCTCTGATGATTAGCCAATAGTAAGCTCTTAAAGGTACTAACAAATATTCCACAAAAAAGCGATTAAACTAGAAGAAAAGAGCTTTAATTTAAGCTAAAGATCGTTAAAATCGGTCAGTTCCTTGTAAAGTTACGTGTAAAGTTACGTGTATTTGAAAATCACGAAAATTACCAAAAATGCGTGATTTTTCCCGAATTCAGGTAATTCTTAAAATTTTATTCATTTTTGGTCATTTTTCGTTAATTTCAAATGCACGTAACTTTTCACATAACTGACCAATTTTAACGATCTTTAGCTTAAATTAGAGTCCTTTCCTTCTACTTTAATTGTTTTTTTTTTTTGTAGAATATTTGTTGGCATCTTTAAGAGCTTACTATTGGTTAATCATCAATGACAACTTTTCGTCCATTTCTATTCCATTTCCTATGTTAAATTTTCATAAGAAAAATGGATTTCTGTTTAAAACCGTCGTCTATTGCATGACGTAAAGAACGAGAAAAAATTGATTAGAAAGGTGTGCCTCTGCAAATTTTTAAAAAATTTTTTTAACTTTCTAAGTGTGGATAATCTATAAAGAATTCCTCATGTATGTGATTAGTTATAAATGTATATATATAGTACAAAGTTTGATAAAGAGATGTTGTATATAAGTACAGCGCTTGAGCACCAGAGAAATGCCGTTCTATAAAGCAGACATTTCTCAACGTTATATCATATATACCTGAACTCTGTCGACGATATCGCTCGTTCGAAGGCGAAATTCTTCGGGACAGTGATTCATGACAAACAAAAGCTCAAACAACGTGCAGGCCTATATCGTATCTGTATACGCATACATCAGAGTCGCACGCCCCTATACGCGCTTTTCGCCGCCAGTCACGTACTCCCCGTATTTGCTCTCGGGAAAAGCTCTCTCTGAAATTCCCCTATGATGGGCTCTGTACTTTTCCGCACCTTCCTTTTATCCAGTACGCGGAAGTCTCGCTGTATCGGTTTGGAATATTTTCCAGGTACTATAGATAGGGAGAAAGAGAGTGAGAGAGAGAGAGAGAGAGAGAGAGAGAGAGAGAGAGGGGGAAAGAGGCGGCGACGTCATGCTCGCCAGCTATGGATCGTTCCTATGCTAAGGAGGATATTTTTGCGTTTCGAGCCGAGGGGGGCTGTCGTAAATAATGGAAGGTTTGCGAGAGTTTAGCCGAAGGGAGAGGACGACGTAAGCATGGAGATTCGCATGCACGGCGTCTGTGTTTGTTTTCGGTGTCTGTGTGTTATGCGCTTGGTGCTTTTGTTCCGTCCGCCATATAGCTGCAAGGTGTGGAAAAGAGTATATAAGGTACCGCGCTGAAACAGCGGGAATATTTTGCCGGATCAGTGAATTTTCGATGCCGTTCGCATGTCTGAGAATAAAAGGTTGGTCAGTAAAACTAAATATTTCACTCGGGCTGATAGCTTTATCTGGAAGAAACAACCGTGGTGTATACAGCAGCGTTTACTGAAGCGCCGATATTACATTTTTTTTTATTGGCAAATAAGTTAAAGATTTACCTTATTATAAAAAAAAAAAAGAAACTTCGTATTAAGTATACGAGTAATATTCATATATAATAAGTATATGCGCTGCGCTAATTAACTCGATCAAAGGAAAAACCACACAAAAGACCAGCTCTACAGAAAACCGCACCTCACCAACATGCACTTGCGCAATGCATCTCGTGCGAGAAAGCGCCTCTTTCGCCGATGCTTTAATAGTAAAATAACGTAATTGCGTTATCTCTCTCTCACGCGAATAAGGATAAATACCACCCCGGTCCATTACTGTACTAGTATAATAACAGAAGGCCGCTCAAAGGCCCGTAATAAGGTTGGCTGCGTATCGGCACCACGCGCGGCGAATTCGCGAGATGCACGCACAAAAAGATCGAGGCGGCACAAAGGCACACGGGGGAGATCATCGCCGTTAGACATCATGATATATAGAGCCGCTTCAGAGAATCGGGGGAACTTTTTTTTTTTTTGCAAAAAAAAGACTGCTGTGCTCTCCCTGTGCGTTGCGAATGTAATTTCCATTTCAGGTACGAAGGTGTGTGCGAGGGAGAGAGGAGAGTATAAGGGAGTCGTGAATTTTTACGGCTTATTTACACGCCATCTCCTCTCCTCCGCTGCTGCTGCTGTCTTTCAATTCGTCAGCGTTTTATAAACGTCGCCGATTGCCGTTCTGTCTCTCGTTTCTCGATCGGTTCTCAGCTGTCACTGTCTCTATTCTGTTGCTTTTTCATCCTATATATTCCCCGCGTACACTTACTCGTCTTCGCGAGTCGTCCTCGTCGTTCATCGATGGACCCGAGCGTTTCATTACGCGTAATTGCCATGGTTTGCGGTCTCTGTCCCCTCTCGGTACTGTGCGCGCAGGTATATATATGCAGTATCATTTTCATAATGACGCCTCTCGTGCTCTCTTTCTCCCCGTGTCTTTCTTTCTCGATCTCTTCGCGCGTGCGCGCCCGCGCGAAGGTAAAAAGTACAGGGAAGGCACGAATAAAAAAAACAACGATTCCACCTCGCCCTTGCACCGTCTTGGATATATATTAGTCGAGGCATGCTATGCCCGCGCGTGTGTGTAGAACGAGTATGTATAGGAAAGAGTTGGAAGACTAGAGAAAGAACAAGAGGGGGAGGAGGCAGAAACGGCGAGATCTCGTTCCACGACTGCTACAGTCATCAGTCGAAAACGATAAACTGCGTCGTGGAGGAATATCGCGTTGGGAAGTGCGGACGTGCGAGGGCACGAGGAGAGGGTTATAATTTAATTTTATGGAAACGCTTAGGCGGACACGTCATGCTGGAGAGAGAAAGAAAGAAGGAAAGAGAGACAACCTCTAAGTTCGTTTCGTAGAACTAAGAATCTAAAAAAGTTCTTCTAACGATTTTAAAATTATCCGCTGTTTCTACTCGGGTTCGTTTTTTATCTTTGACGGTTCTTTTTTTGCTAACCGAAAATAAGTAATAAGTATTACGTTGGTTTTGGACTTGAAAGTATTTTCGACAGTTTCATCATAATATAAACAAATTCGCAATGAATCGTCTGAAATGTACGAAAAGTATGGCAAATTGCATAAATAGTACATTTCGTCACATGAAGTAAATAATCAACTTCCGCACTCGTTTCGAACGGTATTTTATACCACGAGCGCCGAAAAATCATACCAAAGTTGTGATTTTGAGGTTAGAGTGGTATACAAAAAGTAAAAGACTATTTTATTAACAACCGCAAAGTGAGAAAAAGATTATCCTTAAAATGATGTCACCTGTGTTTACAAGATCTGACCTACTTTTACATCGAGACTCCAAAAGAAAACAAAAAAAAAGCCGAACCCGAACTTCATATTTAAATTACCTGGAATTTAAAACGCCGTGATCTCATCGGAATTCGATAAACCACGGGACGAGGAGAGGGACAAGAGGGACAGAGAGTCGTCCGCGTACGAGTATGACAAAAACAATCGGCCGGGTGTGCCTGGGCGGGTGCGTGACCCAATTCACGCGATACAAATGCAGCCCGGGAGTCTGTGTGTAGGTATGTGTTTGTCCGGTCCAGCTGTGTAAAAGCCTCGCGGCCTATATACCTATATATTGAATCACCGACAAAAGCCCGCGCGTAGACACAACTGACTTCGACACCTTGCGGTCTAGGGTAGTTCAGGTTAGTTTCAAACGATTATATTTCGTCTCCATGCAAAAAAATTATGCTGATTCTTTTTAATAACGAAACTTAGGTATCATATCTATCGATTAAAGTACAATTTTAGAACAAAAACTGATAAGTAAATGCATAAAATGACTTTGAAAACAACATCTCTCTGCTAATGTTACTGCAAAGCTGCTTCAACTACTGCGTTGGTATTACGGTGCCATGTTAAAACATAGGGAGAGCGCTCGCGCATGCGCAGAACCCCAAAAAAGTACGTCGTTGGTATTACTGCGATTTTCCATAAGATTATACAGCAGTAATACATACACAATAATACCCACGTTCGCAGTAGTACCCACACTTACCCTATTCAATCAATGAAAAAAATGTCTGGGTAAAGGGCGTGCACCCTCAAATGTGCACACGAATGACAACTTTTCAACCTGCGTTTGGTCTGGTGGAAAGCAGAATCCACAACTGGAAAATTGCCTTATTGAAGATTTAAAAGTCTTCGTCATTTGCCTTTACATATTTACTACACTGACTTTCGAAGTATTCGCTTCAAAATAGTGATGACGTGAAAAGTAAATTATTCTTCGGTATTTGTTACTAATTATTGTTTCTACCTTGATATATTATTTATGTGCTTTCAATTATTCTTTATGTGAAAAATATTTTTCCAAGTATTTTGTAAGCTACCAGACCTATGTACAGGTGTTTTGTGCACCTCTATAGAATGCCAGTTATATCGTATATGTTTTTTATATCCTGATACTAGCTACATTATATAAAATTTTGGTATCATTACTGGTAAATAAATAAATAAAAATAAATAGGTGATTTTATGTGAAAGAACGATATCAATGAAATAGATTAGTCTCATTCAATACAAGAGGAAACGTATGAATCATATTTATGCATAAAAGTAATTTATATGGTAACTTATTTAATCCCACATCCAACAAAAAATTTGTTAACTCGAACTTTTACTTAATTGTTAAAAATTATTGGCAAAACAAATTGCTTGGAAAATAAGGTTCATATTTGGAAATACTTAACGGATTTTGGTAATTTTAACATTAAGTATTTAATTCCTGCATTTGTGAGATTGTATAGAAACGGCATCAATGTGCAAAATAAAAGAATTAAATTTAGCAGCATCGTAAACGTAAATATTAAATTAGTAGATTCCAATTTAATTTTCCATAGTTGTAATACAGAATAAATTGAGTTAATTATTTTCACAATTTATCGTGCATATTTAGATAAATATGGCAACTAAAATACACTTTCTTTTCAAAAAGACATCCTTATCTAAGTAATCACCTAGCACTTAACTCGCATTATTCATTAAAACATTAATACTGACAGAAATAAATGTCGAGAACACAAAGAGACCTCTTCTCCGTCCAATAACAAGTGCGTTAATCCCCGCACTCAAAGGAGAAAAGGAGGTCGGGCAACGTGCTTTTGGGGCCCGAGGGGGATCCCCCTTTCTTCTCTTCTCTTTCTCCTTCTTTCTGTTCCCGGTTTTTTTCGTACGCCCTCTCTCTGTCCCTCTCCTGGGTGCAGTAAAAAATTACTCTCGGGGACTACCGCGAGCGCTCTCGCTAAAGTCCGGCAGCACACCGCCGTGAATAATAAGGAGTAAATGTTGTTTCTCGCTTTATTGACTTTTTGCGTTGATTTACTCCTTCCTCTTCTCAGAAGCCGCAGTCCCTTTCGACTAATTTCAACGTGCGGGGGACCAGTAGCCGTTGCGGCCGTACCCTGCGGGAGGAGAAAAAAAAAATACACGAGCAGCGCAAAGTCGGGTACCACAATGACGCGGAAAAGAGATGAAAACTGTGACACTGACAGAGAAGAAAGAAAGAGAAAGAGAGACAAGAGGGGCAAGGGCGTGATTAACGACGTCGAAATGATGCATGCCCGGAGAAAGGGAGAAAACCATCGCATTTCTTATCTTTCTTCTGTTCTCTCTCTTTCTCTCTCTCTCTTTGAGCGGGGAAAATACTCCTGTTCTTGGTATAGCGATAGCATTAATTTCCGTTCGGAAAAGTACGTCGTGCAGTCTGAAATCACGCGACGGCAAATATAATAAGGAGCAAATAGATAAGAGAGAAAGAGAAAAGGGAGATGAGAGAGGGAGGTAGTGTAGAAAGAAGGAGCGAGTGAAAGAGAGATAGATGCGGGCGCGTAAAGAACTGCTCATGGTCGTCGTCCGCAAGAGAGAGAAAGAACGAGGCAGAGGTGTAAAGCCTCGGCCCTTATCTCGCGGCGATCGAGGCGATACAACTTTGGGCTGCCTCGACGCAGCACGATAATTATCCTCTGTGGATCAGGTTTCGCGAGAGGGAGCAAGCAAGCAACGGCGAAGGATGACGCAAGAGAGAGAGAGAGAGAGAGAGAGAGAGAGAGAGGAGAGAGAGAAGGGGAGAATAAGACGAGTAAAAGACGAGCGAGAAAAAGCAAAAGGAGAAGGAAGAAAATAAAGAAAACGGAGAGAGAGTGAGCGAGAGAGATCTAAATGTAAGTAGCGTTGTCGTTGTCCGCCCCCCCCTCTCTCTCTGGTTCTCTCCCTCCTTCTCTAACTCTGTCGTTCGACAGGGTCCTACGCCACTGGGATCCAGCTGCACTTTGCCTCTCTCGTATTTTATTTTGTCGCTCTCCCTCTCCCTCCCTCCGTCCTTCTCGCTTGTTTTCCTTCTTTCTCTCTCTTCTCCTCTCTGTCTCTCTCGCTCGCGTTGGTACATCTCCACTCGGCTCTGGTTCGTTGCGCTGGGCCTCTCTCGGACCGTTTTCTCTCCTCGTCGCCGTTGGCTCCTTACGGCCCATCAGTTCGCTCTCCTTCTTCCCCCTCTCTAGCTCGCCCCTTGGTTTTCGCTCTCCCTTCGTCCTCTTTTTCCACCTCCTTTCCGACGCTGCTATATACAGTCCCCTTCGATTCTTCGAGAAGATCGGAGCGAGCGAGTGAGCGAGAGGAAGAGAGAGAGAGAGGCCCATGCGCGGGGCCCTACAGCTATCAGCCACTTGTGTTTACATCGGACCAATGCTGAGATGGGACGAGTCGAGAGAGAGAGAGAGAGAGAGAGAGAGAGAGAGAGAGAGAGAGAGAGAGAGAGAGAGAGAGAGAGAGAGAGAGAGAGAAAAGCAAGTGGAGAGGCGGGAAGGGGCGAGGGGGGCGGGAGGGGAATGGAGAGGTCCGAGAGAAAAAAAGATGGAGCCTGTGCAACACAAAACGAGCAACGAGAGCCAAGGCTCATGTGTGCCCCTACTCCACCACACTCGACTGCTGGATGATGTGTCCATACCCAAGGGTCGGATATACACATACGGGCGCGCTCACCTCCTCGCAATGGACGAAGAGAGAGAGCAGAGCGGAGATTTGTCAAAACAAAATCGAGCTCTTTCGACGAGTCACGTTTTCGGAGCAGAAAGAAGAAGAGAGCGAAGAGAAAGGATAGAGAGAGAGAGAGAGAGAGAGAGAGAGACATGGAGAATGAGATCCCGAAAGCGGAAATGTGCGGCGAGACAAAATTACGTAATACTTAAATATTTTTGGTTTCGACAACTACCTATAGAAATCTTGATTTTTAATAAGTTGGAGTAGGCCTAAAGATCAAAGACCTCTTGGTTATTACGTATACCCTGGAGATGAAGTATCCAGTTATGCTTATGTAGATTGACGCTATTTTTCAAACAAATAAAATATATTTAGATAACTTTATTTATGTATTATTGAAATAATGTTCCATTGTACAAAAATTTAACGATTTTCTGCAAACTATAAACAAGCCGTACTATTTGTGAAAAGAACAAATAAAAGGAACCTTTATCTATGGTTTTCTTTTTTTTTGGAAATTTATGTTTGATCAATGTTGCACAAATGCTAAAACTATATTACAGACTCTGTTTTTGTGATTAAGTATTTTTTTCGTGTCATATAATACATAAAAGTATAAAAGTCATGATTTACAAAAGTCTGTGATTTACCATCCTTGCAATTATTTTTTTCTCTTTTCTTTTTACAAAAAAAAGTTATTGTTCTGGCTTGACTTTTTTACTTGTATATATTATATGACACGAGGAAAATGCTTAATCACAAAAACAGAGTCTGTAATATAGTTTTAGCAGTTGCGCGACATTGATCATACACAAAATTTCCAAAAAAAGAGAACCCTAGAGAAAGGTTCCTTTAAGTTGTTCTTTTAACAAATAGTACGCTATATAATGTATTCGATAGGGAATCAATCACTTGAGTAGATCATGATATATCAGCGTACACACACACACACACACACACACATACACACACACACACACACACACACACACACACACACACACATACACATGCACACACACACACACACACGCACACACACACACACGCGCACACACACATGCACACGCACACGCACACATACACGCACACATACACGCACATGCACACGCACACGCGCACACATTCATACATTCATATAGACATTTTCTAAAAATAGTGAAATTCAATTCGAAATTTGCTAAACCACATTCCTTACATATTTTCTCAAAATTTTTCTATACTATCACAAAGGAGGAAACAAAATAAAATTAGTATGTTCTCGTAAAGCTATGATAATTAATTTTTCTTTTTTATTATGTAGCCAATTAAACAATTTATCTAAACTTTCTGCATGTTGTGTATATCGCTATTGTGAATTTCCAGCTTTAAATTTTATTGGTTTTCAAACACCAATCCTCTTTGATCATATCACTTGCTTTCTCAGCAATCATAATAACAGGGGCATTGGTATTACCTCTTGTAAGCAAAGGCATTATTGATGCATCGATTACCCTCAGCCCCTTTAAGCCATAAACCCTTAGCCTGGTGTCCACCACTGCATCTCTATCGGTCAGTGATCGCATTTTAACGGTACCAACGGGGTGAAAGCCCGGAACCGAGTAGTACTGTGGAATGCACAGATAGTATTTTCGACTATCATAATTAAGGTGCTTGGATTTGTCGAGCGACTTCTCCTGCCAACCTCTTTCTTGAAAAGTCTTCGTCTTGAATCAGGATTCGAACACGGTACTGTTTGGGAAAACAAATATTCTTAACTTGTGTAATAAAATAATTAGCGGTAGTTACCTCGCTCGCTCGGTTTAAATACATTTTTGTTATGGTAATATTATAAAGATTATGTCCACAGTATGCATTATTTATCAAGCATAAAAAATAGGATTATGTAAAATGTTTGAAACTTAAATATTTAAAATAAAGTTTGTAATTTGTTATTAACACAAAATACAATAATATCAAAAAATAACGTTCAATAATCGTTAGTATATTTTAAAATATATAAATTACAATAATATTGGAAGAAAAATCATTAATAAAAGAAGAACAAAATAAAAAACCGCTGCCAATTCATTTGAAAAGTTAAAAAAAAAATTTAACCTTAAATATCTTCAAGTCTTATGAACATTTTTCCTTAGCCAACGAAAGGGCTTCAGAAGCTTAAAAAAGCTACCTCTGTACGAAATTTCACAACGATTTATTGGTTTTTACTCCAGTTATTGTGCGACAACGAAAACGCAACTTTTTTCTTCAATAATTTTTTTCTCGTCAAACTACCGATATAACCTCTTCAAATTTTTACAGGAAGAAGTAGTTTTTATGCTTGATAACTGGTCAAAATTTGATGTGAAAGTATGAAATATTTTCTGAGATAAAAATTATAGAAGAAAATTACACATTTATCTTAATAACAAATGAAGGAAAATAGATATTCAAATGTTTAAAAAAAGATAACGCAGCTAATTCAATGCCCTCTCAAATGCATTTCAAAAGACTGAAAAAAATTGCCCTATCATATAAAAATATACAAAAAAGTGAAATTTCAAAATTGCTTCCTCCTAGAGGAGGTTGTAAAAACATGTTATATTTGATATTCGAGGTGTTAGGAACCAAAATACATGATTTTTGAAAAATGTATGGATGTGTGTGTGTGTGTGTGTGTGTGTGTGTGTCTGTGTGTGTGTCTGTGTGTGTGTGTGTGTGTGTGTGTGTGTGTGTGTGTGTGTGTGTGTGTGTGTGTGTACGCCTGGATCTCAGCTTCTACTCGATCGATTTTAACCGGACAGGTCTCATTCTTTTTGTTTTTTTTGTGTGATGGCGGGTCAAAAATCCGTTTTTTGATTGGGCCGATTCGTTTTTGTTTTATTTAGAATTTTCGATTTTCTCAAAATTGTTTTTAGCTTTTTTTCAATGATAGAATCGAGATATTTAAATCTGATGGGTAGCATTCGAAAGAGCGTAAAAAAACCTATAATTTCCAAAAAAAATTTCTCTAGCTATCCCGGTTCTCTTGTTATTGACAAAAACGTGTTTTTTTAAAAAGCTTATAACTCCGAAACTAAACGGTCAATTTTTTTGAGAAAAATCACGATAATGCAGAATATAAATAGCTATAAGCTCTAAAAATTTGAATCCATTCTTTTGGTTAGTTTTTGAGAAAAAAATTGAAAAATGAAAAAAAAGAGTTTTCTATGTCCAACGATTACGGAAGTAAAATTGACTTAATCGCTTTAAAATTCCTTGTAGAGGTAGATTTTTAATAGTTCTCGGTCGAGTTCTTTGGGCAAAATGATAGGTCTAGAAATTTCAGAGATATTTGAGGTTAAAGTTTTTTTAACTTTTTTTTCAAATCGTAATTTCTCGAGAACGGCTCTATGTATCTGGATCGGATGGGTAGCATTCGAAAGAGAATTAAAATATCTATATTTGGAAAAAAAAATTTATGTCTAGCTATCACAGTTCTTTTGTTATGAACAAAAACAAAAACGTGTTTTTTTCAAAAAAGCTTATAACTCCTTAATCCTATCTCCTATCTTCAAAAAATGATGGATTAGTTATGATATCAATTTATTAGTGGTTTGGTTGGTGGGTGTAATGGGTTGCTAGGTCACAAAAACAAAAGTGGTATAGTTTCGATAAAATCACAGCGCTCACCACGCGTTTCGAGAATACTAGTGATGTTATATATGTATATATGTATATATTATGTTAAACCTGGAACATTCTTGCCGGTTGATATAAATAAATAAATGAATGAATAAATTTGAAAATTAATACTTTTTAATCTTCAAAATAAATTTAATTATAATTATGGCATAATTTGTTGAAAAAATTATAAATTTTGTTATTAAAAATTAATTAAAGGAATCACAAAATTTAGTTTGAGGAAGCAACGGGCCAATGAATTGGCAGCGGTTTTTTTTTATTATAAAACAAAAGAAAATCAGTAAACATATAAAAACTATTGTAGATTTGAAGAGAATCAGCTTTGTCTCGTCGACATCGTAAAACCGATGTGACTTATAAATTTTGTAGTGAAAAACATTTTCAGTTTGAACTCTCTACTTTAGATAAAAAATTTACCAATTGTTGTCACAAAGCGAAGATAACTTTATCAGAAGATCCTCCATATCCTGATAGACTAAAAGAGTCAGTCACTAATAATACAGTTGAAAGTCTAGAATTTAAAAAAATTATTAGGTTATATAATAACGCTCTTGCATTTGTGAGTTTTGGTGTAAAATTTGATAAATTATTTAGTTGAAGCCCTAAATAATACAAATATGTGATTAAATTTGTTGCAATATATATGCTTTACAGCCAAATAAACATGATGCAAGAAAATATGGTCAACTATATACATATTAGATAATGATTTAGCACCACAATTGAGATTAGTTAATGTTTCGTATAACCTAGAATTTTTAAAGGAATTAAATAATCTACTTAGGACAATTAATTTATACGATAAATCTTACAAAATGATGCATGCAATTAAATTGAGGCAACATAAACGTTTGCATAATGATAAGCAAATTTTGAAAGAAGTAAGAACGTATTTTACACGAAACAGTTATCACTCTAAATATGGAGTTCACTCTAAAAGTAGCTGTTATATTGTTATATTTCTGTGGTGATATAGAACACCCACACCCACATATCCACACCCACACCCACATATCCACACACCCACACCCACACATCCATGCATCCACACACACACACACATACACAGACACACACACACCCAGCATACACGCACACACAGACACGCACACACACACACACTCACGCGCGCGCGCATACATCAATACAGACGTTTTCTAAAATCATGTGATTCAAACTTCTAACACCTCCAATCATGTTTCAAAAGCGATTTAATGAAACTTAATTTTATTATTACAAAGCTTCTTCTAGGAGGAAGCAAAAATGAATCCAAAAAATGTATCTAATTATAATACGTTGATGTAAATGAAATAAAACGTTGTTATAAAAAATTGAAATTAAACCGTTTTATAGCAAATTAAATTTTCTACCAATAATTGAAAGAAATATTTATTAAATAACTCTTACATTATGTAAATAGATAACAATAAAAAGAAAATGATAAAGTCAATCGACCTTTACCTTTCTAGAAAATAAATGGATTCCGAAATGAACCACCGTCGCCTATTTTCTTCGGCGTTTACCCGAAGTATAATCAACAGTAGCAAACAACGAATTTCGCCGAACTTCGGTACCCGAAAAACCCCAAAGTTATATACCGACAGTCACCGAGTCAGCAGAAGCCCGGCTCTTCTTATATATCATTAGATTCCGCTAGTTCCGCGTAATAAAGTGGGATGAAAAAAAGCGCGACGGCTACAAAGCCGACAAAGTAGTTTGCTACCGGCGTCTTTTCTTGCCTAACCCTGTGTCTCCGTGCATAGTTATATATGGCTATATATACGTACCCTGTTATCTGAACCTCCGAGAGTTTCTCGGTATACACTTGGCCGATCTCGTCTACTCTCTCACCCCACGATCGGATATGGACGAGAGGGAAGGAGAGGAGCGAAAGGAAGAGCTGTTACGGTCACCTTGAGCTCGCTATCTTTCCTACCGGCAAAAACGGAGGCTGCCATACGGTGGCGGCTATGATATAGACCATCTTATATAAAGTGTACATTATTAGTTTTTGAAAAAATCGTGACGTGTATTTCTCATAAGTATTGTCTGAAGTATCTGAAAATCCTTCATAGGAGACTAATGAAAATTTTAAATTTCATTTATTCATTCTACAGTAAATGATGCTTGATCCTTTAAATTATTCTCCAATAATTAAAAAAGTATTGTAGACATTTCCAACAACACTATGAAATTATATGCTTTAAAACATAATTCTTAAGCATTAATTTATTTGAAATTCGAAATGATTTAAGTTGCATAAAGAAATGCATAATCCAAGTAAACTTAAATCAAGATCTCTCATTTTCGGCAAAAATATCAACTCTTACATTTGAAATGAGTAATTATAAATAAATGCTTGAAAAATTTGTCCAGTGTTGATGAATTTCTTGATTGCATGATGCCAACCAGAGGCATTCATCTTCATTACAAAAAACACTATTACAAAAAAAATTAAAAATTTTATAATTGAGATACTTCCAACTCATTAAAGAAATTCGCTGCGCAGCCTGCATGAGAGCAGAAAAAATAATAGATCTCCCAATCAGAGTCCTCGCGATCTATTTCAGCCTGTTCCGCTATATAATACCCAAAGCGAAACGCCCATATAGTATAGAGACTCGTGCGCACACACACACACACACACACACACACACACACACACATACACATACACACACACGCGCGCGCACGCATGCACACACACACACACACGCACGCACACACACACACGAGACGAAAAAGACGCTCGGGGTGGATCTATCTCTCCTCTCCCGTCTCTACACCTACCCATACACGCGTTTACAGCCTGCATTTAGTAGTTATCCTTGAGAGCGCGCGGCTGCGCAAGAAGCACGAGACCGGGCCGAGTGTTGGCGAGGGCGACGGGGGGAAGATCATCGCTAGAGGAGCGAACGTCATCGCGGGAATCTCCTAACGCGCGCGCGGGGCCGGACGTGCCGCAACATTATTTATTCGTCCTCCGGTTCTCCATCATCGTCGTCCGCTTCTGTATGTACCTATACATGTATACCTCGCTCCGCGTTCTATTATTATCCCGCGCTCATTTCGAGGGCCAGCAGTGTGCTATCGCACGACACCAATCCTTTCTCGGGATCCTCTCATCAGGTATACACGCGCGGATCTGTCTTGTCGACTCCACCTCCTCCTCCCTCTCGGGGGTATATGACAACGCAGCAGCGCCGCGTATCGAGTTCGGCAGGCTTTTTTCTTCTACACTGTATCTATATACACCTCGCTCGTGTGTGTATATGTTTTGCCGAACGATCAAACGCGGGGCATGGGAAAGGCGCTGCTGCTGCCTCTTCTTATGGAAATTACGTCGGCGTAAAAAGAAGTGGATCGTATATATACGCGCGCGCGCATATAGTTCCCATTTACGCATGAAGCATCCGAGAATTATATATACGCGCGTATAGTACACGGGAGGGTTCGCCTTTGATATGCAGATGGGATTCGGTATAATTTGGGAAAAATTTTTCATTTGTCTGTGTGGGGATATATAGATAAATTCAATCCAGCGGTGAAGTGACGCAATTGAGATGATATATGGATGACCCTTTTTTTCTCCTTCGCTTCTCGTATATAAATGCGCACACGCGGTTGCCACCTGAGAAAGTCACTTGTCAAGTGCTCGGGCGAAGAGACTCTGTTGTATACGCATAAGCACACGCACGAAGGGAGAAACAGTAGTGGCCCACGTGCGTTTACACACTCGGTTCTTCTTGAAAGAAAGCGCACGTGATAAATATTTATTAAATCGGCGGTTGCGCGCACCGCGATTTCGTTGATCGCGAGAGCAAGAGACGAGTCATTAATCGCTAGGTACCGTGTGTATGTGTGTTATGTAGTCGCCTTCCACTCGCGCAGCGACACACGCCGAAGAGGGAGCACATGCTCTCGCCGTATGGAAATTAACGAGGCCCGTGCAGTTAGCGGGGTGAAGAAGAGATTTTTCACGCTGTGCAAAGTGCTCGGCGGTTAGGCGGAGAAAAAAAAAATTACTTCCGCCTCGTCTGTAAAGCAAATTTTCGTCTTGTTCTTTTCATTATAGTTTTTTTTGTTTTATAAATTTATTCCTGAGGGTACATCACACATCTTTTTACAAAGTTTCATTAGTCACGTCACGTATCGAATCAGAATTATTCATATATGATATAGATTCATACTTTTCTCTGATGCTGAATATATGTTCATAATATTTTACACATCATTGTGGTACATGAATAATAATACAGCTATGTAGACAGTCGTTTTTGCTCATAGTAGTACCGAGATAAAAATTAAAAATTTTAATATTTGTATTATTTAAGTAATAAACTTTGGAACTCGGAATCTTTCTATATTATATGTAAGTTCTGGGTTCATGCCCGAATATTAATTTCAAAATACAGACATTACGCTGGCAACAGATTACAGGTTTCGCTTCAACCCATAAACAAAACCCCCAAAGGAAAACAAGGCGACCGGGCGCAAAACATTTTCCAACGGTCCATTTTATTATCCATCTCCTGATATCACGGACAATGCACAACGGGTGCTCGAAATTAGTGCTCGCGCATGCGGTCAGTGCACACAGCTAAAGTATACACGCGGTAGCCTCTCCTCGCCCTCCCTCGGGTTCTGCTCTTCTCTCTCATCCTTTTCCTCTCTCTCTCACTCATATCTCTCTCTCTCCCTCTCTCTCTGCGGGCTACCGTTCATCCATAACTGATTGCAAAAGGCTACTGTCCCTCCCAGCCAGTCCGCGGCGAAATCGCCATTTGTTCTACCTCGTATATACCCGCGGGCGAAGCTGGATCCCAAGTCGCTCCGATCGCTTGGCACGATGATGGTGTGTGCTGAGAGAGCAAGAGAGCAAAAGAGAGTGAGAGAGAGAAAGAGAAAGGAGAACTGAGGTTCAAGTTCATGGAACGAGTTGCGTCTGTGTGTGTGTGTGTACGTGTATTTATATACGTGAGGGCCTTCTCCGGAGCGATATTCCGAGCTTTGCGGCTAATTCGTTCGCGATGGAAGATGCTGCGGGATCCGAGATATGGATCTGTAATGTAACGATGAATACATTATAGAATCGCTGGAAATTATTTTAATATGAACACATACGATACATGTGGTACGAATTTTTTTTTAAATACTACAGGAATCGTTTTTGAAGATTATATTCGTTACTTTCATTACATTGCATTTTATGATTTTTAGGAATAAATAAAACTTAAATTTGTTTCAGTCTCCACAGCCACATTTTTTCAATAGCCGCCGCATGAAATGAAATTTCGTGCGACCGTGCACGCGTCTCTCTCTCTCTCTCTCTCTCTCGCTGATTAGGAAAAGTATCAGTTATTACAAAACGTTCTCTCCAACTGCAGTAAAATGTGCGAATTTAGTGATGCATAATACGCATGCACGGGGGTGCAGAACAAGAGACTTCTTCTGACTTAAACGTGACGATATATACTAAACGAGTTATAATTTGTTAAGTGTATACTCTCTTACTGTAAGTTTTCCCTTTGTAAATAACTTATGTCAGTTAATGGCCGAATCCATCTTAAATCAGGTGGTCCGTGTATGCCTATGTCATCAATCGTTTAGGAATTAAAGTATTTATGTTCTTTTAAAAAAATTATTTGACGCCTATTTTTTATTTTTTTCTTGCATCAAAATTTCATGCGTTCAGCGATGCTGAAAAATTCCGAGAAAATCCTTACTTTTAGAAAAAAATTTTTTCAATATCATTTTCAAACTGCTACTGTTTCACTAGTTCTTTAAGCTTTTAAGCATGTAACACATAATTTAACTCAGTTTTGAGCCCTCTTTCGCGTCCTTTATGTTATTTTCAGAAAAACTAAGAAATGCACGAGTTATACACTTTTTACTGGAAAATGCACTTTTTAGAAAAATGCATCCTTCTCGAAAACGTCATTTTTTTTTGCTCATTTTTTTTGTCGTGATAGAGGACGTAAATACCTATCGAAACTTATATGTGAGATTCATGGGCTTTGCGCTAGAAAAACGATCAATAATGAGATAAAACACAAAAAAAAATTTCATGCTTAACGCTTACAATATACATAGTCAATGTTATAACAGTCAATATAAAGGTTTTTATCTTTGTACATACGTAAGTAATACATGTCTGCAGGCGCCTACTTGTATGAGTTTATGTACTTATACATTTGTCCGCTAGATGGCTATCGTTTGCTTGCACCCAGAAAAGTTCAGTTTCTGCTATATATTACACCTCTAGTATTTTTTAAAACTATCATCTTTTTGAAAATTATTACATATTTGCACCTTGCACCTTGTGTGTGTGTGTGTGTGTGTGTGTGTGTGTGTGTGTTGTACACACGCACGCATGCACGCACGCACATCCATACAGACATTTTTCAAAAACCACGTGTTTTGATTCCTAATACCTCGAAAAATAATTATAACATGTTTTTACAACAACTCAAAAAATTGCTATCACAAAGTTTCTTCTAGGAGAATGCAAAAAGACAACATACGTGTAATAGTACATTACGATACGTGTGACTTAAGTGGCCCATTATTGCACGGCGTGAGGTTAGCGCCCGAGTGTAGCGAGGGCGATAATTCACGTCGTGTGATGGACCACTCAAGTCATAAGTATCGTATATTATTTTATAGCACGTCTACCTAAGTCCGCTGTCAAGCACTCGCTGCGCTCGCGCGCTAACCTCACGGTGCAAAAATGGACTGCTTAAGGCACGAATAGGCGTGACCTAAGTGCGCACTTATAGGTCACACCGTGCTATAAAATTATTGTACGATACTAGAGTCTTAAGTAGCCCATTATTGCACGGCGTGAAGTTAGGGCCCGAGCGCAGCAAGGCACATGTATCGTAATGTACTATTAAGAGAAAAATAACATATTTAAATTTTGAACTGTATCTGAACTTGCATGCTACGCATGAATGCGCATTATTAACCCAGTTCTCATTAAATATCAAATCGACAGATTACATCATTAAAATAATTGTTTCTATTGTACTGGCATTTAGCTTACAGAAACGCAAATATTTAAAAAAAATGTTCATGCGTAAGGTTAAAATATCAAATAAAACAGAGTTTTATACTAAATTTATTGTTTATTTTTGTAGTTTTTCTAAAAACAAAGTTACATTATTTTAGTGTTTTTATGAAGATTTACAAAGTATTTGTATTTACAAATGTTAACTAAAATAGAATTCAACTCATTAAAAAATACAATTCATTGTATATACAAATAAATAAGTCATTTTCATGAATCTGTTGTCAAGGTAGCAACAGTCACTTAAGATTTCCCAACGCTATTATCTAGCTCTTAATCTGTTGAGTCTTCGTGGAGAAGGACATATTCTCTGGAGCTAAGTCCAAATCTTATTATGTCTCGCTCAAAAATTTCGTGATATGTTCTTGGCTGCAATTTAACATCATTCACGAAGGTTCCTTGTGAAGATTTTAAGTCGATTATGTACGGTCTAATGTGTCTTTCTTCTGTGCCGTTTTCTCTTTTATGAGGCACTAGTCTAAATTGCAGTGCAGCGTGTTGTTTGGAACACGATTCGTGATTCAACAGAATGTCTACTATCCAAATTTATAGACAATGTTGTGTGTGATATAGATAACATGTGGGCGAATTTTCATCAAGATCGTATGATTACTTTTTGAGATATTTGATTTTGAAAATTTTTGTATTTTACAAAGTCATTTTCTTTGTCGCATGATAACTAGAGAAAACCAAAATTGGTTTAATCATGTTGAAATTTTGTGGAGATGTAGAGTTTATATATTATCGTATAAGTTCTTTAGGTAAAAGAATTGTCTCATGATTTTTAGAGATATTTAAGGTTAAAATTTGTTTACGATTTTTTTCGAAATCGATGACGACTTCATGTATCAGCTTGAAATTTATAGACTATGTTGTATGCGATATAGGCGATACCTGTGTAAAATTTCATCCAGATTATATAGTTATTTTTTGAGATGTTTAATATTTAAAATTTTAGTATTTTTGAAAATAACTTTCTTTGTTGTCGCACAATATAACTATATTAAAATGGTTTTAATTTCTTTGAAATTTGGTGGAGATGTAGAATTTGTATATTATTTATTAGAAGTGTCCTTAGGGAAAAAGAATTCATTTATGAATTTCAGAGATATTTGAGGTTATAGTACATTACGACACTAGTGCAGGAAAGTAGATTTTCGTCTCATGTGAGGTTTACAGGGAGAATCTCTTTCCCGCACATGTATCGTACAGAGCTTTTTGATACGACGTGTGGGAAGTCCGATTTCGAGCACACGCTTTTTGCCGAGCGTGCGGGAAATCGAACTTCCCGCACGGAGTGTCGAAAGAACTATTTTAGCCCTCTTTTAAAATCGTAATTATTCGGGAACGGATTTATGTATACTAGAACATGGAAATGACGTGCGCTATGCGCTATGCGCGCGTGTTGTGTGCCTGCTTTTGTTTTGCAATAGCCATTTATTATTTTTAAGGTTAGAATCTTTTTCTTACGTCGGAAATTCCAGAAAGAGCATACAAATACGAACAGGTATACTACTAGAAACAAGTACCCTATGCGTGAAATTTCACAAAGAAAATATAATTTGAAGTAAAGGTTGTTTAGGAATTTTAAAAGGTTTTGATAATAATGTTACAATCAATTATTTTATTTAATTTTCACACATAATAAAAAAAAAAAGAATCATACCTATTATTTTATTCATATTTTATACATAATTTAAAAATTAATACTTTTTAATCTTCATAAAGGAATTTAATTATAATTACGTCATAAATTGTTGCAAAAATTATAAATTTTGTTATTAAAAATTAATTAAAGGAATAAGCAAATTAAGTTTGAGGAAGCCACGGGCCAATGAATTGGCAGCGGTTTTTTAATAAATTATAACATTGTTGCGCGATTTGTAAAACGAACCTAAATACTTTTGATATTTTTTAAGAGACACTTTTTATAAACACTTTTTTTTACTTTATAGCATAAAATACACAGTATATTATACAAAATACAATTTTTAAATGATTTGTTTAAAGAAAATCTATTTTATTTTCAATTAAAAAGTATAATATCTGAATGAATCCGCAGAGGTGTTATAATAATAATTATTTATTTTATTTACATGATCATAGGAAACACTACTTTATATCCTTAAATATCAAAATCGTACTGTCAGTATTTTTAGGATATTTAAATAATTTCTGGATATTAATTTAACATATATGCAAATCATACAATTTTTGCAATTTAATATTTTTAACAAAATGGAATCTACACTTACGAAAATAAACTGTAGTTTAAACTATTGGCTAAACTATTGGATTGGTAGATTTAACGTCTTTAAGGTAAATAATTGACTCGGTCGATCACTTCGAATCATTTATTGTTGATTTGAAAATTCAAATCCGACGTTTCGACAGTGTTTTTGAGTGTCTTCATCAGGACTACATAGAAATAACAATAAAGTTATAGGTATACATAACAAAAAAAAAACTTTTTATAAATTATAATTTAAGTCGTTGCAAAATTGATAAACTGACCTTTAATAAGATTACGAAAATTACATAGTAATTTAGGCGTTACTTCGTCAATACAAAGCAGTCATGGTTGTACATCTATATCGAGAATGTTAATTAGCTGACTAAAAACATGTGGAAATTAAAATAATTAAATTGTAAACCAAATAAAAAATGAATGAAAAATAGAGTAAAGCGCAATTCTTACCATTACTCTCAGCATTGGGCACATCGTGACTAAGCAAGAGCGACGAAAATTGCGCTTTATATACTGTTAGGGAGAAAAATAAACGGAACATTTAAATAAAGGGAGGGGAACGTAAAGGATTGTTAAAAGCGCGCGTATATGTTCACAAATTTCAAAAAGAGGCACGATCGAGGCGATCTTTAGGTAGCAAACAGAGAGGCCGACGTGAAGGAGACACAAACATTAGATGGAGAAGTGTGAAAGTATGTATCAATGTGTGAGAGTACAAAATTCACGCGCTCAGCTAATTACACGCATCGAACCTATACTCGGAGAGGAGAGGAGAGGAACAGAGAGGAGCGTGAGTCGGAATACTTCCTTGCGCTACCTGACTACCTGCTACCCAAGCGACCGAACGGGCTCGCAAATGATTAACAAATTTTACTACGACGTTTTTTTTTGTTTGTTGAAGTGAGTATTAATAAACTTCATAGAATCCTTATATATAACTTTTAAAAAACGCGTATCCTCAATTTTATTAAGGCCATGTGAAACCGTGAATTTCAATATTTTTTAAATCAACGTTCAAGCGTTTATTCGAAAAACAATTTTTGTCAAGCGTTCCGTACACATAAACACTATATCCAGGAATTTTTTTGAGTGATTCTATTAGCATTTTCGTTAGATATGCTCGTTTGAAAAAGCGCTCCGTATATGTTAATACTATAATCAGATTTTTTTTTGGATGATTCTATTGGTATTTTCATGAGATGTACTCGTTTGAAAATTATGTCGGTATTTAACATCACCTTAAGACCATTTGGTTGTTGATGTATATGTAACATCTCAGAAAAAAGACGTTTAGGCCTATTATTTTCTACATCCAAAATCTTTGCATTTTCAAAGTCAAATTTATGACCGGTGGAGGCGATGTGCTCCGACAAGGCCGAATGCTCGGCATGGTGTGGTTTGTGCACATAAGAATTATGCACATATTTATTGTGCACACTTTAGCATTGGTGTATATCTATATCTATGTGTATACTCCAATGCTAAAGTGTGCACAATAAATATGTGCATAATTCTTATGTGCACAAACCACACCATGCCGAATGCTCGAGTCTCTTTCTGATAGCGTAATCATGTTCGTATAATCTTCTTTGAATTTTCTTTTTGAAGTGCCCACGTAAGAGGCCTTGCAATCTTTATAATTAATTTTGTAAACTAAGTTTGGTATTTTTTTTTTGCACAATTTATCCTTACCTAGTTTTATGAAACTATTGGATTTATTAATATTGCCATTGATAATCATTGGTTTTTGAAATTTGCTATTTTTAAGGGCTTTACTGATATTGTAGTTCAATTTTTTAATGTACGGTAAGACAATGAATTTAGGATTATTGGAACGTTTTGTACTCTCACACATTGATATATACTTTCACACTTCTCCATCTAATGTTTGTGTCTCCTTCATGTCGGCCTCTCTGTTTGCTACGTAACGATCGCCTCGATCTCGCCTCTTTTTGAAATTTGTGAACATATACGCACGCTTTTAACAATCCTTTACGTTCCCCTCCCTTTATTTAAATTTTTCGTTTATTTTCCTCCCTAACAGTATATAAAGCGCAATTTTCGCCGCTCTCGCTTAGTCACGATGTGCCCAATGCTGAAAGTAATGGTAAGAATTGCGCTTTACTCTATTTTTCATTCATTTTTTTATTTGGTTTACAATTTAATTATTTTAATTTCCACATGTTTTTAATCAGCTAATTAACATTCTCGACATAGATGTACAACTATGACTGCTTTGTATTGACGAAGTAACGCCTAAGTTACTATGTAATTTTCGTAATCTTTTTAAAGGTCAGTTTATCAATTTTGCAACGACTTAAATTATAATTTATAAAATTTTTTTTTTTGTTATGTATATAACTTTATTGTTATTTTTATGTAGCCCTGATGAAGACAGTGAAAAACACTGTCGAAACGTCGGATTTGAATTTTCAAATCAACAATAAATGGTTCGAAGTGATCGATCGAGTCAATTATTTACCTTAAATATTTAACTCCAACCAACGAACGGTCAAATCTACTACATTTTCAATAGATTTAACGTCGATTTTAACGATAGAACCTTCTTACGGACTTTATATTGGCTATTCATCAATGACTACTTTTCATTAATTTTTTTCATTAAATTTCCATAAAAAAATAGACGTACGGTTAAAATAGTGTCACAAGACTTTAAAATTGTTCAACATTGTCCTCATGTTTTAGTCCGCGCAAAAAAATCAAGACAAAAAAGAGTACGGAGAGCAATCTGGAGAAATTTCGGCTATGTATGGGAAGTGACATATCCCATGTATTGCCCACATTCCGAGCAATATATTAGCCAGTCTTCATGTTTTGCGCGGGAGAAAATATAAAGATCGAGAAAAACCATCTGCAAAAGGTACCTTCAAAAAAGAAATTTTCTTCCGTTTATGACAGAAAAAAGGCATATTATATCTGGAATTGCACACATATGCGCGCGTATGTGGATGTGTGCGTGAGTGAGCGAGCATGCTCGCACTTGCTTTTTGTATGTACATGAGCAATTCTACAGAAATAATCGAACAACTATGGGTATATCTATACAAAAAGTAAGTAAAAATTTTTTGTGGGGCACACGTATCAGACCAGATTTGTTTAGTTCTCTGGACCATTCTGAGTACAAAAAAGAAATCGTGAACACGGTAAATCTGGTAGAAAGCTTGTTTTGCCAATAGCAAACTTGTTTTTAAAACATGCTCAAAAATGACCCCCCTTCAAACGCAAATCGTTTTGCTAGGAAGAATCATACACACATAAAAAAACTAGAGAATGTGAGCTTTCATCTTCTTATTGCCGAATGAAAAAATGTTGATTTATTCAAAAGTTAGATGAGTCCTAAGATGAGTGTAAAATACACTAGTTTTTGTAAATACATTGAAAAATGGCAAAATCCCCCTCCTTTGTATTTTCACAGTATTTTAGTATCAAGTTGTTTGAATTATTCATATACGTGAAGATCTCAGCTTCAACTTAAGGCCATGTGAAACCGTGAATTTCAATATTTTTTAAATCAATATTCAAGAGTTTATTCGAAAAACAAATTTTGTCAAGCGCTCCGCACACATAAACACTATATCCAGGAATTTTTTTGAGTGATTCTATTAGCATTTTCGTTAGATATGCTCGTTTGAAAAGTAGGTCAATTGCAGATTCCTACTTACCGACAGTACGGTTTTTATTTAATTAAATAAATTCTGATATTTTTTTTTTGGAAAAACACGTTTGTCAAGCGCTCTGTATATGTTAATACTATACTCAGATTTTTTTTGGATGATTCTATTGTTATTTTCATGAGATGTACTCGTTTGAAAATTATGTCGGTATTTAACATCACCTTAACTGATAATACAAGTAGGTTAATTTTTTCATTAACTGGTGCAGTTATTAAGAAGTACAAATCTTATCGGTGCTACAATTACAATTCCTTTCAAAACTACGAAAATACATTACAGAACATATTAACTTATTACGAAATAACAATATAGTTTCCAAACCATAAAATTCAATTAATATAACATTGCCGTGAAGATTTGATGTTGTAGAACAAAAATTGGCATAAAAAGATACATATAAGTTGACTTGTCCGCAGCAAGTTATCGAAATTTATTATAATTTTTACGACGCAGAAAATCCATCCTCGCCGGCGTCTTCGTGCACATGACTCGTGCATATAATTTTTTTCCAGTGTCTCTCCTCCACATGTATACAAGTGTAAGCGCTTGCACAGGCACAGGTCGTCTGAATACTAGTCACGCGTCAACTCCATCGCGGCCTCTATACGTACATGTACAACGCCCTGGGAGATAAATCAAATTAAAGTAGTTCGTTACGCGCATACGAAGACGGAATAGGAGAACATAAAGAGCGAAGGAGAGAAAGAAAGGTCAAGGAGTAAATCGAATCGAAGAAACAGAAACAAGATGGACAGAAATAAAAGAGGAAAAAAGTGGCTGCGCGCGCTCGCGGGCGATGGGGAAAGGATTAAAAAGGGGGACGCGCGTGCACGCGGGCAGAAGTAGCATCGGGGCAAACAGAGACAAAAGCTGTAAAGGAAAAAACAGAGAAAAGAGACGAAGTCGAGTCGCGCGCGCGCGCGCGCGCTCGGGGGAAGGGAGAGAAAATAAGACGAAGAGGAGGCATCACGGAAAAAAGCGAAGACGAGAGGGAGAGCGAGAGAGATGGAGGGAGACCGGACCAACGACCCGCCTCCACACGCATCGACACTCTCAAACGGTTCCAACTCTCCACATACACACACACACACCCACACACACTCGTTAATTTGTCCACACACACTTTCACCGAGTTTTCTCCCCCTCCTTCCCCTCTCTCGTGCGCGCGCTCTCGTCACTCCTTGACGCGCGAGCAGTGCTGGACGCGCGCCCGTGGCCTAGGACAAAGAGCAAGAGAGACGCGAGTATAGAGCCGAGGTCTCTCCCCTCGCGCGAAGAGTGGTACATGCAGCGAGAAGAGAGAGAGAAAGAGGGAGAGGATACTGCGCCGTACGCTATATACGCTACGCGGGCACACGTGCGCCGCGGCAAAACCAGTCTAACCACCTCATGACGATCTTTCTTTCCTTTTCTTGCGCTGTGCAGCTCAGGCTGCCCCCCTCTCTCTCTCTTGCCCTCCCCCGGTCTTCTTTCAATAAAAGCTTCTTTCTCGCTGCTCTTTCCTTTTTCTTCCTCTCCTCCTTCTACTCTCCTCGTTCGTTGGCTCCTCGCCTCGCTCGCACTACTCGGCCGCTCGTTCGGCCTGTAAAGCTTTACAATCCGTCTTCGTCTCGCTTCTGAAATCGGTTAGTTTTGTGCCCGTGTTCTCTATTATGCGAGGCGCGGGCTTCTCCCTCCCCCGCACTCTCTTTATTCTACACCCACTTTTAACTTCAAACGTTGTGTGTGATATGTTGGCCTTCTCTTTCTCGATCATCTTTTTTTTCCTCTCGGCCCTCGAAGTTTCTTCTCGAGAGAGAGAGTTTAACTTCCAACACTAATATATCTGTCCGTTGGTCTCCTCTATTTTCTCCTTTCTTGCTGGCTCGCTGTCCTTCGTTTTTTAAACGTGGGTGATGGTATCTTTCCGAAGGTTTCTTTCTCTGTTATTAGTCTAAAACCTTTTCAAAAGATTCAAACATCGATAGAATCTATATCTGGCTGTGTTATTATTAAATTATAGGATAGGGATTTAGAATTAATAAGATTAAATTGTATAGCTACCGAATGCATGAAAAAATTCGACTGGAAACCGTTGATTATTATAAGGTACTGAATTATTGTGCAAAATTATTTTACTTTGTATAAAATATTATGAAGTTTATAGTGTTGATATGATAATCAAATTAAAAATTTATACATTTTATTTCTATGATAAAATAAAAATGCGCTTTCCACGCTTATATAAGCAACAATCAATTTATACTAGAAATGATCTTTAACGTTTTAATATTCCATTTACTATAGATATTGAAGAAAATAGATCGTTTAAGTTCAGAACGAATGAAGATTTTTTTAGTGTTTTTAAAGCGCTTAAGTAAAAAAAAAAAAACAAAACTTTGAAATCTTCACTAAAAACTTCTTTCTCTAGAATGTTCCGAAGTCAAAAGCATTTTTGTCTAGAAAAAATCCATATTTTATTAAAATTAAAACCCGTTGACCAAATAAATTTTTGTATACTATACCATAATCCCAGCAGGTTACCTAAAATAAATCAACGACAGATGCGATAATATATACAAAAAATAGTGGTGCGTGAGAAAAATATATTAAACAGGTTTTCGTGTATCTTCAAACCCATATAAATACGTTTGAAATGGACGAAAAATTAGACACTCTTCCACTCCACCTCCGCCGATCTCCATTTTCCCGTAGTGCGCCCACAAAAAGCGAGAACCTGTTCTGGAAACTTCACACCGGCTTTTCCACGACAATAACTCTCTCTCTCCCTCTCCCCTCAACAGCCTCCCCCTGCTACTGCACTTCTCTCTCTCTCTCTCTCTCTCTCTCTCTCTGTCTCTCTGTCTCTCTCTCTCTCTCTCTCTCTCTGTCTCTCTCTCTCTCTCTCTCTCTCCTGCGCTAGAGAGCCACTACATTATACACATAAAACCGCGTCTATAGCCTTATCCTTCTCCCTCTCCCTTTCCCTCTCACCGCGGGCGCGCGGGGCCCGAGCTCGCGCGCTGCATCCTCGCGCTTGTACGAGGCCGCATTGGTCGCTCTATAGGCAGCAGTCCTCTTTGTTGCGGCTCAGTCGCGCAGTGGTATAGAAGAGGGGGGTAGAGGGCGGGGGGCAATCAGCGCGATAACGGGGCCCATTCTGTCGTAACCGACGGGCGCGCGCGGAGAGAGCAGGTCGCGTCGGACACGCAGCGCGTAATGCGCTTATGCGCACTTGCTTCCCGAATGTCTTGTGTATAATATAGAAAGAGGAGGGAGTATGGTAGGGAGGAGCCCATCAGGTGATGCGTGGTGCGGATTTAGGAGGGGAATCGATGTTACGGTCCGAGGAGTCGTGGAGAAAAACGGGTAGTAGATGCTGAAACCAGATACGCGTTTAGGTAAATTATACGACCCATGAGAACGTCTGCGGGATGAATTTTATTTTTTCTTTTATTTTGTATCGTAACGGGTACATTCATATTTATGTTCTTGAAACACTACCGCTTAATGAAAAATATCGCTCGTCCCTTGTTTAGTTAGGAATGAGTAGAATTTTATTTGAAAGAAAAAAAGTAAGCAGAGACATGAAAATGAAAAGATAGGCATCCATTTGGATAAACACGGTGAATTAGTCGAACCGTGCATTTAGGACCGCTGAGTCTAAAATTATTATGCAGTTATACTGATGCTACACTCTACCGCTGAGGCTTAATATACGACGATTCTCTAAAAGTATCACCGAAATGTGAAAGATTTTACGTGTTGCGGTTTTCCCGTAGCGGAGCTCGGTTATTATAAGACGGGAGTGGTCTAAAAGACCTTTTACATCGCGTGCGCGCTGGTTTATTCGATTTTCTGCGGTACGCTCTTAGAAAGGTTTTACTAGGAATCAAATTAGCGAGAAAATTTGTTAGACTACTTGCGTGTATCTTTACAACTGTCGGCACAAAGGGTAAATTCGATATATGCCTTTTTAGTATTTCATATAATCGTGCTGATTAAACTAATTGCGTTTAATAAATTTAACAAGATTGGTCGTCTGCGTAATTTGCTGCCTTACTGCACGCTGGACTTTCATTTCATGATAAGAAACAAACTTTCATTTTACTGCAATAATTTATTAATGTTTATAAAATAATGTATAATTCATGGTACAAAACTATTATAGCCATTTGAAATATTTCTTTTACCTTATTGCGTAACAATCTTAAGCGTCCTGTTAAATTAATTTCCGTAGCGCCCTTGCTTCAACAAACCAACTCGTATTTATATTACGTTTTCCACAAACGCGCTTTACGATCGAACTCCGTCGAGAAAGTCTAAATACGTAAGTACCTACCGCGTGCACTAGCCCTCAGAACACCATAGATCATCAGTAAAAAAGGAATCCAGAATATGATAACAGCAAGCAGACTGGCGCCACACTCCACGCACCTAATTCCGCGTGCTCCACGGGACGATTCAGCTCTCCTTCCTCGCTCGCGGATCTCGTCGAGCCAGCTGACCATTATGGCGATCCAATTAGCGCTCGCACGGGCACGTGCGGATTATTTACGCGGGACAGAGAGCGACGACGCGCACTGCAATGACATACCGTTATAATTACGCGCGCGAGGAGGATAGCATCGCTCGCTGCTGCCGGGCTACATAACGACTTTGGAAATCGATGGCCTCCAATTTTCCAGCTTAGCTCGCCGAGATTAAGTCGTACGGGCGAGTATAGCGTGAGTTCAGTTTTCTTGTTCGCGTGATTATATTACGGGCTACTGTGCTGATGCAAGTACTGCGTCGTTATACGACTTTGTTGGGGGGAGATACCAGGCGGATTCGGCAAAGAGAGCAAAACGAGAGAATTGATTAAAATTTATATGGATGTTATAGGGACTTGGGTTTATACTGGTTGTACCGATGTTATGGTCGAAATAATCTTCTTTTTAACGTGCAAACTTTATGAATAATTTGGAATTTTTCAATATGCCTGCGTGCATTTTAGGATTCTTTTTATAATAAAGCTTTTGATTAAGAAAACTTACTTATTAATAATTATCTGCACTTTTTGCCATTTTAATACTGGATATATATTTTCAAAATTATCAAAATTTGGTTATGAAAGATAATGTCTGCATTCAACTCTCACAACCCGTTCAATTTGACTCTAATATAGAATTTCTTAAAAAAAAAAAAAAAATATTAAGATTAATTCGCAAAATTCTCTAATAAAATAAACACCGCCATCCATTCGAGTAAAGCTGAGGTGTATAATCATATCCGACACTCTGACAAAAAGGCGTTAAAACGGCATAATACGCTTGAAACTTCAGCCCGCGTAAATGTGGGTTAAAGTCACCATAAAGCGCACTTCGCTAGAAGCAAAAACGCAGAAAAAAAAGAACAGCAGCGAGCAAACGCGAAAGGCAGAAAAAAATGTGCTTTAACGTCCTCTCCTCCTTAGCTGGTAATTATTGACAAATAAACGGCGCTCTCCGCGCGAGCCGTATAATTGTTTAGAATCGCGCGAAATTACCGCGCGGGGAGGCTTTTTACACCTCTCTCTCTCTCTTACTATTGCATTTTGCTACCGTCCACGAGAAGGGGAAACAAAGCCAATGGTTTGTGCGCGCATACGCGCGAACGACGGTGATAACGAGCGCTCTTAACGATCGTTCCATTATGCGGACGCGGCGCGACACTCGCGGAGAGCGCGAGTTTACTTTTTTTAACAGCGCGCAGTTATATCTGGTAGCGCAGACCGAGTGCTGCTAAAGGATTCAGGTCGCCGGTCGCCTTGTGAACGCGCGAGGATGACGTGCGCGCGCAGGATCATTGCGAGATATTTTTGCGTCCTCGAGATGGCGAGCGAGATGCGTGCAGCAGCGCCTTTGTATTTTTCTCGAGCAGCGTGCTTGTTTTTTTATTACTTTTATAAAAAGTCAGCTGTATGATTTAAAAAGTGGATTCGATTGTGTTCATTTTAGTTCTGTTATATAAGTTTAAAGATAAACATATTCTTCAATTTTTCGTATATATTGTAATAACGGTCGAGTATATTGAATAATAAGGTTATTTGTAAGTTTTGTAAAATAATCAGCGATTATTGAAGGGAAACATAAGATATTATTTTGATGACAAATTATCTTGTACGAAACTATATATTATAGTTGTCTTATTAAATAATAAAAATTATATTTGTGTAGACAATAAATCAGTAAGAAGTGATGTAGTCATTATATAGTGATTTGATTTTCCGATTAAAGTATCTATACCAGCTGTAACGAACATAAAAATATATCGAATAATTTTGCAAGGTACATTTTTCATTTATGCACTTGATTTCGCAACCGCATTATTAATCCAAACGAAGTATATAGCTGAATTTATGCTATGTATTAAACCGTTAATCAGGTACACAATTTATCGTAACAATACACGTCCTATAAGCCAGAAAAATAAGAAAGTACGGGGTGCTCAAAAAACGAAATAAATTATCCAATCTAATAAACTCAATGAATCCCATTTAAGTCCGCGAGCCTTTAACGATCAATTCATTGCGGACCCCCGTATAGGTGCCAAGATTTAATATCATTGTCATAGTCCGGTCTCCTTTGTGTATCCACTTAACGATATTCGCCGATTGCATCGCTAACGATTATTAATGAGAAACTCGTAAAAGCCGATGGTACGATAAGGAATAGCTCCTGGCGAAACACGTGAAGGCTTACATATATTGTACACACAGTCTCGAACCTCCGCGGAATCGAAAAAATAATTTTTGAATTATTTTATTATATCACGCGCAGCCGCCTTAGTAGGGAGAAAAATGCGCGCGATCTGATATATACCCACACAAGTTGTGCCTGCGTGCTTTACAAATCGTTGTACCGATTAAAAGTTAACTCTTTGTTATATAGGTACTGACAGACCGACTGCCGTGTCAAAGGGATGGAGTCTTTTTTTCGTCATGAATTCCTCAAATTTTCACGGGAACGTTGCATCTGAGAGTGCGATGGCATTCCGCACGGGAGACAGAGAGAGAGAGCTGATTGATCGATCGCCGCGTATCGATCTTCCGCAAAATAATCAATTAGTCGCGGTGTGTGCCGCGCGATAAAAAGAAGGTCGCATAGCCATATATAGGGAGAGGCGCGTTCGTTACATTTTTATATACATACCGGTTGATATATATATATATATATATATATATATATATATATATATATATATATATATATATATATATATATATATATACATGTGCGCGCTAAAAGAAATCTCGTGGGATTTATTGTCTCGCTTTCCACGAAGAGGTGAGAGTGCGATCGTGAGATCGCTGTATTACTTAATTCGTACGTGAGTAATGATAACTGTAAAGAGAGTCAATTTATTTTCTTCTAAAAATAATTGTGGCACTGATTCATCATCTGATCAATTTCAAATAATATTATAGGTGATCTGTTGAATCACACAGGCATTACTAGAAATTTCTATAATTTATAGAGTTACGGAAAATCGGAAAAATAAAGAAAATTTTTCATTTTATTATTACGAAAAGTAGAATGAGGAAAAGATCAATCTGCGGTTAGATGGTATAATCTACGACCTAGAAATAGTAGCTGTGCTAATCAATATGTCATACAAAACTAAAGCACAAAAACAATGCGCATATCATTTCATTTAAAAAAATATAAATATATCATAAGTCACATACTTAATAAGGTGATATATTTATTGAAGCAAATAAGAAGAATACAACAAGTTCCCAAAGAAAAAGTACGCATTCTTTTGTATACATGGCAATATTCATATTATCAGCTATAATAATGCAATTTTCATACGATAAATTTTATCCGCAGCAAAGAATAGAAAACAACGCCACCTCATTCAATATTCACCGAAGCAAATTAAAACGGAAACACCTTCAGCATTTGATCCACAAAACTCGTTATCTTTTTAAGCCCGCGCATTATTACACGGGAAAAGTGAGCAAAAAGCCGCCGGTCAACCAGCGCGGGCACTCGACCGCATTGAAAATAAACACGTCGTCACCTTAACGCGTGTGCCGGGGCAAAAACTGAATCAAGACCATTTCAAGAATCAATTACGATGGCACACCACTGGGAGAGAGAGAGAGAGAGAGAGAGAGAGAGAGAGAGCTGATGAGGGCAACGCAAAAAACTCTCCCGAGTCAGCGAGTTGACGCGCGAGAGGGTCGGACGCGCAAAAGGGTGAAATCAGCAGTGAATTTATTTTGCGCAACCCTCATAGGTACAGTGATTTGTGCAACGTCGATTTTTGCCTATACTATTTATCGTTGTCCTTTATCAGGCGAATGTAAATATATAGTTGCAGAATTTATAGCAATGGCAAAGATTCACCTTGTGCTCGCGCGTTTATACACGCGTATAACGAGTGGTTCAACGAGTTGTCGTGCACGCGATGAAAAAAGTCAGAGACGTCGCGTCGGATAGTCGTCATCGGGCTGTCTGACTGCCGGATGTATGTGTCTGGAACTACTGATAAAGACGTTATAACGCGTGCTAGCAGAATATGTTGGCTTACATTATGTAGCTACTAGCATTTGCGCGAACTTACAAATTGGTTGACTGTTTTTAAGTCGAACGAGCGAAAACATTCCTAGACTATTACTTTTAGACAAAATGACAGGCTTATAGATATAAAAAAAAAATTGTTAATGATTTTTAAAATGCGAATGCGCACAAACTTGTAAGGTACTTTCATTATAAGCTGCGCGCAAAGACCTTGTAATAAAGTCTCACTCGCGTTATGTAATAAAATAAATGTAATATACACATGTGCGCGTCACACATTCGCTCGCGCGTATGTATACGAAAGTAAACAGCGCCGATGTAAATAAACAAACTACGCAATGAAAAGAGCGCCAATAGCCGAGCTTGAAATTGCGCGCGCCGTATTAGCCAAGTGCATAGTTGTTTGCGCGTGCATGGGGGAACCTGCTAGCCGCTGCAGTTATAATGTGGCATGTGCGCACACGTACACATATAATATACGCGTGTCGCTCGCGTGCGATACTTTCGCTAGCCAGCGTCAATGCCATCTTGCTCGAGAGTTAATGAGAGAGAGAGAGAGAGAGAGAGAGAGAGAGAGAGAGAGAGAGAGAGAGAGAGAGAGAGAGAGAGAGAGAGAGAGAGAGAGAGAGAGAGAGAGAGAGAGAGAGAGAGAGAGAGAGAGAGAGAGAGAGAGAGAGAGAGAGAGAGAGAGAGAGAGAGAGAGAGAGAGAGAGAGAGAGAGAGAGAGAGAGAGAGAGAGAGAGAGAGAGAGAGAGAGAGAGAAAACGAACAATTGTATGTAAAATACAAATAATTTACAATGACAGTATCACAAACACCTTGGTTGAAAAAAATCGGGAAATTTTGGAAAGCAGGGAAAACAAGTTTATTCCCATCTCAATTAAAATCGTTCCTTTTCCCCTGAAAAGAGGGACCAAAGTTATAATTGTTTCCTTCTTTTACTTTTTCCCCTATTTTGCAGGAAAAAAGTAAATTTGTGGGAGGAAAGTAAATTTGCGGAAAAAAAAGTGAATTCAATATGAAGTGCCTAGGCCAAATATCTTCCGGCGTCCGCGTTTACAAACACTCCGTATCTTTCTGTTGGTCCTACTTTTCAAGTCAAGAAACGGGAAAAAAGTCGATGATTCCTTCGGGTGATCTCGCTTCTCTTCGAATTCGCATTGAACTAGGATAAAGATCGATTTTAGGCAATTTATGAAGAAAATTTACCGAATTTGTATTGACCTACGATGAAGAGTCAATCCGGATAAGATCAATATAAGTGTCTTGTTCATTGTTCTACAAAACTTTTGATGTCTGGTACTTTAATAGGATCTCAATTGACAAGTACAAAATGGACTGCCTTTTTGAAATAACCACTGATAGGTTATTCTGATGATAAAATCTATTTATATCCAGAAAATAAAATCATCTGTATTAAATATCAAAGCCTTATAGGCCTACGTGTTCGGACCTAATTACACCTGTACGTGTCCGGACCTAATTATATGGTTCCTCGATTTCTTATTTTTATGAGGCCAATACTTATGCGACCTTTCGATGCTAATCAGCGACAGAGGTTATATGTATATGTGTTAGTTACCGAAGAAAATTCGAACATTTGCAGCGATGATCATTGTTAAGTATCGGCAGAGACGAGTATACATGGATAGAATTTGTCAGGAAAAATTACCGTGAAATTCACGGCATTGGGAATTTTTACCGTTGTCAGGGTAATTTTTACTAACCTTCCCTACAAATTTTCCTTTACACTGAGAGAAAATTTGTAGGGAAGGTTAGTAAAAATTACTGTGACAACAGTAAAAATTCCCAGAGAATTCAGAGTTCCCTGATTGCCGTGAATTTCACGGTAATTTTTCCTGAAAAATTCTATCTGTGTAAAAACTTTACTTATAGTCCTTCGTTTTTTCGAATTATCATTGTATTTTCTCCATCGGCAGTTATCATTAAAATAATATACATTAAGCATCTATGCATTATTCAAACATACATTAAGTATGTATGTCCATGGTTTAGGAATGACACAATAATTTTGAAGCATTAAATATTCCTATAACTTTAAAAATTCTATTATTACTTTTATGCATTTGAATTATATTTATGACAATAACATTAAAATTCACCGTAACAGTGCTGCAAAAAAAATGACAATAGTATTTTTTTTTAATTCATACTAAGTTGCAGTCTTGTTGAAAGAACATTTTTGCAGCAAACATTTTCTGCAGTTAAAAAAACTGAAAGGCCACAACTTTCCTATTTAGCAATAATTACTTGGAAACGAAAAAAATTCTCGCTTGTAAAAAATTGAAGAACTGTTAGACTGTAATTTCATACAACACGGCGGTGCATAATTTTTTCCGCTATAGGTGTGAAATAAGAACACAATGTAACCGAGGCACTGCAACAAATTGACATAATTGATAGGTGCTGTTAACAGTGACTCAGTACTCGATCTCTGTTAGTGTCAACAACTTTGCAAGTCTTGATCGAATGCATATTGCCCAATGCTTTTTAACTTATTTTGATAAATATAACCTTATAATCAATGATCTATTGAACTATATTCTTTTTACCTTTTCCCAATTTACAACATAATCAATCTAATATAGATTGACAGATAAAATTAACATTTATTTTTAAAAAAATTCAATTTCATTAGGCAATTCGATAATATATACTCATTTCACTTGGTTCATTTGGGGCACTTATGTATTTTCTTTTGAAAGATTCTGAGACGATTCTGAAATAATAAAAACTTTTTGCACTGTGTTAACTAGTTTTCGCAAGTCAATTATATATATCGCAACTAGTAGTTAAATTAGCAATAAAATGCCTTTTCCCAACAAACTACAACATGTTCATTATGATTCTCTCTAAAAAAAGAAAAAAAAATTCCTAAGCTCGCATATATATTCAATATCGATTCCCTGCGCGCGCGCATATCGATTCGATCCGCGGCTCTGTCGGTTATCCGCAGGCGCGCGCTCGCGTGGGCATCGCATCCTCGCGGCACGTGCGGCGCGGTCGCGTACGAGACTGGCTTTTGCATACACATATACATACAGCCCACACATTATGTCACGCACGCGTTGCACTGGCTATCTAGGATAGCGATGCGTAGGAAGCGAAAGGAAAGGGAAAATGCATGCGCGCGAGGAGAGAGCGAGGACAGGTTGCGCGCTCGCTCGCGCGACCGCAGACGATATTCCTACGTGGGCGCCTCGCTGCGAATTTCCTCCTGCAAATGTATACATAGGTGTATAGGTATAGTGTGTCGATCTCTCGAGGTAGTGCTGCACTTGCGCCAAGATCGTTGACACGCGCACGGTCGTGTGGGCGCGGAAGCAGCGTTGCGCGATGCAGACTGCGTCGGTTTTTCGCGCGCGCGCGTGCGTACGCTGCTAGTGTATGTGCATATATACATTCGTACATGCGTCGTTGTCAATGGGTGTGTTGCACGTGTGCGCGCCGAGACAGACGACTAATTCAGGATGTTGCGTGAATAAGTGGCCGATATTTAGGTGTAGCAATTCATGAATGAACGACGTTTGTTTGTACTGCAATGATTTATGCAAAAGCTTACAAAGATAAGATTGGTCTTTAATTAAGAATGCCTTGGCTTTTATCAAAGAACGTCAAGTTATCGAACTTGATTTTCTTTATTTATTTATTTTAACGTAAAATATTAATACATTAATGTATATATTAAGTAATTTACATATATAGCGAGGAACACTTTATCGTTGAATAAATTGCACATTTGCACTGACCTTTCTTGTGAGTGAATTTCTTCATCTTGTCTCTGAACTCCAGCTGTGCGAACAAAATTAAATTTGATTTTAATAAGACCGATTGTGTTTGTGGCTTTGAGAAAAAAAAATGTTGTCAATCAATCTTCCGTCCCGTAATCAGTTAGTCACGGTTATGCATCGATAAAGAAGGGTCGTGACGCTTTAAAGCTGGGCAAACATTATACTTTTTACATATTCGTGTGGAAAGGAACCTTACAGGAGTATTATTAAGATGAGAGTGCGATTTTATATTTTAAGCAAATGTAAATTCACGGGTAGTATCTTCCATACAAAGACTTGATGTATTCGTCTTTTCTATAAAAATGTAATACAAATGAATTATAGTAGTAATAACAGAATCAACATATTGACCATTTCGTCGATTTAATAATTTTCTTCTGTTCGTTACTTATACATCAATTATAGTACTTATCTGAATACCCAGTTTGATAATCAGTATAAAGACCTGAACTTTTCACTACGTCGATAATGAATAGTGACATAAAAGTTTCTGACGCTAAAGAAGGAAAAATCAGCCGGCACGCATCTACTGGTTTATTCATGAGTCTCGAGCACACAGATTCATAAATAAAAAGGAGGCGAGGCGCAGCTGTGCGCGCGACTTAGGCAAAGTGACGCGAAGAAAACCCGACTCTGATAAAATAGTAAAAATTGAATCGCGTTCCGGCTCGGTACACACACATACACACACACGGGCAACTCGCATATATAACGAAAGGTTGAGCCTCCGATCTTTCAAGCGTCAATTTAGATAAGCCTCGAACGCGATCTGGACTGCTGCACAAATCCAGTCTCCCTCTCTCCCTCTCTCGCCCTTATACATGTACGCGCATAGACGCGAGAAAACGTCAGCACGCATCGAGGGCTATCGCGACGAGGCCTGGGCGCGAAAAACAAATCGAACGCGTATCCTGAAAACATCGTTTAATACGAGAATGGCTGATGCTGTTTTCTGCGCCAAAGGAGGAGACGTGTGCGCGTACAGTGCGCGTCGATCCTGCGCAGTGCAGGTGTTGGCCTTGAACAGCTTTGCGCTACGGTGTGCAGTAACAATCTCGTTCTCTCTCTCTCTCTTTCTCCCTCTGGCGTGAGCGAGTGTGCGTGTATGTATGTTTGTTTGTGCATTGCGCGACGACGCGCGAGCTTTCTTTGCGCCCCGTGTGTAATTTTTTTTTTACGCCTTTTGTCTTTTTCCCGAGAAACGTTTATGGTGCACCGCGCGTCGCCGTTTTTCTGGTGACCGAGTCTTCGCGGATTTTGAAATCGACGAGCGAGCGCGCGGCTCCGGAGACGGGAAAAAAATTCACGCACTGCTTTGTGAAAAAGTTTCCGACGCCGCGCGGCGGGTAGAAAAAATTTTCTCACGAGTGCAGTGCATGGAGTATAAGTAAATCGAATGGACGCTCGAGGTGTCGTTCCGAGAGATAATTTTTCAGTTAACGATGTGCACGGGGGTTAGAAGTCTCGTCTGTGTAATACTACAATTGTAAGTGTAATGTATTACGAGTGGTGAGGAAAAAGGGATATACGGCTGTTTTGAAATGAACCGACTCGACTTGTGTCAACAGTAATTTCTCTAGGAAAACTTATTCTCGTAATATTCAATTTTCAAATGCAAGGAATAAATTAGAATAGGGTAACTTCACCAATATCCGAACAGTCACCAGTTAACGAACATTTTCTTTAAATATATAAAAATATCAAGCTTACCATGTATTGTTTATCTAACATGACGATAATTTTCGAATCTTTGAAAATTTTTATTTCATTTTACATAAAGATTCTGCATAAAAGAAATTAATTTGTTAAGAATAAAATCATAAAATCGCTGCTATTGAGTGTTTATTCACTGGCGAAGTATTCATTCACTGCGGCGAAAAGTATTTAGATACTAAGATCACATTTACTGTTTTTTAGGAGATATTTACAGATTTCTTTTAAACAAAATTTCTACTTTTATTCTTTATCTAAAATTTTGTCACTGACGTAAAGTTTGAAGATTTTAAAATACTAATTAAAAAAGATTTTTGCTTTTAATCCATTTTTTATTTTCTTAACTAAATAACAGAAATTGAAATTTTCTTATTCATTCACTCGCTGGTGGAGTCACTCTACAAAAGTTCGCGTTTTTTGTAATTTTCGCTTTTATTATCGACCAATTTATATGCACAAACTTCTTTGTTCTCCGGAAAGAAAAACATTATAACGCGAACCATCACATTATTTCACCCCTAATTAATTACATTTTCGTACAATTAAATACCACAAGTAACATCTCGAATAAAGTAGCTTAATTAGGATAAAATTTGCGAAGATAGCAATAACAATGTCAGCTTCCCCCATAAACTCCTGCACATAAGTGTTTCAATTAAAACAAGCGAAATACGCAAGACAACGCGGCGCGAGCCGATAACAATCGGTTCTCGTGGTAAAAATGGCCTCTCTCTCGCTCTCTCCTTCGGTACAGAAGCTCGCGCAGCGTGCGCAATCAGCGACACGTACATTTATAATGCGCAAAATCCTCGAAGGTATAATACTATACGTACATGTACGTGCATGGGTCGCGAGTCAAATCATAACGTAATACTCGCGCGCGCGCAAGTGCAATCCTTTGTTTAGAGAGACGCGTCGGGGTTTCTGCGAGTCATCGCGGTGGTAATAAATAATAGAAATGACTGATTACCGCGAAACGCGATAGCCACCCGAGAGCGCGAAGAGGAGCCGTGACTGTCTGATCTTGATTTAGGGTTTCGCGTTGGGTAACAAGATGTTACGATGTTGTTATCGTGCAGAATTGTTTTTACATATCGTTAATTATCTATAAAAATAAATAAAGTTCAGTTGTAAGGAAGAGTGGGTTTTCGTGAGAATATATGAAACCCATGTGATATATATATATATATATATATAGCTAAAATGTACAAAACATATATTCATTTAAGAAGGTGTAGTCTTTTAGAAAATAAAAATGGTGAAATAGAAACTAACAATTTGGTTATTATGATTCCATTAATTTTCTAAAAACTTTTCATTAAGTTCAAAACTTTTTAAAAACACATGTATGTCTTTCTTACTTTTGTAAACGATTGAAAATAATTTATAATTATTATTCTTATAAACTTTGACTTTTAGTATGGTAGTACCAATGTTATGGAACCCATTTTAGACCGCAATTCGCTTATTTTACAAAACATATCCTGTTCTAAAAAGTCTATATATAGTTAAATTAACCTTCAAAACCTTCAGACGTTTTTGCATACATTTTGTAAAACTGACAAAGCCCACCGCCCAGCTACCCCTCGCTAAAAACTAAATGCAGTTTCTCATCTGCAAAAAAGCTTATTGACGATAACACGGCCCGATAAAGCAAGACATGCATACCAGTGACCGCTAATAAGCGCATCATTTACAACGCTGCGCATCCATCATCATCCTTATATATACGCAAAAAGCTCTCCGTAGTAATTGGACGGCGTGGGGTAGCAACCTGCGACCTCATCTCCTCTGAGCGACTGCCAATTTTCCGCGCGCGCACTTAAGCGACAACACGCGCAGAGCTATAGCACAGACTTCCGGGCTCGGAGCGATTTCTTGCGCGGCGTGCGCTTCTTCTTTCGCGCGGCGGCTCACCTGACACTAACGAAGCTCCTCGAACACGCCTCTCTTTCTTTAGAACCCTGTAGGTGAGCCCGAGGGATGGGATGTGCGCGTAGTACTGTGTGTAGCTATGTGCATATAGCGGCATTCGTAATTTATTCGACGCTTTAGCGCGGAGCTGCCGGGCTATTAGCGATATTGTGCATCCTTATTATTCCAGCCGCCGTGAGCTATACCTGCTAGCCGCTCGCAGGCGCTCGGGAGTAGGCCGACTAGGAAGATGTAATGAGGAGAACGGGAGAAGAAAGATATTACAATGTAGATACTGTGATGAAACTCCGTTCTTCTCTTGTGTGTAGTAGAAAAACTCTCGAAACTTTGATTAAATAAACATATTTTTTCCTTTATTTTCATATCTATAATAGGTATAGGTATGATAAATAAACGATTTACTGTCTCAAATGTAACATGTTCGACAATTTAAAAATATTAAGTGCGTTATACGTGCGATTTATTGAAGAATAATACAACCATACCACAATATTAATAAGATATGCGGAGAGGTATATATGATGTACTAATTGGCAAAGTTTGTAACGTGGTATTATATATCTATGCAAACTACTTATTAAACTTATTAAAGGGAATTAAGTAACAAACAACTACAATTATTTCGCTATAAACTAATAACAATTTTTCCAATCAATCAATATATTAAGATAGAACGCGTAAGTATAGGGTAATATACATTTCAGTAAACAAACAAAGTAAAAAATTTCTCAAGATGCTTTTTACTAAATGATATACACGACGAGGCTGGGCTATTTTTAACCTCACCTTTGTTGTTTTTCATTTCGCATCGGTAAAGATTCATAAACGCTTTACCACAACTTGCATAAACTGAGTATAAGATCAAATGATAAAGCAACCAAGTATATATATATATATATATATATATAAAGCGAGATAAGCGCGAACCATAGAGGCGAGAAAAGTCGGGGCTAAAGACAAATAAACGGAGAAAGAAGCAGATGGAGCGTACCCGCGTGTGGAGAAAAAGAGCGGGAAAAGAATCATCGAGGTGAGAGAGGAGGAGGGAAGCGAGAGAGAGAGAGAGGGAGAGGAAAGTCCCGCGCACGCACGCGTTCTATCGAGCGACGCGGAATAAATTATCCGAGGCGCAGGTACCGTTACAGCGTCGGGTTTTGGCGTCCCCTCCCCCCTCAGACCGAGCGCGATGCACCTCTCGTCGTTTATTTTTTTTCTTCCTTCGCTTCGGCTTATGAGCTTAAGCCCGTGATTGTGACGCCAGATATTGCGCCGCAGCGCGGGTTCATAACGCTACCGGGCAGCACGTCTTCTCTGTTTCGTTGTCTCGCTTCTTTTTTCGGAGTGTACGCGTGTTACCGGACCGAAGTTACGATATACGTATGAGTATCTTCTTTCCTAAGGTAGTTTTACCTTTGAAGCTCAAAAGCTGTTTTATGAAAGCTCAGGGTTTCAGTGCGTTCACGGTAAATCTAAAAATAACATAATTGAATAATCCTATGCCGCACCTCTACACTAAATAGATTTTTCACTGTATTCGCATGAGCAGTAATTTGTCTAAAAGTTATATTTAGAAGCATATCTCATTACGTGTACGTTTCAAAATTGTAATGTTTTTTTTTTGTTCATGTTTGCACGTGCGTGTAGTAAGTTATCTACCTTTAACTAATGGCGGAAACTTTATTTCTTCTTCATCCTTATGGTTACAGAGAGCAGAAAGGAAGGGAAAAGGAAATACGGAAAAGAAATTGACAATAATATATAACTTTAAAATGAATGATGAATTACCGTAGAATGTCAAAAACGAAAATTGTATTTAATAAAGAACTTCATTTCAAGAAATTAATGATAATTTTCCAACAACTTCTATTGTTAGGATTTTCAATAATATTTGTATAACCTAATTATTCATTAATAACTATATAGCCTCGATAACATCAAGTCGGCAATTTACATCCTTGTCCTCATCCCCCAAGATCAAAAAGATTCGTTTCTTTCTCGAAGGACAGCATTAAAGAAATTGATAATAAGAGAGATGATGACGACAATGATGTATAAGATAAAGCATGATGAATATGACGACGACGATGGTGACGAGGATGGCAAGCCATAATGATAATAATAACAGTATCGCCGCAGAACAGATAGAATCTCCCCGTGAATTATGTAAGACTGCGGCATATTCTTCGAATTGATGTATGCAGCTTCGGATTACAAAAGCATCGATAAAAAAACTGTAAACACAGGGGAAAAAATTAGCCTGATCGGTTACCTGAGTGTAAAACCTGTCGAGTCAATGCACTTGCCGATATTGAACTACAAAGTTGCAGCAACACATCATCTAACAAATTTTTTGCATTTCTGTTAGTCATCGTACAGCTCGCCTCGTTGCGTACAGACAGCTGAAAAAACTACGACTCTGTATCACTGCCGAGCGGTCATCCGCACACGCACGCACATGTGTATAACATGCACTCGCGATCGATCGCCGTTGTAACCTTATACCGGAAAAAGAAACCAGTTGACTAAAAAAAAAAGAAGATCGCATATAAAACACGCATGCTAATGCTAATCACTCGCCGAGATGAAAATCGTATACAAAGAGATACGAGGGCAGCAAAAAAAGCAGTATTTTTCATTCTACGAGTACCTGTTTGCTCGTCTCCCACGCGGCTCTAGCGCTGTGCGGCACCTGCAGGAACGGTTTATTGCCGCGTAGCGCAGGGGTGTTGCATCAAGCCGTTTCGTCATCGTGCACATTATATTATACGTATACATACATACGTACGTACCTACGTACACGCGTCGATGCGACGTTTACATGCATCGTTGGAGAAGTCGATTACGACGATACGTCTATATATCTTCGACGCGAGCATTGCTTGACCTTGATTGGAAAATTCAATTATACGGGGAGCGCGGTGCAAAAAGTCAGGTGTAATAACTTTTGCCGAGAGTTTTCTTCTGTTCGCGCGTGGGACTGATGCGTGCGGCGATATGTAGGATCGCGCGCTCGCGATTGGCAAATAATCGACGATGGACGAAAAAAAAAAATTGATTGCAATTTTTTTTTGCGATGGTTATTATTATTGCCTCGTGCTATGTTAATAACTGTAACAATTCGAGATGGAGGGTTTGACGTAAGGAGTCTGTGTGTTGAAATTCTCTTGAGAGAGTTATATAATAAAAGGGTCAATGGAGTAGTTAAAGAGAGTGATCGACGGCAGATTAGAAAAGTAAATGTAAAAAACGATTGATCAATTTATTTAAAACATGTACTAATAATGTTAAGTTAATTGAAAATTACAAGTGCAGGTTGAAGATGCCCATGCAGGATACTTTTATGTTTATATAGTACTGTAAAAATAACGCGATTTATATAAAACAGATGGAATTTTAATCCAGATATATTTAGAACATGTATTTCAAGGGTTGGATAAAATAAGATGTATTACCACTTTTTCTGTCATCATCTAATGACTTTATGTTTTCTATCTATTAATTAAAAATTAAAATCGTCCCTCTCCACATTGCGCAACTCGGTCAATTTTTAAAGCCGATCCCTCTCTTTAAACCAGTCTCGATATGACTGTTCTTTTTGTACCCTTTGTACTAGAAGTTTTTTTACTCTACTGGGTAGGTGCTCTCGTTGCAATTATCATTGCGATTGCAAAAGCGAACTCTCAAGCCTCTCCGAAGGTCAGCCGCGTATATACATATATACATGTGCACGAAGCGATTTACAGCGTGCGTGTGTATACGTATATAATACGCGATTCCGGATGAGCTAGAAATTCACAGCGTCGTCTAATTACGCTTATAGGCGGATTTTTATAGGACGATAGATGCATTGCTCACTGTCGTCGTAAGTTGATTTACGCCGTACTACATTTTTTTTTTTTTTTACCCCGAAGACACATTAACTGCTGATACAGTCCTGAGTTTTCTTATGGTTAACTTATGTTATTACCCGGAGATAAACCGTGGCGATTCTATTTAAAGATGAGAATCTATGCAAGTATAAATGACGTCAGGTTTAATCACCTCCCTTTGTGCTCATCACTCCTTTTATAGCGAGGCACCGCGGTATTATACTCTTGCCTCGGAATTCAAAAAAATGAGATGTTAAGATAAACAAATACAGTCGCCGGAACGATTTATTTGCGCAGTGAGTATAGAATTTTGACGAAAGTCAAAATTCTTCTTCGGGAAGACTGTACAGCGCGCGGCAGAGTAAACGTACAGAGGGAGAAGGGGGGAACGGCGAGGGCTTCAAAAGTACTGTTTGCGCACGTGGCCAGGCGAAAAAGGAGGCAAAAGTCCTCCTCCGCGCGAGCGCGGAGCCTCCAACAATCCCGAGCATTCATTTCGCGGCCAGAAGTTCATTATGTTTCACGACCGCAATTTATCTTCTTTAAAATAACAAACAGATGGTGCGCTCGCGCGCACTCCTCCCCGCGCATGCGCGCGAGTCCCGATTGAAGATCTGCATGATTTCTGACAATTCGTTTACGCAGGAGTACGGTTTATAATGTGCTAACTAAATTATGATATGTTTATTCAAAATTATATAGTTCCTCGTGCAAGTGGAAAGAGTTGTGCAACATTTAATCATTATAATAATTAAAAAGTATACTTATTAGAATTAAATACGTCACAGTATTACCTGACAGTGAAATATAAAGTATTTTTACGAATTAAAAATTAAAATTTTTTCTTTAATTTATATTGTTATTATTTAAACGCTGGATAGAGGTTGAATAATCGTTTTTAAATATGACATTATACTAAAAAAAGTCAAGTAAATTATAATTTTTTATATTGAGAAAAAAAAATTAGTAAAAATTATTAATAATTTTTTAAAAATTACTATACTTTCTGGTAAAGCCACCACAAACTGTAAAAACTTCTTTACCATTCTTATAAGAACCATTCTTTATAAGAAAATTTTCTAGAAATATAGGAAAATTTACATAATTATTATAAAATTTACTGTAAAGTATGGTAATTTTTTGGGGTTTTTATAGTCTGTGGTAGCTTTCTGAGACAGTATAATAATTTTTTCAAAACTTTTTTCTCAGTGTATAATGTCATTGATTCCCCATATATTCGTTGTATTTTTAATTCATTTGATCTTGACGAAAAGCCAAGATCAAATTACTACACTGCAAAATATAAAAATCGGTATATACTTCATTGATGAACCACCGCGATACCTCATTTAACGAACTAATTTCACTTGTCCAGTTAAGCATCACCTCCCCGCATACATATTCTCTCGTCTCGGACTAGTTTAATCTCCGATCGCGACCCAATACAAACACGCTACACCCACGTTGTTCACGTATGCCTCATATCTCCTTTATACGATAATTCATATATTCTCGGAGAGAGAGAGAAAGAGAGAGAGAGAGAGAGAGAGAGAGAGAGAGAGAGAGAGAGCGTGCAAGATCCATACAGACACCGGCCGCTGTTGCTGCTGCTGCTGCAGCAACGACCAACTACACAGCGCTGCTGTGTCCCAACGGGGTCAGACGCGAGGGGGCAATATATATACACGTACATGCGCACACAGAGGTATAAGCCTTGCTACAGCAGCAGCAGCAACGAAAGAACACTGCAAGCGAGGGGGGATCGAAAGAGGGAGAGAGAGAGAGAGAGAAGCGAGCCGGAGTTATAATGCGGCGCACGTCCAGTGCACTGTCCCTCGAGCGAAGACTCTCTCTCTCACTGCAGAACAGCAGGAGACCCTCTCTCCACAGATAGAGAGAATCGTTTCTTGCAGGGAGGAGAGAAAAAGAAGGAGAAGGAGAGAGAGAGAGAGTCGGAAAACGTGTCCCGACCTGCACGAGAGCCGGTACAGTCGGATCAGCGAGTTTCGACCACAACATTATCGGGCTCTCGGCTAAGCGACATAATAACCCACGCCACTGTGCCGAGATCCTTTTCCGTCTCTCTTCTCGCACCAAAAGAGAGAGATAAAGAGGAGTTGGGAGGAGAATGAGGGAGAGCATCGCGCGTCATGCAGGGCGAGGCGAGCTTGTTTTCCGTTGCGATAAGAGAGTGTTTTTGCGCGGACGTGAGCTGGGTGTAAAAATGAGCGCGAACTGTTTTCGGATCGGAAATGTGGGGTTTGCGGCAATATTGCAGGCGATCGGCTGATCTGTTGGAATAAAGAGATGGCGTTGAACGAAAATTCGACTCGTTGAATCATGTATTCGTTGGGTTTACGTTATTCCGGATTATCGTGGTGTATACGTTTTATTACATTTGAACTTTATACCTGTCTTTTTGATAACCCTTATTGTTAAGAAAGATTTTGTTCTTTATTTTCGTATACAATTCAAATATAATAGAACATGTTGAAAATTATTTCAAAACTGTATCTTAGAGAAAAGTAAAAATTCCTTAAGGAACAATTAAAAACATTTTGCTATTTAGGAAAACTATAAATAAAGTCGCAATTGTGGACATTGCAATGGATTGACATTCTTTATAAGGAAGAGCAGCACTTTCACTTGATATAATTGAAATCCGCGATGACTTCGAACCTGTCTGTTTCCGAAGAATTATGCATTTTTAACGATCGCTCAACTCGCCTGTTATTACACCTAAACAACTTAACGATCGATGTAATAATAACCTGGGCATTTAAAACACGCCGGCACATTACCTTCCAAATTAAGGAACAACGTTCGCTTTCATCTGATAGCACACACGCCTACTGCACAAGAAGTACCTTGGAAAATCGCGACTCCACTTTCTACGGCTATAATATATATATTTTCCATCAATGCGTTATCCTTCCTTTCTAGAATCACGTAATGTTAGAATATCACAGATCCTTGACCCGATTGGCCGCGCGGTATCGCCGCGATCGAAACTACACTTGCATAAACAACATAGTTCCACGCTGTCTCTCGTTCGCGCAACTGAAAGTCCCTCGCACATATACACATACGCGTATATATGCACACACGCACGTGTGCGCGATAAAATGCAGAGCAGCGACGTAATGCACGATCGAGGTGTGTATAAATACGCGCGCGTTCTGTGTATTATCTGTGTGCAACTTCAGGTATTATAAGGCATGAAAATTCTTAGGACATGATAGGCTCCGTTAATTTATGCAAAAATGGAAACAAAGACCATTAATTGCAAGAGTATGCTCAATTGGGAAACCCATATTTATGTGTTTTATCTGCGCTGGAATATTTCACGCTTCAGCGTGAAAAATTGCGAGGTCTCTCGAAATCTCAAGTACGCGCAAGCATATATTTACGTTTATCATATGCGTTGCTTGTATATACTGAAAAAACAAACATATTATTTTTCGGTACAATGGCAACCCCGCAGGAGGTTGAAACTAAACTCCCTTAATCCATTTTTGCGATTCCAATTCACAGACTCGTTTCCCTATCTTGCAGCTCAATTGATCTCATGATATACGACGGTCAATATAGCCGGGGTACTTAGATCTAAGCACTTCGTCGAGTTCCTTTTGTTCGACAGAGAAAAATAATAATAACGCGTCGACGGTTTCTTTTGCGCTCGATCGGGACTCGGCATTACCCTAAAAACCAATCGTCCCTGATAATTTCAGCGAGTGCCAGTTTCATTTTCCCTGCGCGACTCACCTACATTTTTCACGGTGAATGACATCCTCTCGTGAGCGGACGCCTGTGCGCACGCGCATCTGGTCCATTAGTTTTAATGTTATGATCGAAACTGCTGGCGCTGACTGTACCGGCTCTTCGGTGCTGCCCGAGACACGTTTTCCCGGCTTCTCCCTCTCTCGCTCTCTTGCTGTAGCCATAACGTAGGTACTTATGCAGCGCGCGCAGCAGCCGATCAAAAACAAGTTTCGCTGCGCGTCGAGACGCGGGACCTTTTTTAGGTAGGTAGGTGCGAGCAAGAGATTTTTAATATGAATAAGGTAGATTCGAGGCGAGCGATTACGGGAGGACGGAAAAATTAAGTAACGCTAATTCAGCGTCACGATTTTTTCTTGGCGTCGATTGCGACAGTTAAGTTTTATTTATTACAGCGATTAGATTTTTTTTCAGTTTTGTAGTAGAGGTATCGAGGTATATAGGTCGAACTTATGGAACGTGCAAGGCATGTTAAATTGTTTGTTTTTTCTCCTGCTTTCATGAATAAGTCTTGATTTTTTCTTTCAAAGATTTTATTTAATTAAAACATTATTTTTCTTTCAATCAGTAGTCAAATCTTGATTAACTATCATGAAAATAATAAAATATTAAAATACTTATATTTTAAAATCTTTCTATAAAATCAGTTAAAACGATTTAAAGTGTTGAAAAAAAGCAATACTTGTATATTTTATAAAAAAAAAAAAAAAATAAAAGTCACCAAATCACTATACATGATACTTGTGCATTCATAAATTGACGCCAAAATATTTTAAGAAGTTACCCTACAAGTATAACCCAACGAGTGCCAATTCGCGTCGGTACCATAAATATCAGAAAAATGCGCGGGCCGCTCACTACTTCACGTGACAAGATACGCAAAAGTACGCGCACAACTTGCGTATTTCCGAAATTTCATTAGACACTCCCTGTAATACTTTATCTGCTTGTTTGTTCGCCAAAAACGCTTTAAACTTTCCCTGCCGTCGGGCCATTCCGAACTTCCTCCGAAAAGCTCCTTCAAAATTTGCGCGAAATCCGCGCATTCAGCCGGGCCAATCCCTTTTTCTCGCGCTCTCGCCCGAAAGCATCTGCGTTCTCTATATGCATGCGTATACGCCTCCCCCCCTTATTACGTAATGCACTCTGCGCGCGCCCGATGATTCGCAATTTCGCGTCGCTCACGCGCCAGCGCAAACTCCCGGGCGAACTCTCATTTCGACGGAATCGCTCGCGGCGCTTATGTATATATATGTATATATAGTACACACATACAGCACGAAAGGGAAATAAGAAGAGGCGCGCGCGTGCGATTGACGCAGTTGTCTGCGCCGCGCACCGAGGATTTCCGGATATATTCGCGAGTGGCAACGTCCTCCCTACGCGCGATAATTTCGAGGGGAGGTAAAGAGCTCTCGCCTCCTTTGCTCATTCTTTCTTTCTTGCGTGGATGTATATGTACGCGTGGAAGAAAAGGGTGAACGAGATGCGCGCTGGCTGATAAGGCGAACGCCCCCCTCTCTCCCGCCATTGAACAAGCCCCGAAGCTTGAGGCGGGTCAGGATCGCGAAAAACCGAGGCGAAAGACCGGAGCACGATCGCCAAGGTTATTTGCCCTTTATCTTCCTCTTCTTTCCGGACTTTGTGCGAGAGAAGAGAGGCAGAGTAGCGGGAGTGCCTTGCCTCGATCTGATTTGCCCAAGTTTAATTAAAAAGTTCGGATTACGAGCTGCGAAAGTCGGGTCAAATCGCTCGAACGATGGAAAATTGGAGGACTTTCTCGGCAAATTAGTTTTATGAGTACTTATCTACTTGGATTGAAAGGTTCGTCAGAAATTTTGTAAATTTAATTATGAAGACATCTTGAACAATCCTATATATTCTTTTCTTTTGATTTGATATATACTGTCAGTTTTATTTATAAAGTGGATACGTAAAAACATTTGAATAAATTTTTCATCTTAAATAATTTAAATTTATTATGCACTGCCACAGGTTCATTTCTAATAACATGATAGCTAGTGATTAAAGTAGCACCGAAAAATAGAATGTCAGGTAAAAAGAGTCGTTATTCACATATAGTTCAATATATTACAAGCTTACTTAGAGTTTACTTGCAGCACGTATCAATGCGCGATAAGTTCTATGACACGCATGTTTACATCAAGATAATAAGCGTTTCATTAAAGGAATAAAATTAATGTTGTGTGAATAATGAGGTAATACTCCAAAAATTTAACAACTACCAGAAACAAAACTGCTGCCCATAAATTGACTCGACTTCCCCAAATTCAATTCATTTATTATTATTTTGAAATATTTCTACATTTTAGCTATAACTAACTGTTATCAATTTCAACATTATATCCATATTATAATAATTATATATAAGCAAATATGAATCAGCAGTTCATTATAAGTTCTATATTAAAATGTTCTTCTTCTTTAAATTTTCAACCAAAGAGCAAGACTCCGAATACACTATAGCACAGAATGCGAAAGAGTGTATACGAAAATTCGTTCGCGTGACAGCAGCAGCCATAGCCTCACTCGGAAAAACGAGGCGAAGCGGGAAACGAGGCGGACTGCTTACAGCGACGACTTCTCTCCGACAAATATCAAAGGAAGCGTATCGCGCTCGTTCGCCGAAAGCGAGCTACTGCTGCCCCGCTCCGGGGAAAGGGAAGAGGAGAGCAAAATAAGGAGCTGAAACGTTTTAGCGGAGGCGCCTAGGATACCGGCGCGCCAGGACCTACCTCACACACAAAAGCGCAAGCGCCGGTGCGACGCGTCGTCGCTAGGGATATATACAAGACCTCGGCATTACCAAGTCAAATAGAGGCGAGGAAAAATGGCGACAAGAGGAGTCAAGGAACCCGCGAGACTGCGCGTGTGCCTCTTGCCTATTTATTTCATATATTTGCTTTTCTATTACATTCGGCCTGAGGGGCTTGTTATAGGTGTACACACACACACACACACACACACGCGCGCGCACACACACACACACACTCACGCACGCACACACATGTATACCCTTCGTAACGGAGTTCTTCGTTTGCATATGCGGTTTGCACAGCGAGTTTATGATTGGTTGAATAATAATGAAAGTATATTCCTTTCCATCCTGCGCTTTGCTTTTTTAATAGTGAGACACGCGAACTCAGAGGGTGAATGGAAGTGGTATAAGTAGCGCATTAGCACCTACTGAGTAATTCAAGTTTACTACTTGACTTTGATGCACTTACCAGGAGTTTAGAAATGCTTAAGTGGTTACATGCTAGTACATTCAATAAGTTTTTGGAATATACTATAATGGAGAATAAAGCGTTGCTGTTTTGTGACTTTTGTCTACCATGAGTATATATGATATATAATTATATGCCCGTGAACCATAAACGTTTTAACTTTAAAATTTTTATCTCAAAATTGAGTGAGGGTAATTCTTACTATATTAACTTCTTAAATCGCGATTATTCGAAAAATTAGTTCAAACACAAAATAATTGGCCAGCGTATCTGACTAATTCCATGTTTCTGCAGAGCTCGCTGTAAATTAACCTCAATAAAAAAAACCAAGTAAACAACACACGGGCCTATCGTGCGTCATTTCCATTTTCTAGTATAACATATACATAAAACCATTCCCGAAAAATTACGATTTGAAAAGAGGGCTAAAACAGTTTTAACAGTTTTAATCTAAAATATTTCTGAAATTTATAAACTAATTCTTTTACCCTGAGAACTCATGTAATAAATAATATATAAACTCTACATCTCCATCAAATTTCAAAGTAATTAAATTTTACTCTAGTTATTGTGCAATATAGAAAATCATTTCCAGAAATACTAAAATTTTAAATATCAAATACCTCAAAAACTAATCATATAACCTGAATGAAATTTGACATAGGTATTACCTATATAGCATACAAAATAGTCTATAAATTTCAAACTGAACATGAAGACGTCGTTGAGAAATTACGATTTTGAAAAAAACGTAAAAAAATTTTAACCTTTAATATCTCTAAAAATTATGAGACAACTCTTTTACCTAAAGGACTTATACGATAAATATATCAACTCTACATCTCCACAATATTTCAACATGATTAAACCAATTTTTTTTTTCTAGTTATCATGCGACAAAGAAAATGACTTTGCATAATACGAACATTTTAAATATCAAATATCTCAAAAAGTAATCGAACTATCTTGATGAAAATTCGTCCATATATTACCAATATCATACACACAAAATTGTCTATAAATTTGGAGCTGATTCATCGAACCGTTCTCGAGAAATTACGATTTGAAAAAAAGGTTAAGAAAATTTTAACCTCAAATATCTTCAAATCTAAATTTTGAAGGAATTTCAAAACGATTAAGTCAATTTTACTAAAGTACACGTGCTTCATACAAAACGCATTTTTTTCATTATTTAATTTTTTTCTCAAAAAGTAGTTGACAGAATGGATTCAAATTTTTACAGATTATAGCTATTTATATTCTGCATTATCACGATTTAAAAGGAAAAATTGACCGTTTATTTTTGGAGTTATAATCTTTTAAAAAAAAACCCGTTTTTGTTAATAACAGAAGAACCGCAATAGCTAATGCAATTTTTTTTTGGAAAATATAGGTTTTTTATGCTCTTTCGAATGCTACCTGTCCGATTCAAATATCTCAATGTTATCATTAAAAAACACAAAAATGAATTTTGCGAAAATCGAAAATTCGAAATAAAACAAAAACGTATCGCCGAATCAAAGAGGATTTCCTTCCCCATTCACAAAAAAAAAAAAAAAAAAAAAATGAGACCTATCCGGTTAAAATCGATCAAATAGATCCTGAGATAAAACGGTATACGTACATACACACACACAACATACACACGCGCGCGCGCGCGCACACACACACACACACATACAAACATCCATACATTGTCTAAAATCATGTGATTCGAACTTCTATCATTTCTATTCGTGTTTCTACTCTCTAAAGTTGAATTAGTGAAAATTGCTCCACCATTTCAATTAGTAGAAAAAACTACTAATTTATTAGTGAATATTCACTATTTCATTAGTGGTTTTTTAAAAACTACTAATTAAATTAGTAAAAACTACTAATCAAAATAGTAGTTTTAATAAACTACTAAATGAAATAGTGAATATTCACTAATAAATTAGAATGTTTTTCTACTAATTGAAATGGTGGAGAAATTTTCACTAATTCAACTTTAGAGAGTAGAGCGATTTAACGAAACTTAAAATTTTACTATTACAAAGCTTCCTCTAGGAGGAAGCAAAACTTCTGCGTCACTTTTCTTGTCAGCTGATCGATGGATTTTGATGGGACAGGTTGCAAATTATTTGTAATACATCCAACTTATAGCAAATTAAAAAGTTTGGTGTGTAAGTACCTAGTTGTTGCTAAAAGCAATAAAAAATTCATATAAATTGATAAAATTATGAAAGAAAAAAAGTAGTTTTGTCTATCAAAAAAATACTTACACTCCAAACTGTTTAATTCTCTTCGTGCTATAAGTTGAATGTATTACAAGTAATTTGCAACCTGTCCCATCAAAATCCATCAACCAGCTGACAAGAAAAGTGGCGCAGAAGTTTCTTTTTTTTTTTTAAATAACATATTTCAGCACAATGAGGGCTTAGAGACCTATCCCAAGCAGTTTTGTATTAAAAATGAGTTATATTACATATACTTATCGAATTTCGAACAATCCGACACCCCTACTTGTTTCGACTGATACTGACCATGACCCCATTTACGTGTTTTTTTTAAACTTTTCAAGTACTTTAACCTGCTATAACTTTTTACAGAATTTTTTCCCATATCCAGCAAGGTCTCATTTTGAAGATATTCAGCGATGGAAAAATTTAGGCCTCAGCTGAAAATTCCAATACCATACGTAGTGTCAGGATCTCATTTCAAAGGTTCTCTGTCAACGGTACTTTGTCAATATTTATGGCATCTATCTGACCAAAATTCTACCTATTTTTACTCACAATTTGGAAACTTTTTCCCATACAATGTGCTATATAAAAAATTTCAACTTTTTAACAAAAAAAAAAACACAAAGTATCATTATTATTGAAAAATTCAAAATTTTCCATTTTTCAAATAGCTATAATTTTGGAACGCTTAAATATTTTATATCCAAAATTTTTTTCTGAGGTTTTGACACAATTTCGAACCAATTTATGAGGGTTTAAGCAATTTTTAAATTTTGACCTTGCTTGGTTTACCTGAAATTACCCATACGTAAACACTTATTTCTAACGCGATGACAAAATGCTGTAGGGCTATAAATATATCACGGTTGCAACACATGCAAAAAAGTGTGTGTGTGTGTGTGTGTGTGTGTGTGCGGTGTGTGTTGCGTGCGTGTGCGTGTGCGTGTGCGTGTGTCTGTGTGTGTGTCTGTGTGTGTGTGTGTGTGTGTGTGTGTGTGTGTGTGTGTGTGTGTGTGTGTGTGTGTGTTTATGTGTGTAGTGTACCGTTGCGCGCACGCGAGCGTCGTGTATTGTTGTCTGATTCGTGCTGCGGCTGTAAATCATCACACTTGCGAGCGCGCATCGGATAGCGCGTATATGCTCGATCACACGTCAGGCGTGTGATGCGTACTACTATTCGACTTCGCGCATTGCGTAATATACGTCGGCATCTTAGTTGATTAGCGCGTTATGCAAAAGCGCGGAAAGATGATCTGCATATTATAATCGCGACGAGAACGGAAGGAAACAGGAGAAGACTTCCTAGACTTTCCCAACATTATGCGTGTGCCGATAAATCACGTGTATTACCGCGAGTTGCATAAGTTGCGGGAAATCGATCAGTTTCAGGGCAATTGACCGAGTACTAGGATACATTATGGTATTACATGCATTTATGGAGATGCGCTAACGATTGTTCTTAATTGTTAAACTTTATCGTGTGGTTCCCTAATTTTTCCTTCGGTATCGTACTGTAATCCTTGCCAAATGAGTTTTTCTTGAAAATTAATAATGTGAAGAATTAGAATAATAATAGATATCTCTTTGAGGATGGTTAACGTACGACTTCATAATTAGAAATTTCAATATTATTTGTAGATTTGAATATCTTTAAATTACATGATTGAGTAAATTAGCATTGATCAAACTGAAGTAATCAGAACATATGATGTTCCATTACTTATTATAAATTATTGTTAGTGTATTTGATTACTGCATTATCATCATTATCATAGTTACACCATGCCGTCAATATTATTATTAATGAATTCAAAGATTTAATGCATATAATATAAGATGCAAGAGAGGTTTATGTATATACATTAGCGAGTCCCATAAGATTATCCTTGCAACCTTACAACTGCAAGAAATATGTGAATTAAAAATAGCATGAAAGTTCATATGCAGCAGTCAAAACGTAATATCTGCATAAATTTTCAAATGACCAATAAAAACTGTTTATGTACATATTTCTTCTTTACTCAATGTATCTAGCTGTATTTAAAAACAAATAAAAAATCATGACAATAATATTTCGTTTAAACGGTAATTTGTAACTTCGTAACATTGAAGCGATGGAATTCTTAATTTAATGCATATTTACATTAATGTTTTGATCTGTTCATCTGTTTATATTACCGATAGTGCTAATATTTTCATATCATGCACGATCTTGTACTAATGACATCATGGAAATAGATATAAACCATAAATCACGTAATTTTATAGTGCTTATTTATATGATAAAATAAATTGAGTGAATATCGCAATTTATTTATAAAATTGCAAAAAAAAAAAAAATGATATCGAACATCTGGTAAAGGCAGTACTGAATAAAGGACTCAAATTAGTTACTAATAAAGCAAACGTTACCAAGTAAAACCATAAAAAAAACATCACAGAGATTAGAAAAGAACGATTGCCACGCTTAGAAAACCCGATCGAGGTTCTCTCTCTCTCTTTTTTTCTCTCTCTGTGCCGATAGTGATCTCAAGGTTTCGTGAGAAGCGGAAACGCATAGCACGGGCTCACATGACCCGTCGAGCGAACGCTGACCGCGGAAAAAAGGGAAGGAGAGACGCCTAACATCCGCGACTGCATATATACCTGTGCGCGTGTGCGCTCGTATTAACCATATCGTATTTTTTGCAAGCCTCAGCGATTATACGCGCGTGTGCGCTCCCGTCACGGCATTCAGCTTGCATGCATAAATTTCATTGTTCTCGCGCGCACGCGAGGTAACCGTATAGTGTGCTAACCTTGGCCTCAATATCATTTTCTAATCTGCGGGATGCGCTGCTGCGCTCACGTATACATAGTATAGTATAGGATGCGCACGCGGGAGGAAGTAATATGAATGGGGGATAGAAAAAAAAAACCGGGAGCATGTAAGTGAACGCGCGGAGACGTGCAATTTAACGGAAGATGTAGAACTTTGTTGAAATAATTATGGGCTTTTTTACGAGCAATTATGCATTTACGCCAGGGTAATAAATAACGGAGAGATAAAAAGAATGTTACGTGCGTGAATTTATTATTCTAAATATAGGCTGGTCAGCTTTTTACAACCTGACGTGGATCTTTTAGAAACTTTTTCATGACGTAGATTATAAATTTAGGATGTGTTACCGTTTTCGACATGACTTATTTTTGCAGATATCGTCGCGCGGTACGAAAAAAAGCCAACTTCGAAGTTTTGAGCGAAGAAAAGCCAGTTTCGAGCGAAAAAAGCCAAAAATGTGCCCATACTTTGGCTTTTTTTCGCGCGAAACTGGGTTTTCTTCGCGCGACTTTAGAAATGCTCAATGAAAACGATTTTAGTATCAATTGCATTCAAAAGCAGGAGAATTGTAGAAAAAAGCAATCTTCCTTTCGAAGTAGTATTCCTTCAGTTTTTAGTAAGAAATCGTGCATGGACTTGAACACATCCTGTTAGTGAAAGAAACTACGTCTCACGAAAAATATGAGCAAGCTATTCGAGAGATGTGTGAATATCGACGAGACGGGAGCACAGACTCGTAAAAACGCGTTTAAACGTGTATAACAATTTTCGGACCGCAGCAAAGACCGCAAGGTACCCGCAATTAAGATTGTAACTTGTCTCATCTTGTTTAACGTAGAAGCTACAATGTCAGGTAAAGATTCTACGATATACAAACCTGTTTAGTCCCTAATTTAGATTTATTTTCTCGAAAATATTGAAATATGGTAAAGGTTATTCTGATATTTTAGATCTTTTTCTTCGATCATTTGGTTGGACAAAAATTATTATTATTATTATTACTTTGAATATGTTAAGCCCTAATTTGACTTGAAAATAAACAAAGTTGTATACATATCTTTCATGCTTTAAATATAGAACGGTGATTCTCACACCTAACAAATAACTCAATTTTCTCCTCATTTTACCCGACGCCTGTGAGGTAGCGCGCGCATTACCTCTCACAGCTCGGATCTTTTCTCTTCTCCGAGCATAACGAATTGAGTATAATAGGTATACCCGATGCGCGCGCGTTATAAGGGCCTTCCGCATCTGCGTATCAATTCGAGCGCGTGGCTCGTGGGCATAATGCCACTCGCGCGTATCGCGAAAGTCGATCTCTCTTGCTTGTATAGACGTGTATCCGTATGAGCAGTCTCGCGTATATGAAAATTGTACTTCCCGATTCGGTGCATATGGCTGCAAAGATCGATCTGGATAATATGTGCTCGGTGTGATCTACCGGGATGCTTAACGTCGAATGATGCAGGTCTAACGTGTATAATAAGATTATAAAGTCCTTGCAGATTTCACTTGTGGATGCGTAATACATGTTATTTATTGGACAGGTGAAAAAGAGGAAGTTAATGCGTGAATACTATATTTTAGTGCTGCGGGAATAAACAAAAATTGAATGTATGTAGTTTTTGAAATTTGACTTTCAAGTAATGATACAAATAATTAATTCGAAACTATGATTCTTGTATGAATATTTATTTATTGTAATTGCGAAAATTATTGCCTGTATTGTTAGACTATTTTTTATACATGGGTACTGCTTTTTTTTATCAGAAAAAAGCTTGCTGGATCATAGTAGATTGAAATCAGTAGTGAATATGTGAACAATTTAAGCTAGCCTATGCAATCATATGACATTCTTATTTTATATAGTGAATCGTGAATGAGATGATATAAATTTGACGATATTCTTTTATTGCTATATTATTACTTGGTGAATTGCTTTTACTCTCTTCTTTTACTTTTTCTTGTAACATTCTGTAACAATATTGTGTACTTGATCGACTTATACCTCATAGAAACATTTTACGCAATATTAGTGTCACCATTTAAAAGCAAAAATTTTATTATGTTATTTTAACGGAAAATAGAAATAATCCTGATGATGTAATAACTTTGGGGCGAATTTTTACAAATAACAAATCTATCGCAGATCTGTTCATTAAAAAATTAGAACTTAACTGGCAACATTAGTACGTACCACGAACTGTCATCAATTACAAAAAAAAACCTCAACGTGAAATTATACATACAGTAGACCTCTAATCAGGCCACTTCTCGTAACGCGGCAATAAGTTGCGTAAGCCATCGCTCGCACATAGCCCCAGGTAATTAGATGATTGTTGAGGTGCAAAAATTGGGCGTACACACTCGGGCGCGCACTATACGCGCGGGGAATCGATTTTCGCGCCTTACGCGATTTCCAAGATTAGTATAACCACGTGTACAGGGAAAACTGCCGACTTCCTGGAGCTATACATCTATGCTATGGGCTCGAGTGTGCAGATCCAGAATTACGTGAACGCGCGGGAGATTCGATTGTCCAAATGTGCAACTGCGTGCGAGGAATGGATTACAGAGCGTTATGAGCGCGGGCTTCGGTGAGGATTGATTACGGCGCGTATGGCCCTAATTGAATGTTCGCCCGCAGAGAAACTTGGCGCGCTCGTGGATAACGAAATTACATCTCGCCGAGGCGATAGCTGTGGAGCAACAATGAACTTTTCGGGTAGTAAAAATCGTAAGGAGATTATCGAGTGTAATGAGCTTACAAGTTGGGTTTACAGGTGCTTATTACCTTATTTAGTATCAAAGAAGTGTATTCTTTGATATTCTGTAATGTGAGTATGGTTTCATACATTATAAATACTCTAAATTGCAAAGTGAATGATTTCGTCCTTAAAAGTTGTAAATATAAGAATATAATAATTGCTACTTGTAATTTCGGCCTCCCTCCAATTACGAGATTATACGTAATCATCGTGTAAAGGATTTTAAAATTCGCGCAGATGCTTTTAAAATAAACCACCACAATTATACTTCCCTTAGCAGTGAAAACGGCATTGCAATCGAAACAAACAAAGTGGTCCAGGTAAAAAAAAGGCGCTCGAAACTAATTTTTTTTTGCCAACGCGAAGCTGTAAGACTGATCGCACGCCTCGGGCTATCGGTAGCAATGAACCCGCGCGCTCACCGGCAATTTTCCGTGCCATTGTTGGGCAAGTTTTTCAAGCCGCAGAAAGAATATCGTCGTTTACTGGTGCCTGCGCGCGCGCGCGTGCAAGAGGGAGCGAGAGAGAGAGAGGTGAAATAAACGAGGTCTGATGCAATTAGTTTTATGGGACAGTATATAGGCGCTACGCTACGCCGGCATTAAAGTGCTACTAAGAGCCGTCACTTTAGTACTTCTGCGCGGCGCGTGTCCCTCTCCTTTCTGTCACACTCGCGGACACTATATGGCTGTAGCTACAGCGGCTGGCCAGCAGCATCAGCAGCCACACAGCAGGTCTAAATCGTAATCGCGCTCGCGTGAGAGCTACTACGTGTAGGATTGAGCTCAGGGCTAGCGAAAGTCGCGTACGTTTCGTGGATTATACGCGTAACTTCGTTGATGACGATTTTTTTGCGTAGGAGTTGTCGAGGGTGAAACAGTGGATTACTGGGAAGACCACGCAAAGAAAGAAAAACTTTTTATTTTAATAATTCTTTTATTGCTTAGAAGACTTTTTGAAAAATTATATATAGATATACGTACATCCAAATTTTGAATATCTATATATCTTCTTTTATATATATTTATCATTTTCCGTATTTTCCGCATGCGAGCTATAATAGCGAGAATTGTAGCCAGTAACTTATAATTAAGCCACTGAAAAATTATCAATTAGTAAACAATTTTTTCATATATTCATTATCTTTGTTTTGAGTTTTTAAATTATACTATATAACCTCGCAATCACAATAAATCTCTTTGATTTATCTAAAAAAAATACACATACACAGCAAGAATTAATCTTGTATCTACAAAAAAAATTAATAAATAAAACGTCTTTCTGATGGTCGAGCGTGACAAATTACATTATTTATGTACTAAAATAAAATAAATTAGCTGTAGATTTCTCCACTTGTCCACTTGTCCAGTCCTCCTCGCCATTTGGATTTTTACCCTCCGCGCTATACGTCGCCGCTTGCGTAATACGAACTTCTGCCACGCGTTCTCCGCAAGTGCACAGCGCTCTCTCGCACTAAACTCGCGCGCCGCTCATTATTTACACACGCCAACCCAACGACCTAACCCACGCAGTTTTTACACGTGAAAAACAGCTCATATCAGACGAGCGCGTTTCGCTAATACACACACGAATGTTTAGATAACTCTCGACTCGCTCCAATAATCGACCACTAAATACCCTTAAGGACTGCGCCTACATTACGCGAGCGCGCGCAGACGTGCCGTTGGTCGAGTTTTGCGTATTGCGGCGGCTGCACGCGCTTATAGAGATATATAGAGGCCCCTTACAATTTACGCGCGCGCACCTTGCGAAATCCCCGGAGTTTTCCTCGGCATGGAAACTTGCGGTTATTGTGCTACGCGCGAGGCTGCAGCAGAGCGCGCGCGAGCAGCTCTTACTTATTACCCAGACGCGCGTATAATCATTTTTATGCACTTGCGCGTTTTGAAATTCCGAGTTTAGTGGGTACATTAAGGGGGGACGGGGGGCTTTAACGGGCGGTGCGCACATAGCGCGCAGTTGCGCAATTTATACACCGCTTGATTTTTTCGCGGCTGCGACACACACACACACACACACGGCGATGGCTGCAGAGAGCCTCTTTTGATTATCGCTGCGCGTGCTCTAATGGCCGAACTTTTATATATCTGGAGCGGTTTTCGCGTGCGTATAATATATAAAAGAGAGCGTTTACAAGACCATGTCGGGTTATATGATGACGCAACAATGCGTCTGCGTGGAGAGCAGCTGTAATAATTGCAGGCATTTACGCACTACTCGGCCGATTGATTAAAATAACAGCGTGACGCGTGAGCCATCAGCAACGTGTATTTATTTATTTATTGGGTTGTATCTGCAGTCCGAATGAAAAATATACGGCGTGTGTGTGTGTGTAGAGGGAAATTGCGGCTTTATAATCACATGTACTTTGCACGTTCATAACGAACATTTAGTTTCGCGTGGCAAAAAGAAAATAGCATGTAATAAACTAATTTTCAGGACAGTAGTACCGTATAGAAATATATAGCACGGGGCAGCACTCTCGTTGTCGTTTGTGGCTTTCGTAATGCGCGTAATATCTTTATTTTAGAGGAGAAAAGTACGTGCGGGATGGATTAAACGTCAATTTATGCGGTAACTTGTGATTTTTACTCTTCCGTCTGTAATTATTTTTGATTAATTGTTATTCGCGTATACGGGAAACAAAAGTAAATTATACGTACAATAATGTTCTAAATTTTCAACTTTTAATTGTTCTCTTGTTCTTGACAAATTCGAACTCACTTGTCGGATACTTGTCAAAACCACCACATCCCATTAATCAAAAATTCATCCACGACCATACAAAAAAAAAAGGAAAACACGCGTCTCTTTATGTATACGAAAACAAACAGCACCGTCTATATTTACCTGGCTTTAAAAATAGACGTCGCATGCACTGCTGAGGCGAGCGAGAAAAAAAACACATGCGTTCGACGGGCGGGTGAACCGAGAAGTATAATATACACAATCATAAGAGCCCACGAAGCTCATCCTCTCTCCTCGCAACAGCGCGCGTTCATATATCTAATCGCCGTGTAAACTTTCTCACGGCAAGACGAGACGACAGCAGCGCGCGCCATACCGATAGCTCGCGCGTCTTATCGAACGCGAGCAGTCGCGCGCGCCGTGTCTTCGTCAACGGGAGAGGCTACCGTATCGCGGATCACCCGATACGCGAGAGCCGTGGGCTCTTCCTCTCCTCGTAGCGATATAATTTACAAGGGCCTCGTCGCTCTGTATTTGGAGAGAGAAAGAGATGTCCCGGGTTGGTTCGTTATATGTATAGGCTCTTTTTATCGACATTCGCAGCAGGGGGTCGTTGAACTGTATAAAGAAATACGGGGAAAACCGTGGAGTGGTGTAGGAAAGTGTGAAGGTGTGGGAGCATTTATTGACTCGGCAAATACGTGTTCATGTAATAGTAGAGAAGCAAGCGGCTCGAAAGGTGATATTAGTGTAAACATATGGGTCCATGCGTTGATATACTTATTATAGTACTTTTTCTTCATACCCTGACCGAAAGTACAACATTCCCTTCCGGCGCAAAAACGGGAATGCGGTATTTTCGACCCGGGTATGACGAAAAATAGTATACGCACCACGGAAGAAAAAATGGCCAACCCTATATAATATACTATTATGAGCGCCGGATAAATTTCTGAGGGATTTTAAATTATGGAATCTTTATGTTTACTCTCTTCTACGGCAAGATATATTTTTTTAACGCTGATGTTATATATCCATCATCTTTTAATAAGACACTTTCATATATTATAGAAACTAAAGGAATATTGTAGAATGTTTCTTTGGTGCAGTGCACGGAGAAAAATAACATAGGAAAAATTACCATATTTGATTGTAAGTCGAGGACAGACTGAAATCCTCCACAAAATTGCCATAATTTATGGTAAAAATTGCCATAAATTTATGGCAATTTTTCCTACATTGTAAAAATTACTATAAATTTATGGCAATTTTTACCATAAATTATGGGAATTTTGTGGAGGATTTCAGTCTGTCCTCGACTTACAATCAAATATGGCAATTTTTCCTATGTTATTTTTCTCCGTGTGTTTTAAATTCTATGCCATAGTGGTATTTTAATCTTTGTTATAAATAGCATCAGCCAATATTCAATTACTTCAAAATCATTAATATTCAAAAAATATTGAAATTCATGAAATTCATTTGATCTTTTATCCTGACGGCATAAAACACAAACTTCAATCTACATTTTAAAAAGTTTACCCACTGCCATTGTATTGGATCGCAGTCGATTCAGAAAGCTCCCATCGCCACGGTACAAAGTTGGGCGCACACACCCACGCAGATGAGGGAAAACTCATCTCTCGAAAAATTTCCGAAAGGCATAAAACCGCAAGTTTTATACATCGAGTTCCCTCCCCCCGATAGTCAAGTGCGCGTGCGCACACTGGATAAACCGCGCGCGCGCGACAGCGCAAAGTGGATCCGTGCGTTTGCATACGCTTGCTCGCCCCGAATTCCTGAATTACGACACGGCCTCGGTCTCTTGCCTCCACCCCGGGAGCTTCGCCAAAGTCTCCGCAGCGCGATTCGCATATCAATGGCTATTGCCCTCCCCCGGAGATGAAACCGCGCCCTCGTCGTCGTGCAGCACCGGCAGCACCTGAGACTTTGCTCGTCGCCCCCTCCTATATACACGCGGCATTCGAAAATCGCCTGTAAGTGGGTCGTGTGTATGATAACTCCGGCCATTATCGAGAGATTTCACGGACGCACCTGAGTCTTCGCCGGAGACTTAATTAATTAAGGGCAGACGAGGGAAAGGGTTGCGTCAGAGCCTTGTAAGAGCGGCGAGCAGCTGATGCCTCGGGAAACGTAACGATACGACGGATAAAAGCCTGCGGCGCGCCGCCGCCAAAGCTTTTTTGGGTAAGACGCGATGGCTGTAACAACCCTTTGCGCAGTGGCTGTGTGGCGCTCGGTGGAGATCCGTGAAATATTTAAGTGGGGACGATCGCCCGGAATCTCTTTTCTCTTTGGGGAGACGCGAGCGCAGGCGAGGGAGGAAGTAATCAGCGCGCTTCGCTGCTTAATTACTGAAATTAAATATCTACTAATTTGCGGAGGGCTTTTAAGAGTAATTTCCCGTGAGTTATTTGGGAAGGCTTTTTTTCATGGCTATTCGCATTTTTACATACGAAATATTGTGAAGTGAAGGAGTTTTGAGAAGAAATTTAATTATAGAGATAGCATTCATTTGTGTATATTTATATAAAGAACGTCACAATTAAGTTAAAAATATATAAAGAATTTTAGCTTAAAAGTATACAAACAAAAAATAAATAGATCGCTACAAAACAAAAGAAAATCAATTTCAACAAAAAAAGAAATATTTTTCCGAGTGAAAATCGGCCTAATACATTCTATATACATACATATATTTATACTGTAATTTTCTAAACATTATGTACTTTAATCTGAAATGTTCTATATAAAACATTTCTAAGATGTTTTCTAAAAAAATTTGCTCGCTATACATCCTACAGCTTCTTCTACATGTAACTAATAATTATTACAAATTACTAATCAAATATAAAAAATCATAGCACGATATTTTTTATTTTAAAGAACTTTTTTTAATAAAACCTTTAAAAATCATCAATCATATATAGATACAAAAATATCAATTGACAAACGACAGCCAGTCATATTACAATGAAACTTTACTGTTTATATCTGTAAATACTTATCTATTCAAACAGCGAAGCGTAACTAAGTGTTAGATACATCTAATTTTCATTTATAGCGCTAAGAAATTACTCACGTTCGTTTCCATCAAACAAATTACGGTCGCGATATTTCACAAAGCTCAGTTCATTTATATCGGCAAGCTCGAAACCTACTCGCGCAAAGAAAGAAACTACAGCGGCGATAAATCACTCATAAAGTGAGAGTAACAGCACGACGCGCGCACACATACACATACACACACGCGCGGGACGAGCCCTTGAAAGCTCGAGATAGCGACGTAATTCACGCGCGACGCAAAAACTTACAGCGTACAGCGCTATATATACGCGGCAATTACGAGTATCCGAGTCTCGTATAGCGGGTGTAATTAGATCGGCGCACGATTGCGCTGCTTAGCGCACGATGCATCTCTCTCTCTCTCTCTCTCTCTCTCTCGCTCTCGAGCGGAAAGCGAATGTAGGAGAAGCGTTGGAACGACGCTTTTGCTGCCGATGGCCGATAAATTTTTAATTATCGCCTCCCGAGAGGTGCATAATAGTGGCCGCTCAATCGAGAACTGTATCTCTTCGCGTATAGGCAGCTGCACAGTTGAAAGTGCGAGATCTTTCTATTAGCGATGGTAATTTATGGCCTTCTACAGCTGCAGGAGGTGTTAGTGACAGAGTATGCGCACTTGACCTATTTAGGTGATGTACATTAGTATTACAAACAAGTTTTGATTAATACATTTGTTACTGTCTCCCCTTGCTTGATAAGCTAAACATTATGATACTGGCTAGGAACTTAGTATTTTCGACTGGAAATTTGAAAATCGATAAAAGATGGATTATCAGTTATATATTATTGTGTAATCAACTTCAACGTAGTGTCAAAATAATTTTGTAGTGGAATATAGGAAGTTTAAAAAATCAATACACTACCTAGCCTTTTCGTCCATCAGAAAACTCTGAAACAAGATAACGAAGAAACAAATAGCATTTCGTAATGATGATATGATTTTCGGATATTTTATTTAACTTGTTCATTTACTTTTTTTTTTATTAACACGTGTATAAGTTGCAGACATCCGTAAATAAAACCCTCTGCTAAATACAAATTACGGTTAAGTTTATTATTTTCACAGATGATAGCGCAAATTTTAACCAATCACAAAGCCCTCTCGTTGCCTTTCTCCTCTCCTTTTTCATCTTCGGTTTCGATAGCTTGCCCATATGGATGCAGTGGCGAGCGATAACACCTACATATATCTATACAAGCGCATCCACTGTCGCAACATTTTCGCACCTGCGTTTCGCGGCGTAAATTAACGTCGCGCCGCTCTCCGGCGTTAAATCACTCGCGCGATGCGTGCGGCCGCGGGGGGGAAGTCAGAAGCTCCCGATGTACAGAGGGTAATGTAACGTCGCAGAATTATTATTGTCGCTCCTATGGCTAGCGTGTGTGGATGGTCTCGGACGCGCGCGTGCGCGCACGGAAAATTTATCGTCTTGTTAAGACAATGGACGGCTCATGTTTTTATTCGCAAAACACGAATTATCGACGGCTTCTAGCGGTAGTTTTGCGGCTGCTGCTGTATGTGCGCGCGTGTACTTATACATGCGTATGGCTTGATTTATTTATTATGAAAGAGGACTGAGAGATGGTTAAAAATTTTAACAATTGCCTGTTAACTGAGCGTAACAGAGTTTTTACCGTTTTAACAGGTACTTGTCTGCTGATGTATAGGCAATTAGCGAGATATGGAAATTGTAATTTATTTTGTAAAACTTTTATCTAGGTTTGATAATGCAATCTTCAATGATAACACAATCTTCAACGACGAGTGGAAAATATAAAGATATACTTTTTGAATTAAACATCATGGATAAACTCATTTATAATTATTTAATTAAAATGATTTGAAAATCACATCGATATTTTAACAATATCCTCACTGAAAAATATTCGGCGTGCCTCCTAACCCTCAAACCCTCAAACGGAGTAGCAGCAGCGCCGTTATTCGGTGTAGCCTGTGCGCCGAAAATGCGCAACTGTTGTACTTTTCACACGCTTTCTGAGAGGTTAGGTGGCGCGCCGACAGGCTGGCGCTATGGCTACACCGAAAAAGTGTAGCTCCTACTCTTAAAAGAGTAGCAGTTACTCTTTTCGGAGTAGCAGTTACCCCGATGGAAAGTATAGCCACTAACCCCTCAAATTGGCGCTGCACGTATACCTGAAAAGTAGGTGGCGCGCCAAATTTTTTTCAGTGCTCTTATAAAAGAAAATTAGGAATTAGAATTTCAGTTAAACTTAGAATCCACTTCATAGCGTTGTCAATAAATATAATTGACTGATGCAGCAAAGTCAATTTCAATGTGCCACCTGCAGCTTAGCTGATTCTGGCTATAAACTATTATATAATAATAATAAAAATAATGAGTTAGAACCTTTTTCCTCTCAGTCGACGCTTAGTACTACACAAATTTTGTGTACTTTTCGTCAGGTAAATCTTAAATACCGAGAAAAGTGTGTTATTCATTCTGTTTTCGACACAAAACTTGTGTCAAAATATGATCTCATTTTCAACTATCCGGTAGTAACATTTGTTATTGTACCGTAAGCAACTAATATGCTAATTTAACATGTTTTAATAAAAAAATCATTTCAATGTAATATACTTCACAGAAATAAAAGATCTTCAAAAACCATCAATTCGCATGATGCCTCTGGCCCTATCCACGAGCCACGGTGCCGCTAGCGTCTGCTACGTCGATCTCTCTGAACCTGTTAATTACAAGATAACCTGCGTGCAATACAATACAGTCACTGGCCAAACGAAATTCCAGGCATCGATAAAACTAGGCTACGCCTCGTATTTCGGTGCCGTGCACAATCTTCCCGAGGGCAGAGGCTTCCTGCTGTTGACGCCCGAGTGCACTGACTCACAGTGTTCGGGGACAATCAGTCGGTACCACGTGAACGAGCTCGCCGCCTCCGGACAGACGACCGGATATCTGCTTCTTAACGGACCCGAGTGCCCGTCGCACAGCGGCGTCGTCGGCCGATTCTACACGAACGAGGCGAACCAGCATTGTCTTACTATTGTCTGTTTCGCCACGAACATCATTCAAGCAAGTGTCGACAGCGACGAGAGGCTCAAGTTCACGACCAAGTGTTTCGATGATAAGGATCTGAGTCAATGATAGTAGAGTGTCGACTTGATTTAATCCGACTGTAATGTCTTGAAGTGATGATAAAAGCGTTAACAATCAGAGTTGATAAGGTTTGATACAATCGTGTCTCGACAAGTGTTACGTATGTTGACAGCGGTAGTTGTAAAAACAGTAAAACCCACTCGAAAATACATTGAATAATAAATTAATTATCCCTCAGCTTTTCGGTATGAAAAATGGATTAGTTAACAAATCAGTAGTTGCAGTCCATACACAGTCTTATAATTTATATAATATATAATTAGCATTACCGCAGATTTTAAATTTCCTCATATCTATTGTGTCATATTTATTCTTGATAAATATGTTTTTATGTGAACTTGAACTCAATATCAGTCATCTTTTGATTGCTTTGTATTATTTAGAAATAGAATAAAATATCATCTTGGATACATATCTTATGAACTTTTCTTCATTAATGTTTGAAGATTAAAATGCAATAATAATTAGTTCGTTTAAATATTATAATTTATTTCAACATTTCTTACGAGTTTTTTTTTAAAACGACCAAAGTTTAAAAATAATATGGTTGATGTCTTTTTAAAGTAGAAATTACAGGACATTCATATATATTTTTATAAATGATAAGCTTTATTAGAACAGCTTTTAATAGTCACAAAATCAATAATTCTATCACGTTCGCACTTTTTATCGAGTTCTTTGAACAAGCTCTAAGCACACTATAAACGACTTAACGATCACTTCGATTTGCATGGTAATAGAATCGATCGTTTCGCCGCATTAATACCCGACGCATTAAAAAGGAGGTTACCTGCTCTAATTTATGATTCAATTTGCAATTTCGTTATGCCTTTCCGAGCGCGCGCGTAACACCCGCGGAAAGTAAAACGCGCGCATTCCAGTTTCTTTAGTAACATCCACATACGTACATCGCGCAAAATCCACCTAACCGAGTCTCGCAAACATTTAAACAGCGGCGAATAACAACTCCTAATTGAATGTTCAAGAGCCGACGCACTGGCCACTTTACAGCAGGCATAAATCAATAGCGCGCGCCTCAAACGAATTGCACTTATATCGATTATCGCTGCCGGGGCGTTGTTGTTGTTGTTGTCTGTATATGATGCGCGCAGTCAAGAGGGTAATTAAATAAGTCGTATATAACGCAGAGGCGACGGAGAGTAGCGCGTACACGCGGGAGCTACCTCGTAAAGTTGGATGCGCGGCAATAATCGCTGAAAAGATAATCGTGTCAAGGTTTTTGGCCGATGGGGAAATTCGTGGTATTTACGATTAACGAGCTTTGACTGTCTTTTTAGAGAGTGAAATGTTACTTTTAGAAAATAAAATAAACGTATTCGGCCTGCCAATGGTCATCCAATATCCATTAATTTTGCTCCCTCATAGAGGAAGCTTTGTGACGCTGAAAAAAAAGTTTTCAAGATAACATGTTAGAAAGATGTTTTGAGTCATTTGGAGTCAAAATATACTATTTTTTTAAAATGCCCGTGTGTGTGTGTGTGTGTGTGTGTGTGTGTGTGTGTGTGTGTGTGTGTGTAACGTTGTAACTTTTTCAATTCTTATCCAATCGTTTTCGGACAGCACTTAAAATTTTTCTTTTTTTTCAAGATTTTTGGAAAATAATAATGTTATGTAGTTTTTTTGGATAATTTTTTTTTATATCATTTTCATTTTTTTCTTAATGATAACATTGAGATATTTGAATCGGATGGGAAGCATTCGAAAGAGCATTAAAATACCTATATTTAAAAAAAAAAATTATCTAGTTATCACGGTTCTTTTGTTTTTAACGAAAACGTGTTTTTTCTTTAAAAGCTTATAACTCCCAAACTAAACGGCCAATTTTTTTTAAAAAGATCATGATAATGCAGAATATAAATGGCTATAATCTGGACAAATTTGAATCCTTTCTGTCGATTAGTTTTTGAGAAAAAAATTGAAAACCGAAAAAAATGAATTTTGTATGTCGCACGATAACTGGAGTAAAATTGGCTTAATCGCCTTAAAATTTTTTGTAGGAGTAGATTTTGGATAGCTCTCGGTCGAGTTGTGTGGGTAAAATGATTGGTCCATAAATTTCAGAGATATTTGAGGTTAACAATTTTTTAAGTTTTTTTATTCAAATCATAATTTCTCGAAAACGGCTCGATGTATCAGCTCCAAATTTATAGACAATTTTTTATGTGATGTAGATAATATGTGAGAGAATTTTCATTAAGATCGTACGATTACTTTTTGAAATATTTGATATTGAAAATTTTCGTATTTTACATAGTTTCTTTGTCGCCTATGATAACTAGAGAAAAAAAATCGGTTTAATCATGTTGAAATTTTGTGGAGATTTAGAGTTTGTGTATTATTTATTATATGAGTTCTTATGGTAATAAAATAATTAGTTTATAAATTTTAGAAGTATTTGAGGTTAAAACTGTTTTAGCCCTCTTTTCAAATCGTAATTTTTCGGAAACGGTTTTATGTATATGTTACTAGAAAATGGAAATGACGCGTGGTACGCGTGCGTATTGTTTACTTGCCTTTGTTTTTTATTGAGGTTAATCTACAGTGAGCTCTGCAGACACATGAAATTTTTCAGATACGCTGGCCAATTATTTTGAGTTTGAACTAATTTTTTGAATAATCGCAATTTAAGAAGTGAATATAGGAAGCAAAGTGAATTTAATATAGCAAAAGTTTCTATTATAGTATTAAGTATTTCCGCAATTATTTGCATTTTCTCATTAAACTGAGTCATGGTTGCATCTTCGGTACAACTCAAATCATATATACGCTCATTCATGCGCACAATACTCACGCTCCTATAGACCAGAGCCGTAATTGGATATACGGCAATATCTAGGATCAGATCAGATGTCAGAAGATAATTATCCAGCCCTATTAGTTGCAGCGGGCACAATAGCGATGCTACAATTTCGATTGTACTCCCTATCGCTGTCGATTAATATTTTGCGAATGAGTAGCTTGATATTGGATAAACAGAGAGCGGTTTTGGAGGATAAAGTGTGATATTCTGTAACTATTTTTACTCATTTCTGAACGTTTAGTAGATTTAATGCAATAAATTTAATGTATCACACATCGATCGCAATAAACACTTGAATTTCGCAATATATATATATATTGTAATTAAATTAGTCAAATATGACAAAACTCGTTTACACACAATTGTTTCAAGGGACCTATGAAAACATATACTAAAAAATGAATATATATATAATAGATCCATGATATACCACTTGCTATATTATCCAACGATCAATCCTTCTTGGCCAACCTCCACGACTCATTAACCATCGGCACTATCACGGCAACAGCAGCGTGTGCCATCCAGTATATAGCGGCCCAGCGTCTAGCCAGCCTGTCGCCGTATAACATCTCGTATATATACCCAATGGCTCCTATATACGCGCCTCTCGCGCGTAATTCGGTACACACGGCCGCAACCGTCCATCAAGCCGGAGACGAACGGCCGTGTCGGCTCGCTTGTCTTACAATGCGATAAGTCGCGGGGACAATCGACCGAACACCAGTGCAGCAACAGCAGCAGCAGCAGCGTCCCCTTCGCGTGCGCGCGATTTTTATTGCGCCTCGATGTGTGCAAACGAGTGAGCGTGTCGCAACGCGGGAGAGATAGCCGCTGGCTCTCCGAGACGCAGAGTGTCGAGGCCGCGCGGGTGTAGATGAGAGGACGAAGCTTGGTAACTTGAATGTTAACATGCTGCGCGCATCATGCGGATGGCCGCGGGTGTCGAAGATGATGGCCGAAGTGTCCGGAGTGACGGTTCCTGTACGTCTTGTTGTTGATGTTGTTTAGATAAAGCACAGCAGTATTATTTCTAGTAAGTCCTAAGATTTACGGCGGGAATTGGTCTTAGAATATGTATTGTTTGTTGGTATTGATAATTTGTAGAATTACAAAAAGAATTATATTTTACTCATCGATTTAAGTATTTCTTTAATAATATATACATCTATTTCATAATTAACCCTTTAGTAAAAACTATTATTATTATTATTATTATTATTATTATTTTATTTTAATTGTATTAGCCACTCTTTTTCAGGTCGAGTAATACGATTGGATAGGTTTTAAATCCGTTTTATTTCATTATATAATCAAATTTGGGAGCCTGAAAGTGCTTGGACGAATACATCCTAGTAGGCTTGTTAACAAGTTCATATCTATAACTAATTTTACAGTATACGTATCGTTAAATCCTTTGCAAAATAATAAGGAAAAGCAATTCAAACAGCTACTCGTTTCATATTTTACTTTTTGCATATAAAGTAACGGTTATAACTTTGCACCGCAAACATGAACGTATTTTCGAAAACGGCCTGAATTCGCTGATATAACAAGCATAAATTCGCGTACTTAATTTTTTCCCAGGTAAAATATTTGAGAGAGCGTCGAAGTAATTTTCGCCCGCGCCGACAGCCACTTCGGTTTTATGATATTTATTGTTAAAATGCGAGCGCTTCGTTTGCTCGCGTGGTACGCGGCGCCGCGCGCGAATTTCCGTTTTCCAATAATACGGTACCTGTTGACTTTGTCGAATATTTACAATGCAAACTCCGCGAATGCGGTGGCATTATTAAATTCTGCTTCTAGGATATACAGTAGCACGGACACCGCCATTGTGTTGATCCGTTAGCCGTTATCAAACATTTTTAGTTGAAAATATAACTCGCAAACAAAGAATATAATATTCGACATGAAAATTTAAGTTCGCCGTAATACAGAATTTTCATACCGTGTATTTTTGAGAACGAATGTTAATAAATATATTATACGAATCGTCGTGTGCCGCATCAAATACCTAAATCAGATCAGATTATTTAAAATGATAAACAAGTTTATGCTCACTGAACTAATTTAGTCAACAAAATTCTAGCTTCAGTAAAAGTGAAAATGAAGGGCAATAAAAACCGATAGCGTTAGCGCTAGTCCGTTAGCATAGGCTTCGTGGCGCGCGTATAACATAGACTCGAAATTCGCGCGCGACGGCGTTAATTTCCGAGGAACACAGTGGCCTATCGCAGGCGTTCTCCCCGGCAATAACTCTATATACGAGGACCCCCCGAAGGGCTCCCGTGGTTTACGACCGCACCGAAATCACTGGCGACGTGATAATAAAATAATCTGGGCCTTTCGAGTCATTAGGTCGGCCCTCGTTACTTAGCGCGCAGCCCACTTAAAGTCCCTCATTTACGCTCGCCGCTAAGTTACGATCGCGATGGGTTCTAGCGAGGAAATAGAAAAAGGATCATTTTACCATCTAAAGGTATTCACTATTCAGATGTATAATGATATACTTGTTGAAATAAGTGCGATTGTTTTGTAGTTTTGTCATGATATGTTTTGGTGAAATTAAAAAAAAAATGAAATTACTTCATTAAAGTTTCATATAAACGTTTAAAATGCAACAATATTATTCGCTCTGAACTAAATGATATATCAATTAAATAGAGACTAATCAATTTTATGAAGAAGTTGAATGTGATTCGGGAAGTAAAATAGAACAGAACTAACAAGACACTTGTTACAACCGGGGTTTCATATAAAATCACCTCGCACCTTTCATATATAAATTATCATCGCCCCGCACCGCTGTGGTTAAACACGCAGTTACTCTTACGAGACAGAGTAATCAGTATCGAAACGCATTCTTAAAAATAATTATTGTTATTATCCGCTGCTCATGATTAAACAATTATTTTTCGCGCCTGCGAGAGAAAAGAAACACGTATAATGTCGTGCTCTAATCGTATCAAGAAAATTGCTCAATTTCGCAAAATAAAGCATGAATTGCTCACATAAGCAACGATTCACACTGTACGCGTGATTTGCCAGTCGGTGAATTAATAGAAAATCTCGCGCACTGTACAAAAGATTTTCTTGGCCACCGCGGTTCTCATCACTTTCTCCTAGAACTCAATTTTCCGCCGACGAATGCCGGGAACGCGCGGATCAACCCGACGAACAATGCAAAGGAAGAGGAAGTCGCAATTTTATTGATCGTCAAATTTTAAAGTGCACGTGCACTGCCTCACTTCGCTCTACAAAAATTACATCGCATTTGCGAAAGCATCCCATTATTTAAAACTCGCGTAATGCTCAATTTTTCGCAATGAAAATTTACGGCACTTTGAAGAATCTTACATGATCTGACCTACATTTCTGTAAACACTCAAGGTATTCTTTTGCATAATTTCTTCAGGTTATATGAGAAGCAATGCACCGGAATTGAGTAATTATTTAATTAAAACTAATGCTCATAAAGTACACTTTAGTCTACATTTATGCAGTATAATTGATATACAGGCTGACTTCTTTATTACTCTGTACCCTCCAATCTTTCTATATTGAAAAAATTTGTTAAAGAAACCTCTCAACAATTTTTCAAAATTTCTCGGCCAATCTATGCAATCCTCAGCAAATAACTGTACTTTAAATAGTTTGCAAAAATAAAAAAGTCAACGATTAACAAAATCTTTTAGTACGGTTTCGATGAAATTCTATTTTCCTCGGAGTAAACTACGTACATAACGTACGAGTGCGCGCCAATCTCAATAAATCGCCATCTACCGCAAGCAGCTCCGCGTACCCAGAAATTATTCATCGAAAAAATGATTCCCCCAATTGCCAGCCGCGCGCGCGCGCGCTCCCTAACTACGGCATTTGCGCCGCTCACGAAAGTGAAACCGCGCAATCTCTCTCTATCTCTCTCTCCCTCTCGCTTGAATCCGCACGACAGCAGTGTATATATGTATATACCGATACGCGGCGCGGAGGCAGGTTTACGGCTCCGCGCGCGAGCGCGGCAGAACGCACTTCGCCATAGACCATAGAGTAGTAATGTCGCGTGGCTATATACACCCCGTTAAGTAGATCCAATCAAGTCGGTAGCAGGGACAGTCAACGAGCAAGCGAGACTGAAAGAGAGCAGCAGCAGCACTGACGGCAGGGACGTTCCGGAGGGGGGAAGGGGGACGACGGGGCTGGCATAAATGAGGAAAATAGAGCTTCTGGTCCGTGAGTGAAGGGACCTATCAACAAAGACAGCTCTCAGAGACACAGGAAGAGTGAGAGAGCGAGATAGAGAGAATAAATGGACTAGAAGGAGAGCAAATATATATGCAAAACATTAGAGAGAAAGGGAGGAGCAAGACGGAAAGAGAAGAGGGCGAGGTGGAGAAATTAAATTATATAACACTTTGTCAATTCATTTTTTGTTCATTAGAATTTTTAGTTTCATTCTATATTATACTTTTTTTTTAATATATATTTAGGTTTGATTACGATTTTAGTAAGATCTCTAAGAAATTCAACATTTTTTCGGTAAAAGCCATTTGTAGAATAAACGATATCATTTTTATTGTTTTCTTTCAATAATTTATTATTGGGTAGCACATTTAAATTGAGAGTACTACATGCCTATGTAAATACTGAAATTCCACCAATATAGGTTTAAATCAATCTTTTTGAAGTTCTTTTAATTATTCCATTTTTTGTAGATTATAAAGGACCTAGATGTAATATATGACTGTTGTATTAATTTCGAGAAAAGAGTAACTATAATAGAGAGTGAAATAAAATTAATTAAAATATTATATTCTTGGATAACAGCATCAGACAACGTTGTATAACCTTCATTAGCTAATAAGAACATATTAATTTCTAAATGAAGGTTTTCCAATTAATTGGTTTAATTAGCTATTAAATACGTATATTCAATTCGAGAATACTTAAAAATTACAAAGGTATTTTAATACACGATGTAAAATTTGTCTTTATAACTATAGTTACGAGATATAATTGTTTCCTCCTAAAAGAAGCTTTGTGGAAGTGAAAAAAATTTTGAAGAAACATGTTAGAAATATTTTTTGAAACATTTAGAATTAAAATACATCATTTTCAGAAAACATTTGTATGGATATGTATGTACGTAAAAAATTGTTTTATACCACTCTAACCTCAAAATCACAACTTTGATATGATTTTTCGGCGCTCGTGGTATAAAATACCGTTCGAAACTAGTGCGTAAGTCGATTATTTAGGTGGTGTGACTTTTTCGCACTCGCTTCGCTCGTGCAAAAAGTCACACCAGCTAAATAATCGACTTCCCCACCCGTGTCGAAATGTACTATTTTCGAATAATTAAAGAATAACTAAGGTAAAGGTGGGGTAGCAGAACTGCGCCTCGACTGATCACCGAAGTTGAGCAGCGCTGGGTGCGGTTAGTTCTTGAATGGGTGGCCGCTGGAAACTTGTGCAATTTATCAATGAATAACATATGCAACTCCTATCAATATCTAAAACAATATTTGGACGAGTGATGATGAATCGAATGCAGCAAATACTTAGTTTCTCACCGTGTCCGAGACACACGGAGATTTGACTAATGGGGTATCGGCTCTGAAGTTTTGCATCATCAAAAAAATAAAGGTGTGGATTTCGAAAGCGAATATAGAAAATGGTATAGGTCACTTGGTGGGCGAAATAGGCTGCAGGTGGATAAACCCAACCCCAAATACGCACAACTGGGTAAAGTCAACGTTAAGTTCCTTTATTTGCCGATTTCACCAATGTTGGTGAAATAAGTGATCAAGTGATATTCTTCATACTATAAATTTTATAAAAAAAAAAACCGTATTTTACTTATCATTTTTTCAACACGATCATTCTTAAGTATTCAATGCCATAAAAAGAATGAATTTGACGATAGAAATGGTCTAAATGTACACTTTATGAAATTAAACCAATTATGATTTCAAATTCATTTTTTATTTTCACAAAGCTCCTATTACACACTTACCTTTTACAGTAAACTACCTAACTGCGGCTAACTTAAACTTGTCATCTCAAGCTACGATCAAACGCGCGTTCTACGACTCCATAACTACACCTTATTGTGAAATAAAGTCAAGAGTTTCGCACGTAAATGTCTGCATTAAACACAGATGGACAATATAAAGCGATTTTAATAACTGCGCTGGGTTGTAAAATTTCGTAATAATTGTAACCATGAAAATGCACGGTTTGCTTTATATTTTCGAGCCACGCGCCCGCGCGGTTTTCGCAACTGCCGCGCGGAATAGATACACGACCGATAGGGCAAATAGGCGACTTTGCAGCAACGATTCACCTGCGAGATAAATGCGCGCGCTACGCTACATTCTTCTCTTTCACGTGCCTGCAAAAAGTATGCCCTATTACCATGCGTGTCTATATGCAATCAGATCGTTATCGTTTATAAAGAAATAAGAAAAATTATTTGACAAGCTAATGATCTTCGCGAAATCGCGGAAGATAAGGTCTGGTCATAGTAAATGCGTACGTGCGGCATGATATATATGGGATATGGCTCGATTAGAGCGGCAGCATTTTGGTGTAAATTACGGTTTCGCGGTCATTTTCGTGGACTGTTGATACGGAATATATCTGTATATTCCGTACGGAATGGACTCGAAAATCGGTCAAAGCGCGCCAAGCGTTTACATCACTAGTATAAACCGATACGTTATTGCAGGACACTGCGAAGCCAATGATTTTAATGGTTCGTGTAAACGAGGGAAAAATAGATCGACGCTGCGAGCGTCGACGCTGATAAATGATATATTTCTGAAACCGCACGAATTACAGTGGTTTGCGAATAGATTGCGTCGTTGGAGATTTACAAAATATTGCAAACGGAATTTTCGATCAAACGTTACCGTTTTAGTAATTTTTCTTTGTTCACAAAATTTTTACTATTATATATACAATCGCTATACCAGTTATCATTCTCACTTTTCGATATAAAGCATATATATATATAATTTATAGATGTATGATAAGTATCGCAACAACGCGCATACAATTAGTAGAATGTCGTAATAATAAGAGATTATAATGTTAAAGTTTACTCTCTTCTAAACGATGAATATAAAAGATCTCCCGGCTGCATCTCGGAGCTTTCGTTATAAAATGCTGTAACCACTGACAGCACGCTGTTGCATAATAAAATCTAAACGCAGGTTATCTTCAAAATCCTAATAGCCCATCCGACTTTCCTTTCTTCACGATCTACTCCCGTTTACATTGTGGTCTACCCCTAAAAAGGAGCTCGCACGCGCTCTTTACTCCTTCTTTTATGGACCGAGCATACTGTAATATCGCGCTTACGCGCCGGGCGATTTGAGACTTCGTCACGGAATATTGAGTTATAATTTGAGGCCAGTAGCGCGCGCGCGTAATGCGCGAGCTCCGAAGCTTCCTTTAAAAGCGCGCGTGTACCCGTGCGAGCGATATAATGGCTTTTAAGGACCTGGAATTGCCCAAAGCGCACTTAACCCGCTTCCAAATGGACTTTCGCTCGCCGCTGCGTCGCAAATTCTCGACGCGCCCGAGTAGAGTTCATTGTTTCGCTGCGGCTACTTAGACGGTGAACGAACTGCGAAACACACGCAAGCCGAGATCCTAATGGGTCGAATATTGCAAGCGCGCGCGCGCGTTCCTTTCTTCTTGTTGGATAACGAAAAATTGTGTCGTTCAAGGTTTCTATTGTGCCTACTGGCGGCTCGTTGAATGGTACCCGACACTGGTTCGCCTGACTTCTGAATATGGACTGTTATTTGTTGAATTCTGATAAAAAGGACATTCTTATTGAAAATTGTGTATCATTAAACGTATTATAGATTCTCAAGAAAATCGAAATAGTATGTCCTAGCTATTTGAAAAACTTAAGTTATGGACATTTTCATTTCTCTTGGTTTTATAAAATTCACTGAAAGATAGCAACAATACCCTTTGAAGCACAGTTTGATTTTGCATAATTTTTAATGTGATCGTTAAAATCAAAATCTATGAATTCTTTGTACACAACAAATGTTTGTTGTCGATCATATTGTAAATATTACAATATCTGCTTTTAGCAGTAAAAAGTTAAATTCATCATTTAAATTACTATACTTTAACTTTATCAATATCATATTTTATTATAATAAAAGAATGAATGTTGTAAATTTCAAATAGATAGATATGTTAACTATTAATATATTCTTCTATCACTTATCAGTTTCTGTAAATAGAGAAATAATGATTGATTTAAATAAACAATTTTTGTAATTGTCACTTTATACATAAATTCATGTGTTTCTAAAAGCATAATCAAGGAATTCTCGATTACTGTATTCAACACTCATTTCATTTAATTTCAAACGACAGAGGCAATAATCGCAAACGACTTTTTAAAACAACTTCGATATACCTCACGTCATCTTATATCACCGTGAAGCTTTAATCTTCCTTTCATGCAATGAAAGTTTAGCCTCATGAACGTTCCCACTGCACATAGGGGAAACTTGTGGAAAAACAAAATCAAAGCCTCACTACGGCACAATGAAAGGCCAGCCGAGCGATCGTCGTTATCTTAAATCTTACGTGCGACTGTTTCGACCTGTTAACATTCTCGAGGAAACTAATCAGGATTAGGAGCCGGAATTACCGGGAGGGGGCGCCGATTGAATTAGCCCTCCCCCCATGGCGCAGCCTCATAAACTCTTACCGAAGCGTCGCAGGGCTCCACCCGTCCCGTGTCTCTCCTCCCCCAATAACCGTATATACACATACAAACACACACATGCGAGTATATGCTCGTATCATCCCCGACTATACTGACCGCTACGCCGAATTTCCCAAATTTCATTATCGTCGCGCGGTATTGCAATAGGACGGGAGGGAAAGAGAAAGAGAGAGATGTAGAGAAAGGACGGAAAGAGAGACAGTTTTGAAGCGTGCGCGCGCGAGCGAGCGAGCGGACTCTTAATTATGGGTTATGAAACGGCCGATAAAGCCATTTCGCCGGGCATTCACGTTTATGGGTTACAGGCGCGTAACGTCGCGCGCGCGAGCGAGTAAATGGTAGCGCGCCAGTTGGTGAATTGAAAATTTCTTGATTAGGCGCATTAACAATCTTATGAGCGCGAGGCGAGGCGAGGCGAGCGAGCGCGGTTAATCGCGTATAATCAAGAATTTACATTTAGATTGTAGAGCGCGAGCACGCGCTCGCTCGGCGCGGGCATTGTTATTGCGCGTCGGGTCGTGCTTTTGCATTTTAAAGTGACGGCTTTATATATGCACTTGCAATTTTCGACATTTTTCGAACGGGGAAATGTATTATTTTTAGTGCGGAATCGAGCTTTATTCCGAATGAATTATGTAAACGGAAATGCCTGTGGCAAGCCATTATTAGAGAAAATATTATGTGGCGGCTTTTAGCGTTCGATGATTATATTTTAATGCGCAGGACGAATTTATATAGTTTTAAATCGATGTTTAAAAATAATAACTTGTGTCGTTGGGTATTTTATTTGTGTTTTTGTAATTATTGGGCAATTTTTCATCTGATATAAAACCTAGTCTGGTAGAAATGCTATAATCAACGGTTGATGAACCGTTCGTCAATTTTTAAATTAAAAACGTCACACCATGATTATGTTGTTATTGTCGACGAAAAATAACTATTTATACGGAATATATAATATGGAAATATTATATTGTAGATGCTTCAAAATATAGTGATAGTTTTAAATAGTTTTAATTAAATTTCGATGTTAATCTTAAGTAGAAATGCTTCCATTTGATTAACATGTTAACCAACTAAGTTGGTTTATTTTCTATTACCAGAGTAATCCACTTTTTAATAATAGATCAACAGGAAAACTAAAGATGAAAAATTATGAATTTATTTTGTTATTTTTATCAAAATCCACAATGTATGATTCGTATTTCTGACATTGCTCGATATTCGACAAAGTCTATACGAAGAAATCAACATATTTTACTTCCAAAAAAGGCTAGTCCAACCTTGTTTCCTCTGGTTATAATTTTCTCCTGAAAGTTTATATGCGCTAAATTGCTCATTTCCTGATAATAATGATTTTGTTCGAAAACTATATCACCAAGGATTTTTTAATATAGTTGAACCTTTTTCTTGTACACTGTATCATGCATAGACTTAAAAAGTAAAAGAAAGTACGACCCTTCTACAGAAGAAAATTTTGATGATTCAGTTTACGGAAATTTATCAAATTTTTGATAAATTTATTAAACATTAAAAGTGTTAAATTATATGAAGACACTTCAATAATTTTTATAAATAGTTTATTTATTATAACAATTGAATTTGACCACAACAAATCAAAACCCCAAACATAAACGAATCCATTTCCACGATTTGCTTTACGAAACGATATCCATTTATAAAGTCGAGCCTTTTTAACCTATTTTATTGCAAACCTTGATCGACATCCACCATTCATCTACAACAGCAAAACGCATTTTCAAGAACCCTCCGAGGATATTTATGCACTAGCCACAGCAGCGCCGTACTTACACTCCACGGGCGCTCAGCTACATCTGAATGGATAATTTATGAAGGGTCGAGCAAAAGTCCACCGGGGCCCACTCGGCGCGCATGATTTATTGCATAATAAGGTAAAAATATAAAGGTACACATCGAGCAGCGCGAGGAGAAGGGTTGCCGCGCGGTAGCCGCATCGTGTAACGCGCGTAATAATTTTCGAAACAAAAAGTCGGAAGTCGGCACTTTAAGTGAAAACGCTCTCTTTCTCCCTCCCGCCGCGCGAGTGTCTGTATAGTGTACGCTACTTACTCGCGTTGTGCAACCACCTACGGCGTTTGCACCGGTAGACCCCGATATTTCGCGTCCGCGCGATTCCTATATAGCGGTTCGACTTTAAATTACTGTTTATATTATATCTCGCGAGTGTGTGCGTGTGGCCGTGTACATATGGTATTACAGACAGTTGTGGGCCATGTGGTCCAGTTAGAGAAACGCGGGGTATATATATCCTTGAAACTTTATGCTTATGCATAGCAATGGTGAAAAATTATTTCTAATCTTTTTGGATTGAATTTTATGCAGCGGATCAATAACATACAATTATATATCACAATTGTTAAGAATAACAAAATGTCAGCTCTATCTTTCAAATATATCTACTATTATTGTTCTACAAATGTTTGAAATTTATAGTTTTTATTGTTTTTATGCACTGAAAAAAAAATTCGTAAAACTAAAAAAATTTTTCTTGTTTCAAGTAAATAATTTACTTCCAGGGGTACTTAGAAAATGTTTACTTGGATCTACATACTGTTTTGTAAATATATCTTTAACTAAAGTAAATATTTTTTATGACATGAACTAATAACAATACTATTTTAAATAAATTTTAACCTAAGTTTAATCTATATTTACTAAAAACGAAACGATCTATATTTACTAAGTTTAATCTTTATTTACTAAAATACAGCAAAATATATTTACTATAGAATACGAATATGTGAAAATCATGAATTACATTGTAATAAATATTTACCAATCTTTAGAAACAATTTATTAGATTCAAAAGAAGCTAATTTTGCTTTAAGATATCATTTTTCAAATAGATTTATTAATTATAATCCCCAACTCCTCTCGTAAACACGGTGTCAAGTATGAGATAACAAAGAATACGGCACACGGAAATGCACAACTGCGCATTCGCCAGCTAACTAACCAAAGTCTGAAACGCAAACGCACGCGCCAACTAACGGAGACTCGCGTTCTCTCGCAACTGCATCTCAACTTGCAGTCCACTATTTACGACACGCGCAAATCCAAACTCTGCATCGCGGCTCGCGTGGGCACAACGAGCGTATCTCAGCGGCGAATATTATTACGCGCTCGCGCCGGCCGCGCGCGTGCCTATTACTCCACGCGCACGCGCGTGTTTATCTACTTAATTCCTACGTGCGCTCGTACCACCTGAGCGCAGGAGAGAAAGCTGTTTTTCCTGGCATCGATGCACACACACACATATGTACACCACGCGCAGGTTGACCCACGGACAGGGACGACGACGCGTGCGCATGTGTATATATATATATAAGTGTGCGAGTGTGAGCCCGCGGGCGGTTGAGCGTATATATGCAAAATAAAACGCATTTCTTGCGCGCGTCAAAGGCGGTATTCTTATGACTGTCTGACGTTTTGTTGATTGCAGTTTCATGGTGTATATAGATATAGAGCTTAAATGCACTCTATGTGTATGAAGGATGCTTTTTGAGAATTGAAAATCATAGTGATACGTGTGGTAATTCAGGAAAAGTACCGATTTTTTTATACTAAAAAATTGGGTCAAAACAATAATCATCGACTGACAGTGACGAAACTTATAAATCAACGATTAGCCGGTGCATTAATAGTAAAATACAGGTAATTTTTCACTAAAACCTCCATAAATTTGCAGTATTTTTTCCAATTTTCTTTCAAAGCCATAATACCGCGCACGATCGTCATCAATATCTTCAGATAGAAATCGCGATCACATTACCATATGATTATGATAACAGAACCGATCGCGCGTGCTGACTTAACATCGATAAATAATCCAAGGTACCCGCAATTATTGACAATCCCATGCATACAGTGAACTATGTGCGACCATGGGATTTAGCAACGCAGCTGTTTGTGTATATATATATCCACGATTCACCTCGTAACACCTACTTTTCCCGCGATCCCTCTTTACACATAAACCACGAAAGAATAGAGCACAATACGAAAAAGATACAAGATACAACGCCCAAAGTACGTGTAATCATCTGGGCAAACAATCAATAAGCACAAGTACACAAGCGGTAATCATATGTCTTGTATATAATATATACTACGTAACGTCCACCTGGTTTTCTCTCGATAATCTGCGGGAGATTCATACGCAGCGTTGATAAGATTCACGGTGATTGAATAAGGGCAGTATATAATGCGTCCGCTCAGCAGCGTTGAGGCGTACAACCGGTCCAATTAATCCCTCTCTCTCTCTCTCGCTCTCGTATATAGTACGTACATTTCATACCCTCACCTCGTTAGCTCGCGCACTCCCTTTCTCTCTCTGTCTCTCTCTCTCTCATTCTTGCTCAGCACATGCACTCCGGTTTTTTCTCCCTCGTGCGCTGGTACAAATGTGTGCGTATGCGTTTAGGCGATACCGACAATGACTAGTGGTATTACACACCCGCAGAGAGATACGTGTGTGTAAGTCCAAGGTAATCGCGTATGTCACAACAGCTATAGCTAGCGTATAGTCTATGTGCACGCAAGCATGCGTGTATAGTATACACACACGTACACAAACAGCATACTATGAGGAGAGAAGCAATCACGCCGAGTCATTGATCAAGCGAGAAAACGCGGGGAAATGCGCACACATGTGGATATGTTGCGGGCGATGCGGCGCGTGGAAAAATAATGAATCTCGTCGGGATTTCTTTTTATTTCTCCCGCGGCAAGGAAAAGTGACAGGAGCGCCGCAGACACTGCTTTGATGATTACTCGAGGGCTGATCGCTTCTATTATACACCGGGTTATTTTGACCTCGGAAAAATATAGGTTTATGCGGTACTGGAAATGCGTATTCTTTGAAATGTGACTATTGGTAGGAAAATATTGTTTTTCAAACAGTTATCATTTGAATCATCTTATCGATCTCTTATAATTTCCAATGTATGTGCTTGGTGTTTATCCACCTGTAACCTATTTTTCTCAGCAAGTGATCCATACCTTTTTTTCACACTCGCTTTCCATATCCATACCTCTCTTTTGATGATGTGGAATTTCAAAGCGAACTCTTTAGTCATATGTTAGTGCCTCAGATAGAACGAGAAACTGAGGATTTGCTACGTTCGCTTCATTATCACCCAGTGGTCGAGTATGTTTTAGGTATATTTATATCACATTATGTATAGTCTCAAAAACCGAAAACATATTGAAGTCGAAAACGTAGTGAAGGTTTAGGTGCAGTGTCGCTACTACGCCCATGAAAGTGTTGAATAACAATAATTTCAAAATTTTCAGAGTTTCATTTCTATTCAATACATAGTGAGAGAAAATTACAGAATAATGTTATCTTATTTATGTTACTATGATTAATTTGAATGAAAATTAACACGTTAACATCACGTGTCCAAAGTAGGCGTATTGTGCACGGGTATTTTGTCAAAATGTACCGTGCGAAAAATGTCTATACCTTACGTATTGTTACGTATTGTACTATTTTCAATCCACACTGCTAAAAATATTTCTACTTTGAATTTCACTATTTTGTACACTAAAAAAATGTTGTATGTTCTAATAACTAAATTATAGTTGAAACAAGTAAGATTTCCTTGCACATATAACATTTTTTTTTTCAGTGTAGTTATGACCAACAATAACAATAGTTTTCTCTTAATTTTTTCCGTAAAAAATAATGAATATCTTTGAATAGCAAAATATTATGATTGGACCATATGAGTAATGCCAGTATTTTATTCGAAAAATAAATACTAATCATTGTTTGCAGGTACGGCATGAAAGCGTGCTATAAAACGGTCCGAAAAAGCGATCATACAGGCAGCAGCAATGAGAAAAGAAAAGCCGTCGGACGCGGAGAGAAATATAGGGAGAACCAATCGAAAGAATGAATTAACACATTCATTTAGCTTTATATGGCGCGTGATATTGAGATAAGCGAACCCAAGAGAAGAAGTCGATAAAACGTCTTATTAATGCGCGCAGGATTCAATTCCGAACAATGGCTTGTGCCCGTTCGGGAGTACACTTGAAGTGTGTGTGCGTGTATGTGTATGTGCGCGTGCGCTCATAGCTGATAGCGGCGATAAAGTGATTGAGTTGTTTAGCAACATTGAGTAATTTACGTAATCCCTCCGTTGCTTAACCATAAACAGAACGCATGAGGCAGGTAAATACAGCATGCGAATCCGAATAGAAGTCAAGCGACGTAATGGACAACATTACCGTATCTTTATTATTATTAAATAATTATTAGGTGTATAGGATTGAGTAATAATTGTATGCGTAAGTGTAAACATTGGCGAGATACAACTTGGATTAATGTTGGTATAAATAAATGAGTAGATTTTACATCACATTGAATTAGCAAATACACATCACAATAAAAACTTTGCAGATTTACTTTCTATTGTTCTATTTTATTCATTAAAATGATAAGGAATAATAAATTGTTATTATTTTTCCAAAATAATTACATTTTGTATACATTAGCCAGTTCTGTAAACTGATATAAAAGTATAAATTATCAATTTTTACTCAATCCGGATTTTACTCTGCAAAAATATAAGTAAACAGTATATAGATCATACATTTCATGTATCTCACAATTCGACCATGCTGCATCATATTTCAAACTTATCCCAAAATGATGCATTACCTCAGCGCACAGAACGGATGCAATTGACAGGCATATCGGCGAAAGGAGCATGTTTACGAGAAGACTCGTCTGCTCGAACTCGTAGAAACGGTTGAACGCGCTTCCTGCGTAGTGGCGGTCGATCGAACCACGCGCACAGGTAGTCGCGTGCCGCGTGCGTACACGTTGTATAAACAGGTAACGCAATACAACGTAGTAGACGGTTTCCGAACGCGTGTACCGCTATACTCGCGCACGTGGGTCGAAAACCGTAGAAGGCTGTAGTAACGATTTCATTCACGAGATGCCTTGGACTGGGAGTCGGTTTGCAAATCGTTCGTGACGTAACGAAATATCGCCAAAATATTGGCGGACTTGAAGGACTAGCGAGTTTGGTAATCTTTTGCTTTTTGTTTACTAATCGGAAATAGGTCGTAATTTTGTCAAATTAAAAACGGGAAGATTTGGATTGTTTTATTTATTTTCTTTCTTATAAATCGTTTAATACAAGGTAACTGTTACTAATTTAGCCATACATCCGATCCGGCCACACACAGATTTTTTCGACGCTTCTTTATGGGAAAGCTTAATTAGACATATAAGTAATTACAAATGTGGAAAATATAGCTTATAAATTATTTCAAAATTGTTCGAATCTTTTTCACTTGTTTAGAAGAGAATTAATCTGAAAAGTGTCAGTATAGGTACAAACGATTTTAATATATGAGGATATCACTAGAACTGTTACTATTCATGTTTTACAACTTTCTACATCTTTTTAATAAGAAGTATATACTTTGAGCAGTGTAAATAGATAAAAGTTGATAGTAAATAGATAAAAGTAAATGTTTTTTTAAATGTTCCATGTATGAAACAATCGTTCGCGTTATGAATAAAGTGATGGGAGCAAAGAAATGTGCTAAATTGACTCATTTCGTTGCCGTGATTGGCGAAATTTTTTACAGTATTTGCTCTATAAAAACTGTAACAAAGTTTTTCATCCATTAAGACTAGCACAGTACATTATTTGGTATCACATGTATGTAGAGAAACTTTAATTCAGAGATGTGCCTGTAATACAATTTAAATGAAAAATCTCGTAAGTTACGTGACTCATTTTTCAAAAATAAAAATTTTCGTAGTTATTCTGTTCTATACCTTTTAACGTGAGATTTTTTTCGTAATCTCACTATGAGATTTCATTATTTATTTAAAATACAATCATTTGATTTGTTACACGTATGTGTACCACGTATAGTTTAAAAGTTATACGACTTCAAAAAATTACTTCTCAAGCGTACCTCATTAAAAACAACTAGATTTTTTATAAGCACAAGTTGAATTTTGTTTCTTATGCAGTTAATATTTAAAGTCGTTTCTTATGCGATTAACATTTAAATTTTTTCTTAAAATTGCATTATGTTGCTTTTATTTTATAACGGAACTAAAAAATGTGTTAAGCAAACTTTTTTATATTATTCAATAGATAACTATAAGACGTTAATATTCTTTCCAAAGTGTGATCGATGAAAAAAATTTGTATAACTTGTTTATAACTTTTTCTTGAGTTTGCTTTTAAAAAAATGAAAACACTTGTTTGTGTTACCTTATATATTTTATACCACTCTAACCTCAGAATCACAACTTTGGTGTGATTTTTCGGCGCTCGTGGTATAAAATACCGTTCGAAACTAGTGCGTAAGTCGATTATTTAGGTGGTGTGACTTTTTCGCACTCGCTTCGCTCGTGCGAAAAACGTCACACGAAGTAAATCATCACCTTCCGCACCAGTGTCGAAGTGTACTATTTGTTTGCCCAATTACAATTTCAATATGAATACTGATAAATACACGACTCTATTAAAAAGTCAGAAATCAACATGTCACGCTAAAAACATGTAGTACTTTTTAATTACGTCAAAAGCGAACAGCTCAAACGTTATTAAATGATAATCTAAAACTGATATGTAATAATTACACATAATCCCTTACAAGTAAAAATAAAAACATGTCTTTACATATATTGCGTAAAACGTCTACAGTGAAATTTTATAAATTTTCGATTCAGCAGCACTTCCTCCCGCCTTCTACTTATATATCACCTCGAGCAACGACCGCTGCACGGAAAACTCGACGTATGTATGTATGGGCTACAGCTCTGTCGTACAACTCCGTCACGCCTGAGAAACCGCACACCTACACACACATGCTTATAAACTTGGCATGCAAGTATACATACGTGTAGTGCATTTTGTTTTTCGCGCGTTTCTCGACTGCCCGGTTTACACGAGGAAAGTGCACGAAATCGGTTCAATCGTGTTTTCATTAAAGTACCTATCCTGCGCGCTCGCGACCGGCGGCGACGGCGTCAAACTGGCTCGTAATACGGCGCCGCCATGCGGCTCTCTGACTGGACGCTTATTTAGACTCGCGCGTGTCTGCCTTTTCCTCTCGCGAGATCTGTTACTGCGAGAGGTCTTTATAGTCGTTGTTTTTCGACGACTCGCATGTGCTGTTTTGAGATACTTATACTGTTTGTCTTTTTTTTTTTGAATGCATAAGACACTTGTGCGTCTACTGAAATTATAAATGCCGGTGAGATGTAGACGATGGATTTCTATTTGGGTCGAAATCAACATTGAGTTTCAAAATTGAAATTATATCCTGGTGTCAAAAATGCTATCGCTCGAAATTAAAACTACAATAAAACATAAAATATTAATAAGATTCTGAGAATGTTAACTAATAACTTAACGCCAACGAGAAACGTATTAGATGTTACAAAAGACAAAGATGCACTATTTGATTCCGTAGACTCTAAATTTTAACTTCACATATTTTAAAACCAAACTAACAACATATAATATAAGGTCCATTGTATTGATAATTTTTTTAAATAGAAACGCTTAGGCATCTTTGATATTTCTCTTAAGAAATTTGCTAAATGTGAGATCTATCATTAAGGTCAGTGTTTGCAAAATTTGTACAATTTTCATGTTGTTTTTGTGTCGACTGGGATATTAAATACCACCTCTAAAAAAATCAAGAAAATTCTTGAAAAACCTATTTTTTAATGACAACACTTCGAAGCACTAGCCGCTACATGCACGTTATAAACTGCGCGCGGCGGCAGTAAACGACTAAGTACGCGATGGCGCAATTATTCGCAAGAGAACGAGTCGCTCGCGCGGCGGCAGCGACTGGCAGAAGGACTGGACAGTCGACGATTGCAGCCCGTCGTTTTTTCCTCGCTTCCCTCTAAAGCCAAGAGACATTTTCTCCGGCGAGTTATAATAATTCTTATAATCGCCTCGTTGTTTCGGCGCCAAGTGTGAAAGGGAACGTTTTTTGTTCGTTCCCTCGTTCGACGCGATAACTCTTGTCCCCGATAAATGGATAGCAGATTTAAAGTTGGAAGTCGCAAAGAGGTTCTCGCCTGCTGGAATAAATGACTTCGAGCGAAGGTCAGTTTCTTTCTGCTGCACTGCTGACTGTCGAAGGAGCTGAAGAAATCTAGTTAGAAAATAAAGTTATAGTGCCTTTTAACTCTGAGTGCAATAAAGTTGCTTCAACTTCGATTCTGGGTTATTACGTCTCCTGATTTAAATTTATATTTGACACGAACGAAACTAAAGATCGAGTTTATAAGTGGCAGACGCGGTAGCGTTTAATCTATAACACGCATTTAAGGACCCAAATTTGTTTTTATACTACATCGGAAATGAATGAAAGAAATGTAACATTAAAATTGTAAAATTGTTGAAAAATAGTAACATAACTTTTAATGTTTTGAGTTGATATTAACCATACAATTCTTTGCTTTATTCTAAGAAATTAAAGACAATTGTTTACTTTGAAAACATAGGTATTATTATGCATTCCTATAATTTCTGCCATATTATGAGATTCATTCTTTTCAAACACTTCTCGTGAATAAAATTGGATTTAAATGAAATTAGTTGCGCAAAATATCACAATAACGTAGACGTTTGACAATACAAACTTATGAATTTTCGTAAATAATGGTAATTTAATCATACAATGACATTCTGACTTACGTAACACCTCAGAGGATCTGGATTCGTTGTTCATTTCCAGCCCTTGTGAATTAAATTACTGTAATATGGAAGCGGCGCGTTGTTCTGCGATTCCATTTCGTTGACATAAAGACGCTTAATTCAATTGCACATGTAAGAAGGGCAAATTTTTAATCTACGGACGAAAATTAGAGACCCTTTCATTTGCATTCGCTTAATATGCAAAGAATACATTTTTCTTTCCACAACCAGTTTGCATGATTTCTAGCGGGTTCGAAAGGCCTTGAATGCGAGGTAAATAATTTCGCTTTTATGGTGGTGTATTATTGCTAATTGCATAAAGAAAAATGCTTAAAAAATTAAAATATTTGAAAATCTCATAAATACTTGTAAATTTACTTAAACTTTGCTGGAGAAAATAAGAAAATTAAATATTTACATAATAATGTATTTGAATAAAACTATTAAAGTCACATATTTTCAATGTCCTATAAGTAAAAGTATATTCAACGAAATTATGCTCCCTTACAGATGAAGCTTTATAATAGTGAAACAAAAGTTTATGAAATAAGATGATAGGAATATGTTTTATCACATTTGGAGTCGAAATACACGATTTTCAAGAAATGTCCGTTTGTATGTGTGTTGCGTGCGCGCATGCGTTTGTCGAAGTTTGTATCTCAGGAAGTTCTTGACCGATTTGAATCGAACACAGATTATTTTCTTTAGTTTCTTTTTGTGATACGGAATCGAAAATGATATTGTATGTTTTGAGGTTACTTTTTTGTATCAATTTTTCGATTTTTTAAAATGAATTTTTCACTTTTTATAGACTTTAAACTTGATATTATCTTGATATTTTTAATGCATTAGTATCAGTATAAAATTTAAAAAGATGTGATAGCTATTATTAGTTATTAGTTATTCATAGAAACGTAGTTTTTGATAATGGGGTTATATCTCAAAAATAAAAAAGGATATTTTAATGAAAAATTTTTTGATTTTATTTTACATATAGATCTATCATTTTTCATATTTTTAATTTTTTACGTTAATTAATTTTGAAGAAAATCTTAAGTTATTGCTAAAAACGTAATTTTTCGTAAATAGGTTATATCTAAAAAAAAACTACTTTTCGATTTTCTCAGACTTTAACACTTGCACTTCAAGCAGTATAAAATTGTTCATACTGTTTAAAAAAACCGCTGCCAATTTATTGGCCCATAGCTTCCTCAACCGTAATTTGTTGATTCCTTTAATTCATTTTAATAAAAAAAATTATAATTTTTTTAAAAATTTATTGCATAATTATAATTAAATTCATTTATGAATATTAAAAATTGTTAATTTTTTAATTTATTTATTTATTTATTATTTATTTATATCAAATTTATATAAATTTTGAGCTAATAAATAAAGTTATCATTTGAAATAGAAGTAAAATATCTATATTTTATAATAAAACAAATAGCTATCACGGTTGTTTTGTTATTAACAAAAACTTTTTTTTTTTATATTTCATAATTCATATTTTAAAAAAAAGAAAAAATGTATAGCTATCATTGTTCTTTTATTATTAACAAAAATGTGTTTTTTTAAAAAAGTTCATAACTCACAAATAAATTATAATAATGCAGAATATAATGCATTCATAATGCATAATTCATAATTATAATAAATTATAATAGATATAATTTTTAAACATTTTAATTCATTTTGTTGGTTGGTTTTTTAAAAATTAAAAAAACATCATCGAATGCCTACTCAATGACGTCTCCTCATTCCACACCACCTAGCGGTAGATATCACTGCGCGTTTTTTAAAAATAAAATATAAATCTTTTTTAATTTAGAGATTAAATTAATTTTTGTAACACATGAATGATTTTCGGCGTTTTCCTACATAAAAATATGTTCTAAAAAGTGACTTTTTTTATCTATCGTGTAAAGAAATTCATTCTCTCCCTCTGCTCTAAAATTATGTAAAATCGCGAAAATGAATTTAGCCTTGCTTTTTAGGTTCAAAAACGCATAAAATCAATACAAAAAAAAAAAAATAAAACCTTGAATTTAATGTTATCCCCATTTGTATAATATAATATTTAATTTTCTTTTTTTTTTTTTGTTTTTCCGAGATACTAGATGAATCTTCTTAGGCGCCCGTTCTTTCTTTGGAGGTTTAGCAAGAAGGAAGGCCTACCAAGACCATCACAAAGTATCGGACTTCGTGGTGTGAGGGATTCGTACCCCCTAAACACCCAAAATCTATCCCTAATTCAGCCTCGACTTGGAACCGCTTTCGCATTACTTCAGGTCGGGGCGATTCGGTAGGTGAATTCAGTAACTCAATTATAGATTATCGTGTTTCTTCTAGAAAAATAACATATATATCTTTACTGTTTTTACGTTATTTGTTTTTTTACGTTCAAATCATCTACTCTTATCCATGTATTATTTTTTCGTAACATATTTGTATAATGTCCTTTATCAGTGCTATTGCCATGATGGAATATTGCATTCGAAATTTTATATATTTTTGTTGTCAATATTTTGTTTACATATTTTGTTGTCAATATTTACATACGTTTTAGGAATATTTGTTATTTTACAGTTACTCAGTTTTACTATATCGTTTGATTCATTCATTGTAAATAACAGTAATTGTAAAATTAAAATTTTTTTTTCTTCAACTTTAACATTAATTTTTTGTTGTAGTTTTCCTTTGCATTTATTACATTCAGAATCTAATGTTGTCCAGTTATTTAAATTATAATTAATTATATCTTGTAGAGACTGTGATTGATTTAATTGTGGTATCGCTAATGTGATAATTATGAACGGTTTTAGACCAACGGGCGCAAAAGTAGCTAAGCGGGCCCAAAGTAGATAAGCGGGCGCAAAAGTAGCCGAAGCGGGCGCAAAAGTAACCGTTTTCAATAATCGTTCTTCTATTTTTTTCTTTATCCGCGTGTCTTACTTTTACTAATTACATGTTTTAATGTACTTTTTATGTTTTTAATAATCACAAATTTTAGTTTTTTTTAGATTAATTTAATATTTTACTATCTAATTTATAACGTATAAATAATACACAACTTATTGATAAAATATAATGTTATAAGCTACCAATATACATAGTAGTTGGTGTAACAGAAATTCGTTGATGTTGTTTCCTGTTTTAAGTGGAAAAACGCGAAAATCAATACCTGTGTCACAAAAAATATGGTGTGTACCAAGGGCTTAGTGGGCCTTTTGACCTCGTGTGATTGCAGTACTCTACGGCTCTCGGACGCACTCGCCTTCGGCTCGTGCTGCTCGCCTTCGACTCGTACTGCAAAAACTTCCCACTCGGTCTAAAAAGGCCCACGTTACGCCCTTGGTACACAATATACTATTTTACAATACCCTGGCCGAAAGTGCCACATTCCCGCCCGGCTCAAAAACGGGAATGTGGTTTTTTCGGCCCGGGTATGGTGAAAAATATTATACGCTACACGGGAGCAAAATTGGCCAGCCCATATCTCGTGTTTGCCAATTTACACGAGATATGGAGATATGGACTGTCCAAGTTTTTTCCTCCCTATGTGCATAATATACTATTATCTATGGACGTCACAATATTTTTTGTAACGCTCTAAAGTTGGCTTTAAGCTTCGATTCCAGACAAAATCACCATCTACTTTTTAAAATTTAATTTTGTATAATAGTTTTATTGCGGATATTCAAAAACAAAATTTTGATGTGAGAAAATCAATTATTGTGTAATGAAGGTTTCCGTCAACACTGAGACAACGTGAAAGACGGAAGACCGACGACTCAGCAAAAGAATAATATAGTAGCTTGCGATGCACTCAGCGTGCCGTCGCGCGACGTTAGCTCCGCGATTTGAGCGCAAGACTACAAACTGCCGGTCCGTGAGTTCGCGTCCCGTTCGTCGCATATTTTTTACACTTTATTATTTTAATTCCCACGTACGTAACAATTGGCATCAAAAATCAACATAAGGAATCAATACGTTAGTTTGAGAAAGTCACGTGCCAATGAATCGGTATTTTTATTCTATCGATAAAACATGGTCGCGCGACTGGAAACGTTAAATATTTGTTATTTTGATAACAATTTTTCTTTCGCAAATAAAAGTTCTAAGTATCCCTTAGAATAGCTTCAAAGCTTTCTACGGACCAGCACCACCACATATAGTAATGATACCAATTGCATAATAAAATCAGTAGTGTATTACAAATACAGCCGGCACACGCGGCAGCCCGCATTTAACACTGTATTCGAGCTTCTAACGTTTCAATTCGAAACGCAAACCTTCCCTCGCCGACAGAATGCAAAGAGTCGGGAACTTAAAAAAGAACAAAACAATTGGACACGCGCCATTGATCCCGTGACACATTTTACATGTTACAATGACTCGGTGGGCGGTCGTACCTATATATATATGTTCCGAAAGGATGGAGCCCAATATTTTCGCTGGACACGCGTCGCGCTGTGGCGGTGGTCTTTCACTTTTCGGCACGCCACGCGGCTACAAAGTCGCCGCCGACTGACCAGCAAGAAGCGATGATCCACGCAGGGTGACGAGTTGCGCGCGGTGGGAACGGTTGTTAAGTTTGGGAATGAGTGCGGGAAGCCAGACTTTGACCTTGTCACTAAGTAATACGTGCTTGCGTTCAAATCTTTGAAAATCGTTTCTCTGGAAAGATACTTATAGGACGTTGCAATTTTGAGCTCGAGATTACAACGATTTCATTCCAAAAAAATAATATACTTTTTTTTAAATTCATTGTATCGAATCCTTTTCAATTATTTATCTAGTTAATAAAATTTACCAATCTTGGAACTTTACTCGTTCTTTAATCATCAAATTAGATATCTTTAATTTCCACCATAATCTAATATGCTTTATGATTAGAATAAATAAAGCAACAGCCGGTATGAAAATAAAAATACATTTTTACAATGGAAAATCCAACAAATAGATATCTTTCAGCTCATGAAATCGTGGCAGATCACAACGTCGCTTCTCTGCGCTCTAGCATAAAAGTTTATGCAACATCGGTCTATGAGTTGTCGGTAAGTGCGTTTAAGGGTCTAAACTGCCGCCGTAAACTCGCTCCGCGGGTTGCCCGTTACGTCGAAGGCCTACATCATATACCGAGAGACCATAAAAGCGTTAGGAGCCGTGACGACGTCGGTGGACCGTCTTCTATGTAGGCAAAATAAAGTTGCGCTGTCTCCGCGTGATCTTTTCTTTTCTCTCCATCCCGGGGCCGATTTAACGAGGAGTCACGGCACTTAACCCCGTGAATTTTGAGGATCTTTATTATTTTCAGCGGGGCAGGAGAGCCGCTCTTTGATCGGCCGACAAGTATGTGTACACAATCTTGGGAGTTCTCCACAGCTTTTTCCAATCTGCATACGTCAGATGACGTACGTTCTCTGATATGTTATGGACGTATAAATCGGTTTATTACGGGCCTTTTAGAGTGTCAACCTAGTATATCTCGGCAAGATCGTCAGCTCGTCTATAAAACTATAAAAGCTCGATTGACATAATGGTCGTTCATAGGGAAATTTCGAAGGGACCAATGTACTCTTTTTTACGAGACGTCATAAAAGGTGTATACAGTGTAGGCGAGTGTGTCTCGCACGACGTACGCGAAGAAGTGTTTTATCGGAAGGAGATGGACGAAAAAAAATAATTTATTGCCCTCCACTAAAGTCGTCATGCGCTTAACGCGATTTTCTGAAAGAAAATGTATGTACATACGAAGAAATCGGCGAGGTGATGGTGTAAGCGCCTTTGTCGTTAAAAATGAGATGTGTAGTAAAGTTATGATGCTTTCTCAGAATCACCTACATAAAGATGTTTCGTTGCTTCGAAAGTAAAGTGTATATACGACAGAGACAATTTTTAAGTTTTATTTCATTTTTGAGCATAAAAAAGGCAATTATTTTTAGAGAATAGAAATTTTTATTTGACACGTGACGATCCTTCAGTCAGGATTTTGCCACTTAAATCCTGTAGTTGTGTTAAATCCTATAAAATGTTTATTATTTGCTTACTTTATGAGAAGAATATATATAAAAAATACTTTGTATTAGTATATTGACAAAATGATACTTTGTTTTGAAAAAATATAATAAAAAAAGGAAACTTTGATATCGATTGTGCAATTGGATTGGTCTTGCCTGTTATAATTTCAGGTCAAAATTACATTTGCTATATTAGTTGTTGACTTATAACGGTATTTTTCATATACAATTGATAAATATGCATGAAAATCAAGTCAATCAATATCGTACAGCGCAACAAAAACATTCCCACATTTCGAATTCGACCAACAACCCCAAGCTCCCGGGAAAAAATTCCTCCCGACGTCTGCTCATCCATCAGTCCACGCAATTACGCAAAACAACCCCAATGTCTGATATGACAGTTACAAAGCGTGACCAAAGTACATCAGGATCCGCGTTTAACGCTCGGTCAAATATAATCGGCGCACAATATGATTTTCGTCGCACGCAAACTCCACCGCTTATATTACGCTTCTTTCCTCGCGCTCGCGCGCAAGCGATGGCTTATGCGTGGCGTGAGCGAGCCGTGCGGACAATACATCTACATGCGCCCATGTTACCGATACAATGAGACTTAACTAGCCATTATGCGGCACGTCGCGCAAGCGAATGTATAGCGCACCAGCGACGTTCCTTGACCCGAGCGAGACGCTCGCGAGAGCGTCTCTGATTTTCTTCACTCTCCTTTCGCTCAATTATCCTCTTTCTTTTGGTCGTTGTAGCTGCGTGTAGCCTTTCTTGGATAATTCACAGCAAAGAAGAAACTCAATTACTTTATGTCTAGACCGTTTTACAAAGAAAAACAACTAATTCGAAAAAGCTGTTTATTTCGATTCAATTGGAACAAGATTTTTATTAAATATGCGCAGTATTTTCTAAATAATAAATATTTTTGGTTTTTAGATTTTTTCATTAGTAGTTATAAATACCTTTTTAAATAAAATTCTACAACAGTCTATTAAATATATTATAAAAATAACAACCGAAAAGGTATTTGTATAACGTATTGTAACTCGTTGATTAGCATAATAACATATCAAAATATACATCACAATTGCATGCAAAATATTGCTTTTAGCAAGTACACCCTCCTACACACATAAATGTCTCCCGAGCCGCAATATCCACTTCCGACTTGAAGAATGTGCCCGACGACCGGCAAGTGAACAGGTGTCCGGTAGTCGAAATAACGAAAACCTCTACTTACGCTCGGTAACATCCGCAACGAGTCGCGAAATTTACCGCCCGCACAGTTTCGCGTAAACGTTCTCACGCTCGTGCGGGGGCGTACACGAAGACGATATACATTTTGCACCTGTGGCACCGGAGAAATGCCGAGGATCTAAACCGCAGTCTCCGATAATGTCGGTGCCTATACGAAATTACATAGCTACCGGCATTTCAGTATTTTACGTTAATCTTTTTCAATTTTTTGATTTTTACTAATTCTTTAAAGCATCCACTGTTCCTCAAATCACTGTAAACAGTGAATGACTAAAAAAAGTTTATAAAACTTAAAAATAAATGGAAATAATGAAAAATTTGGTGTAGGAATATGAAATTTGTTCCGATATTGACTCACTCCACTCTCTAATCATATTATTTATGTATTTATTTATTTATTTATTATATATTCAACAAATTATTTAAATCTAAATTCTATCCTCATTCTATTCCGCTAAATTTTTTCAAAAATACTTAATCTTGTTAAAAGTAATTCTGGTTAGAAAATAATAATAAGTGTGTAAGACTTTCCAAGCAAAAATAAAATTTTTATAAGAATGCACAGGGAAAAAAGAAATATTAAATCTAAAACAATTGTTTCAAATTTTTTCGAACATGTTTACATTGTGATTGTCGAACCACATACCTCATACAATATTTACAGCACACCCTATATTTATGTACATCCAATGTGGTTCTCCCACTGTACTCGGACACATGGCGCGTTGTCTTCTCCTTCTTCAACTCCCTTTCGATTTGTCCGCGCGTGCAAGTGCGCGTACACACGCACGCACCAAGTTCTCGAGCCCTCGCTCTCCTCGCTCTCCGCGCGCGCTCACTTCGCTCGGCCTACAATTATTACAATTACCGGTAACTATCCCGGCCATTTGTCCGTTAATCGTTACGTGTCGTTCGAGAGAGGGAGAGAGAGAACCGCGCGCTCATGCTTTGTATATAGCCTTTGAAGAAGCGACTGCACCGATTCAGATATTTACGATGCGCGAGAGCCGCGCCGCCGTCTTTTTTCCCCGCAGCGTACAGCTTCGCTCTATTGTCGTTGCGGCTACGATTAAAGCCCATGCGCGCGTGCGCGTGAGCGGATAAAAAGATGTAAAGCGCTGTGTATATAATACCGAGCGCGTTTCTTGCGCACGCTTTTGTGCGCGTGCGGGCCGCCGCGAAAAAATGCGCTCTAATTCCCCGGAAATTGCTCCTCTATACTGAGCTGCGGCGATACCCGAGGGAATCTCAAGACCTTCGAGGCGCGGACGATCTTGTGATTTTTCCAAAGGCTTGACGCTCGTTACGTTTTAAAGGGGACGTTTTTTCGCTGCAGATAGACGGGGTAATTAATTTGCAATAATTGTCAAGCGAAACGCAATTTCGTTATTATCGAGGATTGAAGCGATGTATAGTTGAAGTTATCTTGAGGAAAAAGAGGAATTGTTTTTAGCAGCTGGCAGTTGATGTCAATGCCATTCAGTTCAAAGTATTAGATAATGAAGTGAAGTGATGTAAAATGTACATAAATAAAAAAATATTTTTGTAGAATCTGAACAAATTACGATTTTTCACTCTTGATTGTGGCGACAAGAATTCAGAAGGAGCATTTTGAAAAAATTTCCATTATTTAATAAATCAATTTCAAAAAGTTTATGCATAATAACGATCTTCGGGGTGTTTGTTTATATAAAAACTATACGCAGAATTTTTTTAAGCGATTCCATTATTATTTTCCATAATATTTTGAGGTTGAAAAATCAACATAATCAGTACATTCTAAAGACGATCCCTACCTTGCCAGTGCCACTTTTTTATTTAATTAATTAATTTTTATATATTTGTTTAAAAGAAGAAATTTTCTATGTATTCGTTTATACCATAAGTATTATCAGAAAATTTTTTTTGGATAATTACATTATCTTCTACAACATTTTTTCTTAAAAACTTGTTATCGGTATTTCACTTCCCTAAGACAAAGCTTGTACATTTTGTATAGAACTCAGTATTCTACATGTATATTGAAAAACTATTTAGTAAGAAACGTAAAACCCCTAAAATTGCGACAAAAACTGCTTCATTCGAATACGGCCATTATGGTCTACAAAGAATCAACACCGGCAAAGCAAAGACACACCTCCAACTCATAAAATGCTGATTCGAGAAAGCGTGTTGGCGGCACTGTTTCGGCAACGCTTTTAATGCGCGGGTGGTCGAAAATTTCCCCTAATTGCCAGGCTGGTAGAGTTGTTCTACAGGTATATGCACGCAGGGCAGATTCACGCGGCAGATAATACGGACACCAAAAAAAAAGTCGGCAAGGTCGAAGATTCAAAGGCGAGAAAGCGTGTGACAGAATTCACGACCCCACAGGTACGAAACGGAGGATCCCGTGCGCTTCCTTCCCGTATAAAAGTGAGTTATATGTGTGTGAATGTGTGTATGTGTTTTTCTTTTCTTTTCTCAATTTCCCATGGAATTTAAAGTGCAGACCGACGTCGGCACCTTCGCTATTAGGTGTCTTACTTAAACTGTGAAGATGTCACCGAGGAACTACGGTACCGTGGCTAAATTAAGGAACACCCGCTGATTTACTGTGTACACCAGAAGTTGTTGTAGAAAAAAGAGGAAATTTTAACTTATACGATAATTAAATTGAACAAATAATGAAAATATATGATTTAAATTTATAATATCTATATTTAAAAAATTACAATTTCGAAATATAATACTGAATACATAACAATAATATTTTTATAATTTATTTGCGCAACTTTTATTTTTTATACATTCCAATGAATCTCACAAACATTTTGAATTCTTAAATCCTATGCGTTCGGAAATTGACGCATCACATAACAACATGAAAAATTATCCTGTACGCGCGCGTCTTCCACTGTTATACAATACAACTTCTTGAATAGTATAACAAAACAACGTGAAAAGACCAAGTTGACCTTCCGAGTGCGGTGACAGCGTGTGTGCGTGCGCATCCGAGGAAAAATATTGAGACACGCGCTCGCGCCTCGCTCTATCCGACCAGGCCCCAAATATTTCCAAAACTCGACCGGTGTCTGCGCGTGACTGATCTCTCTCTCTCTCTCTCTCACTGGTTGTCTCCCAGCGATTCGACGCGCCTCTTAGCTCTGCTCCGTGTCAGCTACATCGGGACGAATTTCCATGGGACTGCCCGGAGAGCAGGCTCCTTTGTCGACTGAATTATGCCGGCCATACATCAGCTCCTGCGGGCACGTTGCGCAGTCGTTTAAAACTGCGCTAGTCGAAGAGAGGGACAGAGAAAGAAGAAGATGAAGAAGCTATGATGCTGTCTTAGGATCGTGTGGGAAGTCGTCCTGAAAATGGCCGTGCTTGGGGTGAGACAGAGAATGTCTATAAGACACTTGTTGATGGACGAAAATTCGATTTGCATTGTATAATAGGTATGTGCTGGATTCTGGCATTCCCAAGGTTTCTTTGCACTTTTGTATATTTTGAGAGAGATGAAAAATTATTTGGCCAGTATGAAAAGTAGCTGTCAACTTGGTAATAAATCAATAAAAGTCATTTAACGCTTTGGCAACTCCTCTTATAAGAAAAAAAGAAGAAATCAATACACACTTAAAATGTACCGTCCATCTTCATAGCAATTAAAATACACTTAAAATATTTTCACTTGAATAAAATAAGTGATACATTATATACACTACAGTGTTATATTTATTCTGAATATTAAACGAAAAACTTAATACCCGCACAAAAGACACTTTTTGATAGTGAAATTACTCATAGCAGTGAGTCACGTGGTATACGTGTACACATATCACATAAATCTTGCGCGTGCATACGCTTAAAATACAGCGCCACTTTCATTAGTCGCTCGCGTTCGCTGCCATCAACGAGACCAAAAATATTCATCATCCCAGAACGATTTCTTATTTCATTCCCCTTTCATAGGAGCTCATTTTACGTATTCTCGCGCGCTGCCCTCATAGAAACTCCTTAACAGTCCCATCAATTTCCATTAACAATGCCCGTTTCGACGAGACAGAGAAATATCGCGTTACAGCGAGCGAGCTCGATCGAAAAAAAAGGGTCAGCGCGCGTGGACGAGCTTCCTCCCGACTTTTTTCCCTCCTCCTCCACTTTTTTTATTACACATGCGCACCTCGGCGTATAGAAAGCGTCGTTACCTATACTCGCATCGCCTCGATTTCATTATACGAGTCCAGCCATGGATAATTCTAATTTTCTTGCGCGACAAAAGACGCGGGTCCGTCCGATTGTCAGGTCCATTAAGTGAATCCATTAGTCGAGAGAGAGAGAGAGAGAGAGAGAGAGAGGCCCGGGTCAATTAATAAAGCTCAAATCAAGAGGATCGAATTAGTCGGCGCTCGGTCTTTGGAGACGCACGGACAGCTCAGATACAAAAGACCCTCGGCTGGGATGGACGACGACGACTTACTTTTTCTTCGTCGTTTTTGCGCTCCTCCCGAGGGGAAGATGAGGTGGCGAGATCCGCAAACGTTTTCGTTACGGATCTGAGCCGCCCTCGCGCTTGTGTATACAAGTCACTGACGGTTATGGCTGAGAAGGAGAGCATAAGGATTATTGGACACCTTTGATTGTTTCGGGGGTGTAGCCTTTTTCCTTGATTGTTTCCCTAAGAATATAATACGGGAAGTTATTAACTTTAGTACATTAAGAAATATATAGATGTTAAGGGAATAAAGGTAGATTTCAATGGTTTCTCGTGAGTTAGAGGTAAAATGAATCCTACCTATAACTGGTTGACTTTTTAATTAATTAATGTTTTCAATGATGATAATAATCTTTATTTAATAATATTATAATGTAACAAACTTCTTAATAATATTAGCAACTTGTATAAGTGCAATTTATATATTTGATTTATTTGTTATTTTTTATTAGGTTCGAATATAGACATGAAAAGGAAAAATGTAAAATATTGCACTTTCATGGGCCGATATGAAAGTATGTCAACTTGTGAAGTCTTTGTTATGAGGAAAATCTTTGGGCAATGTACGTGAACAGCGCATCGAGCGCACAAGTGTCGTAAATTACCGAACACTCAGCCAGTGTCTTTTGTGTACGAAAGAAAGACCTATATCATTAAATTTTTGTACATTTTAAGCAACAAACTGTCAAGAAACTTCGTTAGTTTTTTCTCCGTAAGCCTCTGTTATTGTTGTTATGAGAGTTTTTTACTTTATAAAAGTAGAGTATTTGATTTATTGCTCTATGTTACAGAGCGAACGTAAACTATGTATAATAATATATCAAAAATTATTTTAATTTAGCCCGATCTCCTATGAGAAACTTAAAATGAGCGTATGTATATTTATTCACGAAGAAAATGTTTCGGAACATTTCTACAACCTTGAATGTTTTACGAAAACAACTTCATTCAGTTTACCTGCTCTGGGACAAAAGAAAATCGGCACATCAAAGTAAAGCGGTGTCTTTGACTTGAAAATTATCTTGTCACCAGGCTAAATCATGGCTTCCTTAGGAAAACAAATTTGGGAAAGCGTGTCAAAGTGTTTTGGCAGAACTTTTAACGCACGGGTGGCCAAGAATGTTTTTCACTTTCCAATTGTCATGAAAGGCCTTAATATATAAGTTTAGTTTTGGGTGGTCATATATGTGGTGGAAATAATTGTTATTTTTACGTGTTATAAAAAATTAACTTTGGTAATATGGAAATATATTTTATTATTTTATAAATTTAAGGTGATGTGATACCCACGCTATTACTCAATTATCGGTTCCCGTTTTTCTCCTTCAATTTTAAACTTTTTGAAAAAAACTCTTTGACACGTTTTAAGTTTAATAAAGAACTACAACGTATCAAAGAGTTTTTTTCTTAAAATTAAAAATTGAATGAGAAAAACGGGAACCAAATTTTGGGTAATAGTGTCAGTATCGCATCACCTTAATGACTATTTTATTTTGATTTCAAGTAATTGATACTTAACATTTCCTTTATAAATAAATTTTATCTTATAAATTCAATGAATTTCAATATTTATAAATTATTATTATTAATATAAAAATATGTAACCAATTTCGATCGATGAATTGGTCTCTCAGTCTTGTTATTTTAATACTCCATGAATCCATCGAAATGACGTTTGCAAAAGGAGTAAAAAAAAACATATTCTCCTAAAGTAAGTATTTAAATTTTTTTACAATTTGCTTGTAAAATGCTTCAAAGATTTCGTGGTATACTCAAAACACTGTATAGGCAATTCTCAATATTTGCCTCTATTCATGAACAACTACACCACCGACGTCCGTTATTGCTTCCTCTCGTTTTTTCCCTCCTCTCTCACCCCTTTCTTTTTATATCGTCGCTCCGTTCGTCGGACAAATGCGCCGCGCGCCTCGACATCGACAGTGAGCTATCGCCACTGTAATTTGGAAAAGCGGCGCTTAACAGCCGCATCAGCGTGCAGATATTTCGCGGTGTCTGAAAAGCCGGAGCGACGAGTCGCAAGCGTTTTTGCCGTTGACGTAAAGTACGAGCGCGCCTGCGCACAACAAGAGGATCGCCGGTGAAAAATAGGATCGAACGAAATCACACAAGGAGAGAGGAAAAATGACGGAGTGACAGTTTATTACGAGTCGTCTTGGCTTGATGGGTATGTGCGCATGCGGGGGATAGGTACGCCATAGCGCACGAGCATTCAGCGGGGAATTACGAGTTATGTACCCGTGGTACTGATCGGTGTGTGTATAGTATACACCTTGAGAAATTGCTGTATGCACAAAGTATTTTGAGATTTTTCATTTTAATCCACGTTTAATATTAGAAAAATAATAAACGAATTTTGTGTTTCTTCTGATTAACTTTTTTGAGTAAATGATACGAAAATATTTTCGATTGAAATAATTAATAATAATTATCTTATTAAAACAATGTGAAACTGACGACTAGAATTACTAAAATGCACGAAATCGATCGTATTGATGACAAAGTTATTTTCTAATGAAATAAACAATGCAAATAAGATAATTAAATAAAATATTTTATAATTTTATACAAAATTAAACGAAATATTATTTTTAAATGATTTACTATAGTGAAACGCTCAAAAGTAAATGACTAAAAGTGTTTTGATTTCGATTCGTTTTAATTTACACACCACTTGACATAATCAGACTAGTGACTTTTGATTTCCGCAATCGATTGTCCCCCCTCAAAACAAACTCTTTTGATTTAGATTTAAAGGCCAACGTACTGCGAGCGCCGGGAGGCGCCACGCGAATCGAGACATTTTATTGAATTTTCTGCTCGAGGACCTGCAGACAGGTCTGGCTATTGACTCGCACCGATACAGTGGGCTGCTTCTTAATTCACGCATGAATTAGCACTTCAAAGCGCAGGCGCGTGCGCGTATCGAGTTACGGGCGAAAATCACTCGATGATTTTTATTGCCCTTAAACTTCGTTATGGGCCGAAAAAATTTGTCGGTGAAGCGTTTCGGAATTGTGTTATTTCAATTCCGTTCAGTAATTTGGATTGCAATTGCACAAATATAACGGGCACGTTGATGATCATTTATTTATTTGTGGTGTAAGAGCATTGAGTAACACGTGTTTCCGAAACAGGGTCAAATTAAATGTTCCTTTTTATATTGGGTCGTATTATTTTTTTTATTAGATGTTTCTTATAAGGTGATTTAATTATTGTAAAACATTTAATCCAGATGCTTGAAAGTTATGTAAATAACTATAGAAATCTCACAGTTATATAGTAAAATGACCGAGAACTTCGATTCCTCAGAATTAAGAAATTAGCTATTTTTCTTATAGCCATTTACGAAATTTCCGAACATTTTGGACAGAGAAATTTACATCAAAATCTCCCTTTGGATTCAACTTTTGCATACCTGTTTTATATTACATACACATTAACTTCTTGTAAAAATATTACTCTTACCCATTCTCAATATTTCTTATCTTATATAATTAAAAGTTTCCACGTAAACTACCAAACTAACAAACGAACCGGCAGTATATTTCACATCTCTAAAATGATTGAAAGCCAATAAAAGGCAATAAAAAGTCTCGAACGCTCTCAATTTCGTAAGATAATTTACGACGTCACGGCAAAGAAAGTATACTGCAGCGCATGAGTTCGTCCTTATCGCTTCCTCCTTCTTTTGCGGAAGGAGTTTCGGCGGGCCCAAAGTTTCGAGCAAGCGCGCGAACCCAATGACCTCGTTCATTGTATCGTTCGTAAATCTTTTGCGCGAGCGGAATGAGAAAAAGGAAGCCCGAAAGGCGACTGAGAACAAGAAACAGTGGATATACGCGCGAGTAGATAAGCGCCGGACTCGAGGGGAGAGGAAAGAGGGAGAACGTGTGTGCACGCGCAGGAGTGGATAGGTTATGTCTGGAAGTTTTCGTGATCGGAGGAGTGGGTGGGGTCCCCGAGGAATTTACGGCGATCGGTGCGAGTAGATTGCACTTTTAAATCAACTACTTCTATGGGGTACGATGGTCAATACGCTAGCGGGATATAATCCTTGTGATGAATATATATTTAATTTATTGCTTTAGGAAGTCGATGGGGCGCTTGATTGTCGAATCTCATCTTGAAAACAAGTTTTGCATTTGCACCTACTTTGTTTGTAAATGCAATATCATTTACAGTTAAATAAGTATTCAAGACAATGGTAGGTTGTCATTTTAATAAATTAAATTAATTTGAAAAATCCTTCAACTCTTGAAATAAATCTTGATTCATCAAAAAATTTCTGATTTTAATTTTTCCTAATGAACTTGTCTGTTAGAAAAACGTATTGAGCAATTCTTATATTCAGGACGATTTAGAGAACCAAAAAAGCTTGGTACTGTATATAATGTATGCCTCTCAGAAAATTTTGGTTTACTTTTGATACCTAGTTGTTTCTGATTTTTCATAGAATTGCTTATACATTATTGAGAATAAAAAAAATAAATCAAGAAAACAGTATTACCTTAATCAATTCTGTGCCATTAAATTTAGTACCTTGCTTATATTTCGAATAATCAAGAAAAAATTGTTAAGTACCACAATAAATGTAAGTTTATCACATTGTAAACGTTATTAAGTTCAAGTACTTTTATTACAATAACGAATTATTGAGAATTACAACAACCATCAATAATTTACTATGTGCAACAATACATTATCCAATTATATACTATTGTAAAAATATTTGCAATTTTTAAATACAAAAAAGAATTTTGTCGCGATACTGCGGTTCTAAATCACCTTACTATCGAGAAACGATAGCCCGAGCCACTCCGTCGCCCATAATCTGTAATACACTACACTCGATAATGTACGACAGAGAGTGCGGGGTGCGGGAAATAAAAAAGAATCAGAAAAGGAAGGCAATGAACGAGGAGAAACTGCGCGCGCACACTGGCGGGCACTGCACGCAGGAGGCAAAAAAGTGAAGCGAATCGTGGCTTCGAGCACTTGAGTCCGAAATATCGCTCTGCCGTATTCATTTTTATTAACCGACATTTCTCCCGTAATAAAATCCCGGACAATCTTCATAGAATCTTTGTGAAACACGCGGGGGTGTACGTGTGTATATAGTTCTAGACGCTTTCTCTCTCCCCTCATATCTCTCTTTCACCAAAAATCTTTCTCTCTTTCTCTCTCTTTCTCACACCCGTGCTTACTTTTTCCCTCCCGCACGGGTCACGAATTCGCCGTCTCTCAATAAGTGAGTGTCCCTTCTTTGTCTCTCGCTCTCACTCTCTCTTTCGGTCTTGCTCACGCTCCCGTGGCGTTAGGGACGGATATAAAACCTGATGGCCGATAACAGCCACTACCACACGCGTATCCATGCGCATGTACACGTATATGTACGACAAGCCACGGCTCTGTGTACAGATATCCACACGCGCGCGCCCGCTACACAAAAGCCGTGAGTGGTTCTCGTTTTATTGGAACCATACGCCCGGTGGGGTGGCCTCCCTGGCTCCCGATCCGTCGTCGTCGTCGTCGTTGATATATATATATAAGGCGAAGAAGCACCGGAAGAATTCGTGGGAGGAAAGGACGACTTTCGGCAATATGCGATATCCCCGTCCTCCCGAATCTATATCGATGGTATAAGGGACGGGGAACGAGAAAAAGTGGGAGGGAGAATGACGGACGTCGCCGAGAGGTTTAGGAAATTACCGGGCTCATTTGCGCGCTTCTGGCTTTTATGCGAGAGAGAGAGGAGAGACTATTTTTTTCTCAGGACTTTTACGTATATATACGCGAGGCCTTTTATCTCCCTGTCTCGTGTCGTGAGCTGTGTGACGCATGATATGAATGGCATGCCATGTTTCATGAAGGAAATTCGGACAATTCGTCAGAGGTCTTATACATTGGGGATCGCGTAGCAATTTTGGTGTATACGTACTTATCAGCGTGTTGCCTTCAATTTTCTTATTTTGATGAAAATGTTCGTATTGTATTTAATTAAATACTTTTTATTAATATAAGGTATATTGCACTGGTCTAGTAAAATACTATAACAGAATATTTGTTCTCAGTCTGGTAGTAATTGTATGGAAAGTGTCAAAAAAGGATGTGAATAACGCAACAATATTTCTTCGCAAATATTTTGGCCATATAAGGTCTTACATGATTTATGCAATAATACCTTACTGCACTAGAACGGTATATGGACATATTCCATGAACAGTAAAAGATTTGAATGTCGCAAAAAGATATTTACAGTTTGAGTTTCCAACAGTTTGTTTTTACTAATATACAACTTTCTCACAAGAGTATCCAAATTGCAAATATATATATCAAGAAAATCCATCAACTGAAAGAACCAGCATGCCAATTGAAATAACAAACAAGATTGCATTCCAGCACGACAGAATCCTCTGATCTCGCGCAATTCCAATACAAAAGTGAATTAACCGAAAAATTCCAAGGCCTCGTTCCCGCATCCCCTCCCCCATCTCTCGCGCGTCTTATTTTCCGGCGAGAGCATCGGCAGCTCTTCTTATTTTCACCAACACAACATCACCATCCAGAGAGCGCGCGCGCGCATCCTTTTTATCAAGCAGATTCAATCAGACAAAGAAATAGGGAAAAAGAGTAGCTGCGCTGCCGGCACCCCTCGCACGCCGAGGAAATAGAATAGCGGAGAGGGGGAGGAGGAAGTCTACGGGAATAAATGATCTCGGGATTCCAGCGAGCGAAATCTGCAGGCAGCAACAGTCGCATGCGAGCGCATGGCAACACGCACGCCTTATTTGCTTAGAGTCGCGCGATTATTCCCTTTCTCTTTCGCTCGCGTCTTTCCGCTAGCGCGGGGGATTGAATTTTCCGCGGGGCGCAAAGGAAAATCCGCTAGCGGCGGCGGCGGTTGTGGCGAGACACCGCGACGCGCGGGTAGTTTTGCAGTCTGGGCGAGGGAGGAAATTGGTGGAAGTCCAGCATTAGCGCGAGGCGAGGGGAGAATCTGAGGGAAAGAGAGGAGAGGGAGACTTTTGTTACTAGGCGCGGGAGGTGCGCGCGAGACTTAAAGGCCAATTGAGCGCGTGCGACTTTTTTTTTTCCTCTCTTTAGCCTTTGTCGCTATCGTGATTGCGAAGAGGGAATTAATTATTTGTCGGGAAATGAAATGCTTTTTCTATACGCTTTTTCAAGTTGACCGTCATTTGGAAATTTATAAAAATATTTATGACGAGATCGCTGTTCCGAAAAGTAATAGTTTTTATATGTAACTATGAGTTGAAAATTTATTATACTGAGAATCAAAATATGAAGAGACTTTGAGCAAAAATAAATATGGAAGGGGATTTTAATTAGGGATGCAACCGAATAGTTCGAAAATTTTTTATTTCTTCTTTTGACTAAATTATTCACTATTAAAATAAGGGGTGGGTCGAGTAGTTCGAAAATTTCTTCCTTTTTTTTTAAGATAAACTTGAATATAATTGTGTAAATGATAAAATTATGTATTGAAATCACTTACATTTTTTAATCAGGACATTAATTTAGTAAACTTTTTAGTTTACTATTTTCGAACTACTCGACCCACCCCTTATTTTAATAGTGAATAATTTAGTCAAAAGAAGAAATAAAAAATTTTCGAACTATTCGGTTGCATCCCTAATTAAAATCCCCTTCCATATTTATTTTTGCTCAAAGTCTCTTCATATTTTGATTCTCAGTATAATAAATTTTCAACTCATAGTTACATATAAAAACTATTACTTTTCGGAACAGCGATCTCGTCATAAATATTTTTATAAATTTCCAAATGACGGTCAACTTGAAAAAGCGTATAGAAAAAGCATTTCATTTCCCGACAAATAATTAATTCCCTCTTCGCAATCACGATAGCGACAAAGGCTAAAGAGAGGAAAAAAAAAACTAAAAAGTTTACTAAATTAATGTCCTGATTAAAAAATGTAAGTGATTTCAATACATAATTTTATCATTTACACAATTATATTCAAGTTTATCTTAAAAAAAAAGGAAGAAATTTTCGAACTACTCGACCCACCCCTTATTTTAATAGTGAATAATAAAATGAGATGATTAAAAAAGTAGACAGTAAAATTCGATAAATTCTTTAATCGATCTCTTTGTTATCAATCTCGAAAGATTTTGCCACATAAAATTTACTTGAAAAGTATTTTAAATTTCATGTATAATTTTACCGAATGGATACAGAAAAAATTTCAAAATAAGATTTCCACCTCAAAGTAATAATTTCCAAGTCCCTTTATATATACAATAGCGACACCTATACAAAATTATACGAGAGAATCGTTATTTCGCGTTGATTTATTTATTGTAACTTTTACACGCGAGTATAAAAGTCAGCGGGACCGCGAGATAAGGAACATTTACGGTGATTCAATAGGAAGCGTCCGCAGCGGTGCGCCTTAAATAACTACCGGGGCTCTCTGCGTCGTAAAAAATTTTTTTAGTGTAGTCACTGGCCCTCCGCGCGTAATTACTCCTAAAAACGTCGAAAAATCACGAGAGCCCTCCTCGGCCGCCGCGCGCCTCCGAATAATTCACGCAGGGCCGCGTCGCCTCTCGATAATCCCGTTGGGCATCTTCGATAATGCACTGCGGAGAGGGGGGGAGAACTATCATGGAGAGCCTTGATATTTATGCGCCATAAAAGTCTCCGTATTCCGTGCGTATGTGTGTGTGTACGCAGGAGGGGAAGAGAGAGAAAAGGGCAGCGGTAGCCAGGCTACCGAGCGGGCGAGTGTACAGTGTTATTATCGAAGGGCCGGCGTAACCGGACATCGGCTTTTCGGGGATGCGCGCGCTAGTGTGTGTACGATGCACGTGCGAGGTGTAAAAGCGACAAGCCGATAGGGCGTGGAGGCGCGAAAAGTGCGGGCGGTTTGTTCGGCCGCGGTTCTCTATATCGATGGGTATTGAGTTTCGTCTCTTTTTCACATGTAGCCATTCCTGGGTCTGTTGGCCTGTTTGAAAACTTTATTCTTCGACGATACTGGATATCATAATTTCATATTTCACAAAGTGATAAATTTTTGTAGATAATATATTAGATGATAGAATTAGTAAGCCAAATATCCTATAATGTGATATAATTCATACGATCCTTTCAAAATTTTTCGTAAACGTTTGGATGAGGATATAAAGTAAGATAATAAAACCGCCCAACAGATTCGCAATCACATAAATGTAAATTAAATATTTATAACCTGGCGTAAATTACCGATTTTGGGGAAACGCCATAATACGCTCTTATATAGATATATACGTTCCCCTTGAGACCGTATTATAGAAGTACTGAGCCCACCCTAATTCACAAACGAAGTGTATAAGAGAGCACAAATCAATGCTTTATTCGCCGTCTGTTCATAGGAATAGTAGGAACAACAACATACTTCTTTCATACCCAACAAATAATTTTTTCAACAATTCTGAATCCTCAATCGCTGTCTTTCAGTCATAAAAATCATAAACAGCAACTTTTCCCTCAAGTCTCATACAGTCAGCATAAAACAGCGCACGAGCATCCGCGCGTCGTCGCCTACTTCTATCTCGGGCGCACAAGTGCCCGATTTACTTACAATGGCCTTCCGATAAAGAACCCACGCGCGCGCCCACTCGACACTGACCCCTCGAGAAAGAGAGGAAAGCGCACGAGATATCGACGCAGCAGCTTATCTCCGAGGGATCTCCGCAGCCTTGATTCTTAATTGAAAACAGAATAATGGAGACCGAGCGAGAGAGAGAGAGAGAGAGAGCAAAAAAGGCGAACCGCGCTTTTTCTTTTACGAGCCGTGTGCAGGGCTAATCAATGGCCGCAATTACGCGCGATCGGAGCTGCGAGCTCTCGCCACCCCTATGCGCGATATAAAAGTCGTAAAGATCGGCTATACGGTGCTGATTGAGGAGGCGCGGTGCACATAGTGCGGGCCTTTATGGATGTGCAATATCGAAGGTGCGGAGCGTCTGATGAATAAATTAGGTGAGTGCGGTTGTGATTTTTATTGAGGGGATTTCTTTAGCGCTTTAATAAAGCAAAGTTATGGCTGGGCAAATAAGGAATGTATATCGGTTCGCGTAATGAAGTCTATGACGAGATGGGTATGAATAATTTTTTTCCTAAATGTTATAGATCGTCGTAAAGCGAGAGGTGGAGTGTAGCTTTGTTCCCTACGATCTAACAAATGTTGATCGAAAATTACTGTCGTAAAAGTGCGCGGAGTAGAGATAGCCGCTTACAACGTTTCTTTTATTAGGGCGAAAGGTATCATTTTCGGTGACGATAAAAAGCATCTTAGTCTTGATCAATTTTTCTTCGCGACCGCAGAAAATGTTTCATTTTGTCAGAAGCATTGCGTCAAACCTTTTAGCACATAACACTTCGTTCAAACAATACAGATGGTAAAGATTTTATCGTGATAAATAATTTACTGCTAAATGTGTCAAGATATATGTCATTAAAATTTTTTGAATAGAAGAAATTTTATTTTACAGTATTATGGGTATTTCAGTTTAGTTCATACCTATTAGAAATATTTCAAGCTATAAACTTTTAAATATCTATTCAACATATTTCTACTCTTCATACATAAATGACTAATAAAATTAATTTTATGTCTTTTAAATGGGCTACGGAATAAATGATTTAAGACTCGAATAAACGAATATAATAACAATAAACTAAAATCTCTACGTCTGGTATATTCTATATTCCCTTTTCTCCACAATGCACAGCGATTTTACGACCACGAAGCAAACCTCTTTCACGCCTCTCCCCAAATCCTATTACCAAACCCAGTGTAAACATACTCACATTACGCTCCTCAATCTCATTGTTCAACCAATATATATTATACCCTTGCCCATATCTCCTAAAACCTGAGGATTTTTTTTACGCAACCATCACCCGCTAAACAATCATTAGCAGAATTCATCATCGCGATCACAGCGTCGTAAATCACACCTTAGTTATGGCACAATATACCATATACTCCTGATCGCGGGTCATCGGTCAAAGCGCTCACATTTACGCGCGCAAGCAGCTCTCCTCGTCGCGCAGGCGAATGGAAACAATTTCACAAATGGGGGCACTTGGCTTCGATTTACAATGGTCCTTCCGTCTGAATGGCCTCCGAAAGTAGGGGATTTCTTTTCTCTCTCCCCGCGCGGGTCGCGACGAGGGTGAGAGAGAGAGAGAGAGAGAGAGAGAGAGAGAGAGAGAGAGAGAGAGAGAGAGAGAGAGAGAGAGAGAGAGCGACGCTCCATTATGCGCGCGTGTGTGGCGCTCCGTCGGCGGCGCGCCTCACGCGTCCGGCCAGGAAATAGATTCGAGGATGCGGCGCGTTTGTCGCTTTTCTTCTGCCAGCGACGTGACCTGGTGTCGCTCGGCTGGTGGCCCCTGTGGTCAATTAGTAAAGGACTGAAAGGAGTTTTGGTAAATTCGTTATGTAATTTTGTGGTGAAGTTTTGTAACAATTACAACGATACTACATTATAGATTTATACATTATTGGAAATTGCATTAAATTAATGTACGCAAATTTCGTGCAGGAAAATTAGAATTAAATCAATTTGCATTAAATTTAATACAATTTATTTAATTATTAAAATGTAACCTGCATGAGTTTTGCTTTCAGATTTTTAATATTAACATTTACCATCTTAATTTTGATAGAATATAATGAAAGAATTGTTATAAATCGTATAATATAAATAATACACGCTATTTACACTTCTATTTTGCTAAGAAAAAGGCAGAGTTATAATTGTAGATATTATCCAATTGCCTCAATGAAAACGCTCACAGTGATTTAGATTACAGTGGTTGGCAGGCGTCGCGCGCTACTGCGCAATACCAGCGACTATTAGCGCTAATCGTCATGAAGATGTATCGCGCGGACCTCACGTTGCAGAAGTCTGACTAATGATTCTCACCCACATTATACGCGAGATGATCTTTGCCGTGGATTAAGTATTATATTAAATACCCGTGGCTATTAATCATTTCAATCGCAACATTTTGGCAAGCTTTGTGAATCACTCGAGGGTGTAATCGTCGTCATTGGTTTTAGTCGATTGAGATCGTACTTCATCCATCATATCGTTCCGATTTTCGTTTAGGAGGTTTTATCGTAGAACCAATCAATGAAGAAAAATATAAAATTTAAGTATTTTGTTTTTAATAACACTGACTTGATGAATATTTATACTGAATTTAACGTATCAATGGGCAAACAAGCTTAATTTTAACAAGTTTTATATCGACAACATTCGCTTCCAATTGTTGATACAGTAAAGTTTTATATTCTTATTTCAATTAAGAAAGCGAGAGTCTAATGATACTGCGTTTCCACGCGGCATAAAACCAGAGTGACTCATTGTATTGTTGAATTCGACCTCTCAACAACCACTTACATTAACTTTTATTTTCAGCAATTATTTCCATCGACTGAACACGACGGCCATTATATTTGTCCAATTGCAAGTGGCGACGCGCACAAAAACACTCGCGACGTCGTAAATAAAAACAAAGGCGCTGCTTCCCGTATATATACACATCGACGATCGACGAGAGTATATATATTTCCTGCGGGACACGCATGCACGCAGACGCATAAAACACAAAGTCGCGGCGCACGGAAGTGCGCGTTTAGTTTGCTCTCTTTCCCTCTCGCTGTTTGCAGATACACTTCAAAGATATAGAGAAAGAGAGTATCGAGACCCGCACGCATGGGAAAATCAATAGCAAACAGAAAATCCGTCTTGTTCCGCTCCGCATTTCTCTCTCTCTCTCTCTCTCTCTCTCTCTCCCCGAAAATGAAAAAGCAGCAGCAGCAGCAGCGGCGCGCAAAAAATATATGTATATACGCGCGCAGGGGCCTAAGAGCTGTGGCGCCCGCGAGGCTATATTAAATATACATCGAGAGGGCGCGCATACGTCGGACGCAAAAGGTAAAGATTTAAATGCCCCGCGCTCGCGCAAAAAGCATTTAGCTATTCCCCGTGGTAAACGACCATGGCGAAACGCGAGAGAAACATATACTTTGAACAGATTCCCTTTGCTCCCCTGTATACCGATGATATTTATGGAACCGGCAGCCGCACTCTTCGGCATTATGTACACGAGGCCGAATAGTTCTCCGACTTTCCTCCTTTTTTCCTCGCCCTCTTTCCTCGCGAATTTAAAAGGTTTAAAGCGATTTCCCAGGGGCAGGGGGTGGCACAAGGAAACTGCGCGCCAGATTGTCGGCTTTCAAACTTTGCTCTCTCTCTCTCTCTCTCTCTCTCTCTCTCTCTCTCTCTCTCTCTCTCTCTCTCTCTCTCTCTCTCTCTCTCTCTCTCTCTCTCTCTCTCTCTCTCTCTCTCTCTCTCTCTCTCTCTCTCTCTCTCTCTCTCTCTCTCTTGCACTTAATTCCTTTTTTATTTTTCCCCGTCCTTCGTTCTCTCTCTCTCTCTCTCTCTCTCTCTCTCTCTCTATCTCGTCGCTCCACTCGAATATCGGCTTCCGGAGCGCGCGCGCACACACGCCGTGCGCTGAGTTATTGCGAAGTTTTAAGAGCCCGCGCGCGCCGTGGCAGTTATTGCTCTCGACTTTACATGCCGCGGTGCGGAATTTCTTTTCGCGAAGGAGCCGTACACGCGCTCCTGTGAAAAATGAAGCGTGAATAATGAGCGGAGAAATTTCATTACACGTGTCGCTACCGCAGAATTTCGGCGGCTGCGCTGACGCGACGGCCGTGGAATTTCAAATTGTCCGTGCGAAGAGAGGGGGGAAGAGAGAGAGAGAGAGAATGTTTTGCGCGATTGTGCGTTCGCGGTGTTGTTATGCGTTTGTCAGGCGCGCGATTCGGAATATTAATTCCGGACGAGGTTTTTACGACGAGAGGTGAAGATTGAGGCGCACGCGTGCGAGAGTGTACGGGTGTAACGAAGATGAATTGGGTGAAATTAAAATTCCTAAGAGGAATGCTTGAGAACGTGTCGTACCATTGTAAGGATGTAATCATATGGGCATGAATTTGAATGGAAAATTCGAAGTGACTTCTTCATTGAATTACTCAGGTATAACTACTATTATATACGAAAAGTATGCATATCATTTTCATGATTCTTCTCATACAAATTTTAATCGAAATATTTATCAAATAAATTAAGATAATCTTTCATTCGATAAATACAGTTTTTTCATTCTAAACGAAGATTCAAGACTCTACTTAAAGTAGATTAATAATCGGTCAGAAGTACTGTGCGATGTTTCATATGATATATAATCAAATTCACCCTTTTAAAATTAATATACCCATTATAGGTATATGCGTTTAGTCAAGCCCATACTATTCGTACATACCCATAATGTGAAACGCCACTGTTAATACAATAATTTATTGTCAATCGCCGGATCACCAACAATGCCAGTTTTCTATACATAATCCTCGGGGATAACCATATCGCCGCACTTAAAAAAAATGTGAACCTGCGCGGAGCGAAGAATAGGTCTTGGCTCTCCAAATCCGATTTACGCGCTTTAGGGCCAAAGAGCAGGAGAAGGAGAAAGAGAGATTGTAGAGAGCCATTATTCTTCCGCCCTCGGTTGCATATTGGTTGGCGCCCCTGTTGGGCGCGACGTTTTACTCTGCCGATACGAGTCCCTCGGTACCAGTAAGTAGCGTGCGATCACAGAACATTATAAATTCAAAGTCAAATGTAGCGCGCGGTGTTATGCTCTCCATCCGCGGATATCGCTTAATGCAATCTGTGAAATTATTATTCTTATGTTTTAAGATTTCGCGCGCTTTACGATTATCATTCGGATTGTAGGGGACGACGGGGTGTAATTGAACAGAAGATTGTTTTTGTAGCGATAGGGAAGAACATTTTTAAATTCATTAAGAAAATCACGTTTTTAGACGGTTATAATATTAATATGATTTTCAAGATTTTATACAAATAAAAGCTAGCAGGATTTATTTTTAATGCACGGTACAGTGCATCGATCGCTCTAAATAATATCTCCTGCAAATATAAGCTTAGGGGACATGTTTTGATTATTTGCAGTTATACCAATATTATTTTCTTTTTAATTAAAAAATCGCAAAATGTCAAAGTAATATTTCATCGCATGAAGCGACTATGGTTATCGATTACTGTCATTATAGAATTTAATCCATTATTCACTAATTTGTGTTTACATTCGCCTCTACCTTTCCACACTACATCGATCCAGCATCCGGTTCTCCCATCCCGCAGCGCTTCCTCTTCTCCATGTCACTCCACTGACTGCGCCGCGAGTGCGCTCTACCTTTTGTACACTTTCATTCAAGTTAAAACCCCCATTGTTTAATCGAGTGCAGCTCTCTACACACACACACACGCTCATCGAACACCCGAAACGCCGCTCTTTCCCTGTGAGCGAACCCCATGAAAGATCGCTCGTTCGCTCGCTCGCTTGCTTGCCTGATCGGGCCCGAACGTCTTCCCGATGCGCGCATGCACACCGCACGCTAATTACCATCTTAATCACCCGATCCCCCATTGTGCGTATACACTCGCGGCTAATTCGACCTCGAAGAACAACGCCGCGCTGAATAAAAAAGAAACACGAAGGAGATCAGCCCGCACGTCGAGGGGGAGACAGAGAGAGCATCGGGCTCGAGAATTCCCACGCTCTTACGCGCGTAGGATCATCAAGGTCGCGCGTGGTGCTGCTGCTCTCCCGAAAAGATATATACATGCGTTAGACGCGCGAAGAGGCGACGAGGAGGCTGCTTCCAAGAGGAAGGAGAGAGAGCAGCGACGCGAATTAAAGGCAGGAGGAGAAAAGATCCCGACAAAGGGCTGATACACCGCGTGACGCTGCCGCGTATCTATATGCAGGCGCAGGTATATATGATGAAAAAATTTATAAGCAGGAGGATTACCCAACAAGGAGCGCGAGCACGAGCGAGACTTCTGAAGATTGAGAGGGAGGGAGAAAAAAATAAATACCCTCGAGCGCGCGAGCAGAAAAATAAGCCCTTAAAGAGGCTGATGAATTTTAAATCAGCCTCGCTGGAAAAACTCCCGTATTTCGCCAGAGGACTTTTCGAGTCGCACGCCTATCTCTCTCCCTCTCTTCCTTCCCCTTAATAATACAGAGGCACTAATACCCTGATCACATATTCTCAGGGATGAAAAGCGAATCTCGGCGCGCGCGGGCGGGTTACACGAGACAGCGATACGCGCGCATTAATTCCATTAAAAAGGATGGAGAACGCTGTATAGGAGAAGGCTGTGTACGCGTTTCGCCGATCGCCGATGACGTCTTCCTCTCTTTGAGAGCGAAATCCACTTGTTGTAATGGCGTAATGATAATAATTCAGTGCCGAACGAGCCGAGCCTCCCCCTCGCGCGCGCAAGTCTTCTATTGACGGAGTAATACGTCGCGAGGTGGAAAAGTAAATGGGGAGAAAGAGACCAGCGCGAGATCCTTTCTTGAGACTTTGGTATTACTTTCTTTTTAATGGATTGCTGTGCGCTTTGTTGTCGGGGCTGAAGTGTATCGTGAAATTAATGCTCGCTCGCATTATCGAGCCCGATTCCTATCTCTTCGTCTGTCTAGTATATTATAATATTAAATTAAGATTTTCGTATCGTAATAATGGTATGAATAAGACTGAAGAATAGCCCTTTTAAGTAACTATATTATATATCTATAATTTAAAGTACCTACCCTGGTGGAAATCCAAAACATTTTATAGCTAATAACTGACCATTTACATTAGAAACTTACTATAAAATGAGAATTTCTCTTGTCAAGTTTGTAGCTCCCGATGAAACGCTTTTTCTCCCATTATTTGGCCATTTAATAGGTTGAAAATAGAAAAAATTGAACGAGTTTTTCGAAGAGAAACATAAGCTTGTTCTTGAGTATTTTAAGGGTATTTAAACTGATCAGTTTCTTTAGTCTGTAATCGGCTAGTAGAAGGCTTGCCATTATGACAAGGAGTGAGAGGGACATAATCAGATGAAGAAATAAAAGTTTTGCTGAATTATTCATAGAATGAGTACAACAAATGATTTATTAGTTAATGTTATTTATTTATGTTTTGGTAAGCCATCCAATGCACTTTAACGCTCTTTCATCAAAGATAACATTAGTAAGATAAATCAAATACGAATATTTTGTTGTTATACGTCAATCTAAGAAATAGACAAATAATGGTCGAGAAATCGTTTCATCATAGCGATTAATTGGCCAGTTTTACTAGCTATTTTCTAACTTCTTGGCCACTTCATATCTTAGATGAATTTCTATCAGGGTAATAATGTAAAAATACAATATAATTACGACCAACTGTGCTGAATCTACCCCGTTGAAATGTGGCAATGCCTATACACGCCAGCCTCGATCTAAAGTATTAATCCTCATCAAGGTACCTAGCAGGACAAAGCAGTCCACCCCCATCCTGCTGACGCGTCGCTAATGCACGTAGCGCGCGCATCATCAGCAGCACAGCTCCGAAAGTGCGGCGACACGCGCGTTCACCTACGTCATCTCAGGACGCGCGTCGTCATCCCGACGTATAATGTTTAACGCGGGTTCTATCGCAATGCGTTACGCGTCCGGCGAAGCGTTGCGCGCACACAGACAACGCGAGCCCCGCGAAGCTGTTAGCTTGTGCCTGTGTATGCTAATCGTGGTAATAGGGGGTGCGTACGTCGGCAGTAGCGCCGGCAGCAGTGCTAATATTTCGAGCGACGTCGATTCGTTGCACCGACGCTGCAGGAGAGGAAGAGAGAGGGCTGCTGTGACGTCGGCTCAAAGAGGAATGCGCGCGATGAATATTGGCCATCAGATAGTGTCACGAGCAGGACGCAGTAGGCTGCTTATTTTGCCCGTCCCCGGTGAAATTAGTATGAGAAATTGCCAATATCTCTGTGTAGTGAGTCGCGCGACGCTCGTGTATGTGTGAATGGTTGCGGCGTGCGCATGTGTGGCTGTTAAGCATGGGGGATGCGTGCGGGTGGGAGAATTATTTAAATTAAATTATTTTAAATAATTAATTATCTCTTTAAAAAGTTGCTTTTATACTGTAAATCTTGACAAAATTTTAGTTGGAAAGTAATTATCTTTATTCACGGGGGTTTTTGAAAATCATTCATTTTTTTTTTCCAAATGTAGCATAACATGATAAAAAATACTTTTTAAAAATACTATTAAATAGTACAAATTTAAAATTTGTGCAATAGTAGAACATTTCGATTAATTCTTAACAACATTATATTTCGTGATTGCCAAACTCATGTGTCACTATAGGAGAAAAGCTGTAGTTACTATTACAATACACCTTTGATAGTACATTATAATTAGCTATAGTGTATATTTTAATACACTAATCTAATGCAACCCGAGTCACATAAATTTTCTTCCGTAGAAAAAAAAATTGCAGATAACGAAAGATACTCCGATGCCTTACCAGAGCCAAGAATTAAAACTATGTACTTTGATTCTGGCATCTCGCGGTATACCGCGAATCGTCGACTTATTAGCGCTGGTTTAGGCTCGATAATTGCATATTATTTATCGATTGCAGCGTCTCCGCCGCGGCACGCGCTCCGCGCCACTGAATCGTTACGCCGATCGTTAAAACACTGCCTCGCGCGCACTGCATTTGTATATATCTATACCATCGCATGCAAAAAGTTGCGAGAAATACAAGGCTAATTACACCAGGCAGTAAATAATGCGTTTACGCCGCAAATTTCAATTAACTTTACGTCCATAATCCGTATTAAGCTGTTGCGCAATTCGAAGGGAGATTTTCATAATCGCTTCGCCGAAGTTCAGTCTATGTGCCTCCCCCCACCCTCGTATACACACATCTACGCGTATATAATTATGGCATGCACTCGGCTGTGTCATCTCGTTTCGCACCTTGACGAGCAACTGTACAATTCCTCACGTCCGTCTGTTGGCTTCTGCGTATTAACGTCCACGCGCGTATTCACCATCGCGTTGCACGCACACCTTTATACACATTATATATCTATTATATGTATACGTAAGCATCTACTCGTGAATATCTGCATGATGCATAAGACGAAGTGGCGCGTAATGACACTCGCTGATGTAAACTGGAACGACGTTGAAGGGAAACGCACTTCTGCGAGTGGCGCGAGAGATGCTGATTTCGCAGTTCGCGCGCCGCTGCCGCGACTAATTTCAACACTGTCCTTCGCTCTTTTCCCTTACGGCGGGAATATAAGTAAGCGACGGCTGACAAGTGCCCGCGAGTGCGCAATGACGGGACAAAAACGAATCCTTAAAATATTGCGCCGCACGAGGTGGAGTTTTTGCACGCTGCGCGAGAGGCTATTTACAATCAACGCTGTATGGTTGTGAACTAATTCGAAAATCTGATTGAAAGAGATTGGTATTGGAATTAAGTTTCGGATGTGATTAGGTGTATCGTGAAGGCTTTCAATTATATACGAGATAATTGAAGTAATCAAGTACGATTTTGTAACTCTGACAGCAACTAGATTTTAGCACGATCGTCACAAAAAAAAGGAAAAGCATCGCGTAATTTGTCAGATTTACAAGATAACTGAGCACGCAATTAATGCAGTTTTCGTAGTATTTTAATTTATTTTTGATACCTTCGCTTTAGCCATTTCAGAAATCACTATTAATATTTTGCAATTTCTTAAACGTTATATTAAATATTAATTATTTTAATAAAAATCAAAATGTTATACACTGTCTCATAAATGTACAGCGAACGGCAAGGATTCCTTTTTATATTACCTCTGATAATTAAATTATAAGCTACAAAATGAAATTCTAATAATCTTATCTCAGATACCAGATTTAGAAAAGTAAGATTCCTATAAACATAAATATTATTTTCGTAATTTAAGAACTACACCAACCATTTATAAAAAAACTTTTAACAATTTACTATAGAATTTACTAATAAATTTGATAATAAATTTCCTTTTCAATGATATAAATACCGCAGATTTGCCAACAACACGAACATCATCGCTAATCTTAATTATAATTATCCCAAACGCCATAGCATCGAAAAAGCAAATTAGTTAATCCAAACTCGCGCTGAGCGCTGCTCGGACTCTCCTACCGCACGATGAGAATGTCATTCACGTCATGTTCGGCTCACCCGAAAGTTTTCATCGAAAATTTCAGGTGCGCGCGGATACACCGCAGAAGCTGGCTGCGGCTGCTTTGAGGAGAGCGGCTTTTTAATTAGTTTGCAAACTGCGCGAAGTTCACAGTTTGTGTGTGTGCGGCTCCACCTTTGCCCGCGTCGCCTTCAAGCGCAGCAGACGTTGAAACTGCGCCGTGGATTGCCCAGAGGCGGACACATATCAGGAGCGGTGTAGAAAAGTTGTATATTAATTTATCCTCAGCCGCGGCCGCTTCGGTGAAATTTAGCGCCCGGTTGTTGTGTGCTTCAACGAGGAATTCATCGGTTTTTTGTGGGGGGGGGGGGTCTGTTTTAACAAAATGTGTGTGTTCGCAAAGTCGGGTAAACAAAATTTTAACAGGTCGACGCGTTTAATTAACTAACTAAAATAGCTCAGCTTCACAAAGCGCAGTTATTATTTTTGTTATATTCGAGGCGCGCCCAGAAAGAATCTAATTTGAATTAAATTTGCTACTTGTTTTCGTTCGACTCTATAATTTTACTATAAGCACCCTGGTAGAAATTCATCTATATGAAATGGCCAAGAAGTTAGAAAATAGCTAATAAAACTGGCTAATTAATGGCTATGGTGAAACGAATTTTCGACCATTATTTGTCTATTTCTTAGATTCACGTTACAACAAAATATTCGTATTTGATTTACTTACTAATTTTATCGTAGAGGAAAGAGCATTAAAGTGCATTGGACGGCTTACCAAAATATAAATAAATAACATTAACTAAAAAATCATTTGTTGACTCCTTCTATGAATAATTCATCAAAACTTTTATTTCTCTATCTGATTATGTCTCTCTCACTCCTTATCATGACAGCAAGCCATTTCCAGACTAAGAAAACTGATCAGTTTTAATACCTTTAAAATACTCAAGAACAAGCTTATGCTTGTCTTCGAAAAACTCATTCTATTTATCCTCACATTTATCAATCTATTAAATGGCCGCATATAATAGGGGAAAAAGCGTTACATCGGGAGCTAGAAACTGGACAAGAGAAATTCCCATTTTATAGCAAGTGTCTAAAATAAAAAGTCAGTTATTAGTTACAAAATGTTTTGGATTACCACCAGGGCAGCATAGCTACTTTTAATCATACACGATTGTTATCCCCAATATAATAAGCTATAACAATCATCCTTAGCCAGCAAATGAATAATACGCCACGATTTGTCACAAACAGAGGGACATCCGCGAGCTTATCCGCAAAAACCAAACACCGGAGTCCATCATCCGCGCATTGGTCAAGACGCCACCGCTCCTCGACGCATCAGCTTCCCGCGAGGCAATCCTACAGCCGCGAGGCAACTGCGATCTACCCATCCGGATATGGATATACGGATTAGCCATCCGACTGACTCTCAGACGCGCCCTGGCGAGAGCGAATATATGTATAAGGAAATTGTTAGAGTCTCGCCCCTTAGAGCGCGGCGTCCCTCGTAAGTGCAAGTAGGATAGCGGCAAATGACGTTACAAGGTTGACGGACTCATTACCGAGGCCCCGGTTCGCATATATATATATATAGAGAGAGAGAGAGACGCGCACCCGTCTGTCTGCGTGTTTGGCCGGACGGACGGACGGACGCTGACTGACTACCGCGCAAATAATATGGATTTGAGGGGGTCGCCCGCGCGCGTCGCACAATGGTACCTCTAATGCACGGGAGAGAGAGAGAGAGAGAGAGAGAGAGAGACCCGAGGCTAGCGGGTGCGAGGAACGCACTACTCGATATTGACCGGGATGAGGGTGCAGGGATGGAAGGTACGGGGAGGAGAGGATGAGACAGAGCCTGACGAAGAAATTTAAGAGTCATTGGCGCGGTAGGGTTAGTCGGACGAGAACGACAACGGCGATGGTTTGTTGTTAATGCTGGTTTAAAGACTTTGTGATGTTGAGCTTTCGCTTTGTCCGAAAAGTTATACTGCTATATGTATAATAGCAATACTTCATAGAGGAAGCTTTGTAACGGTGAAAACAATTTTGGAGACAAAAAAAATGTTGAAAAAGATGTTTTAAGGCGATATATGTCGATATTTGTCGATTTTGAGAAAATTTTTTGAAAAGATAAAATATGTAAAACACGTGCACATTGATAAATAACAATTATTTACCTATATATACTGATGTAAACAATTAATGTAATAGAACAACAACTTTAGTTTGAGGAAGCTAATTAGCAATGAATTGGCAGCGGTTTTTATTTTTGTTACGATGAAGTCCTTTCATATATATATTTAACAGATTTATCAATAATCTTTCACATTTAATATTTTGTTGGATGAAAATAAATTAATTTCATATTCTAACAGAAGTTTATACTTACTGTATACCCGGACTATGTATCTAAAATGCACTAAATTTTAAGAACATTCCAATGCGCGACATTCATATGTTAATAATTTCCATGAAGCAACACTCTTATATGTGGGTGATTCTCAGCAAAAGTGCGCAGATTCTGTCCTGTAACCACCGTGGATATTTTATTAGATTTTATAATATAAAATGTTGACTTTTTTTACAAGAATAAAACGTAAATTACTAGAATAGTAAAATTAAAAATCAAAAGAGATGTACATTATTATTCAATGAAAGAGGGTTATTTACTGTCACGGAGATTACATGCGTAAAAATATGCATAAAACGAATCCTCAAATTATCAACATTTCATATTCCTCGTACAAGTGTAATAAAATATCCAACGTGACTCTACCGCTCGTTCGTCTCAACACTGGCGCCGCGTCGCGTCGCGAATTTGCGTACAATCGCGACGCATCCAGCGCATATTGCAGCGTCGATGTAACTCGCCGGAGTGTATTATAGTGACCACGAGGGTGAATCAGCGCGGCAGCAGTGGCGGTCGACTCAGCGATATTTACAATGTTAATCCGGGGAGTCAACAACGGCCGAAGAGAGAGAGAGAGACATACGGCAGAAAGAGATGAAATGCCGGGTTTTGCGCAAGTAAACGTGCGCGGGCGCTGAATAATGATTTACGTGGTATAGAGAGAGAGGGGCGATGTATATTGCCGACGAATGCACCCGGATATTATGCGCGTAATTAACTCCCGCGCGCACTCGGCGTGCAATATCGTCCAGAGTTTTGGAGTAGTGTAGTTCGTTGTGCGTGCGCGTATGTATATATGTATGTATATATATGTACAATATGCATATGCCTATGTACGAGAGGCGCAATGATTCACGTACGATGCAATGTCCAGGCGCTAAGCTTTTTTCCAATCTGGGGGTATATTGTTTGTTGAGCAATGTGGTTTTGCAGCTGCGCGTTTCACGCTCCACTTGCATAAATATACATAAATGGCGAGTTTTTATATAAAGACACATTAACGACTTGGAAAGTAACGAAAGTAATATAAATAAGAGTATTTGCATGAAACTTCAAAATCACAAAGGAAAATAATTTAAAATGTAATCCTCAAATTAAATCGTTATCTGTTTTTAATTTAATGTTTCAATTAAACATACCAAAAATACATAAATTCAAATCAATCTGCAAAAATTCAATTATAGTCCTTGCCAGTCTTCCTACACGGCAGATGGGAAGCTCACCTACAGCTGCCGAAGGCCATACACCGAGTGAAATTCCTAAACCTAATGAAACACCCGTTGTACGTACATACAGATACCCACTGCCGCACGTGAACAAAGCCTTCGATGCATATACATTCAATCCAACTACGCATGCCACACTCTCTCTCTCTCTCTCTCTCTCTCTCTCTCTCTCTCTCTCTCTCTCTCTCTCTCTCTCTCTCTCTCTCTCTGGCGGCAGAATCGCATCGCGCGGTGAATCAGGCCCTACGAAGCCGTCGTAAAGTCACTTTCGGAGGGTTTCTCGTTACCGACACGACTACTCTCTCTCTGTCTCTCTTGCATCCACCCACCCTCCATATCTGCAGGACAGCTGAATAACGAGACGAATCAAGAGAGCGCTGCGAAAATCGCCTCGACCCGTTCCGGTACATTTGTAAAGCCGACCGGCCGGCCAGTATCAGCATGGCCCATTGCTCGCGAATCCGGCCAATTTCCGTGCGCGCCCAGATCAGATCGTCACTTTACGACGCGCGCTGACGCCGACAAACCGCAGCAGCCGGGCGGGGATTTTCCGACAGGGGCGCGCGAGTGAGAGAGAGAGTGTACGTCTAGGGTAGTATTTACAACTTCCGAGGCGAGCGCGGAGGGGTAGGGCTGATCGGAGAGCGACTTTTATGGAATTTTATAACTGTGAGAATGCGTGCGTGCAGCGCGCGAAGCCCATATCGTACGATGCTGAAGGGTGAGGAGGGGCGGGTGCATGAGAGGCGGGGTATATGGAATGGTTCGAAGGGTAGTAGTTGGTTTTTCGATTATGGCTTTGGAGTTTCGATCAACAGTCCTTTGACGACCTTATTTTGGCGTTTTTATTGGAAGCTGTGTTGACATCGTGGAGGCTTTCGTTGTATTGTATGTTTTTAGAATAGTGACAAAGTGTCATACGTTTTCGGTGTTATATTTTTCATGTTTTTTTTTGTAAATTTCGTACATTCGAACATTAGGTCTGCAATTTTATTAGCTCTATATCATCAATTTTATTGGCATATGTTGGCACTAATAGACAACGTGTAAAACATACATTCGAACAAGTTTAATTCTTTTTTACTCTATCTACAGTTATTTGTAAATTACAATTTTTAATTATCTATAATACCTCTTTAATTTTAATTGTTATTAAATACCTTAATTGAATAGAATACAGTTACTTGAACTTTTTAATTCTCAATTTTTATATTCTTTATATTATGTATAACTGATTATGATAATTAATTAACTAATTAAAAGCATAACGAAATACCCGACATGGAAATCATTATAAAAACATAATACCGTACTCTACACAACGGAAGCTGATCGCCACCACGCCATATACCCAAATCAGCACGAATTACACAGCTCCTCATCAGATAACCCCCCAACGAATTTATCGCCACCGGAGCAATTAAAGCCATATAAAAAATCATATTTACTTTACAAGGGTCATGAATTATACCCATTACACGGTACTCTCCTGCACACACAGAAGCCCGCATGCACGTACTCATAATATGTATACATATACGTATACATACATATAATATACTCGCAGCGCGACAACCCCTTTAGGCTGATTTCAATCGACTCGCACGCATACACACACGCACTTCCGCCCCGGAGCGCCTCCGCTAACTTTGAACTCGTCATTGTGAGCCGCCACGGCGCTTGCCTCGCGCATGCACACGCTCGCCTCGCGTATATTGCAGATTCACGATGTACATAATCAAGGAAGAGGCTTACGCGCTCGCGGGATTCAGCGTAATTTACGAGCCGATTATCTTTCGCTGTAGCGCAATCGCTCGCTCGCTCGCGCGCAGTAGCTTACGGTTGCTCGCGCGCGGGGATCTCGCCGTTTTACCGAATCATCTGGAAGCGGCTTTTGTGTTTCCCGCAGCGGCGCGCGCCTGTATGCATGTTTATGAGGTAGCAGCTGATGTATCGGTGGAATGGGAAAATAGGCTTTTTGTTCCAATAGCAATAATGTTTGGAGTTAATGTGTGAACTAGTAGTTTATGATTGTTACGGGAGCGCGAATTGTGTGTTCTTACGTAATATTGTATATCAGATGAATTATTCATTGGGTCTAATTTAATGAGGGTTTGTATTCAACTATGGCAAAAAAACGAGAAATTCAGCTTGTTTCATAGACTGCTAGCGCAACGGAGAAAGTGTTGGGTATTTGGTATTCTGATATATTTATCTAATTTGTGTCTTTTTGAAGATAATATATTGGTATGAGTGAGCTATCATAACTTTTAATAATAAAAAGTCCTCACTCGTAACAATATAGATTTATAGAAATTTCTAATAAAAAATTTAGATATTCTTTATATGTAGTTAAGAATTATTTAAATATATTCTTCTTTAATTCATTATACATAAATGATATATTTTTATAAAATCTTTGAGCTATATACTATAAGGTCACTTATTAATTATAGGCAGAAGATTTCATTAAGATTGCGTGATATGTAAATTATTTTTTAACACACCCCATCATAAAGTTCGTACTTTATTCCCGCCGAAGTGGGAAAAAAGAGCTACGTTCATTCCCTACCCCCACTCTAGTCCCCAGCGCCACGCACATGTGCCCTCGCCTTCGGCTCAGGCACAAACAGTGCGTTGCGCTGGAAACGAGAGTGAGGTTAGGGAATCAATATGCAGCATTTTTTCCCTTTTCAGCGGGAAACGAGTACAAACTTTATGATAGTTGTGTTAAAAAGTCGTATATTGCACTCGTGAATACAGTGGGTTGTGCGAACCTGCGCGTTTGTCGCCCTCGCTTCGCTCAGGCGACAACTCTCGCGCAGGGAGCACACAGCCCACTTTATTCCCTTGGTGCATAATATACTATTATTTCCATCTCTACTACAAAACTACAATGGCCATTTTATAGCCTGAAAAGCGGGGAAAAAGTGGCGTCTGATTTCCTCTTTTACTTTATTCCCGCATAATGTGGGACTAAAGTAACATAGTCTAATTTTTACGTTTATGGTGAATTGGGTTAAAACTAACAAAATTATAACACATAAATACAAAATAACTTTTCAAATCTATGAAGTGGCCACCGTGGCGATGGGAATAAAGTACTATATGTAACACGGGACTAAAATCAATGATTCCCTTGAGTGATCACTGCGTTCGCTTCGCTACGCTCGCTCGGGCAATCAACTCACCCGCGGGAATAATCTGCCACTTTAGTCCCTTGTTACATAATGTACTATTATTCCCATCTCCACTATAATGGATATTTTATAGTCTGAAAATCGGGGAAAAGTGACGTCTGAATTCCCCTTTTCCCGCAAATGCGGGAATAAAGTAATATCGTATAATTTTTAACGTTTATGATAAATTTTGTTAAAACAAACCAAATTATAACACATAAATACAAAATAACTTTTTAAATTTACAAAGTGGTCACAATGGAGCCAGGAATAAAGTACCATACGTAATGCAACACGGGAGTAAAGTTGATCATTCTCTTGGGGTGATCACTGCTCTCGCTTCGCTTCGCTCGCTGGGTCAGTGAACCTACCCGCGAGAATGATTTGTGACTTTACTCCTTTGTTGCATAATGAAATACATAGCGCCAATCGACTTAACACGATAAATTTTCAGTAAGTTTTCTTTTCAACTACAAACGGGTAGAGGAAACGAGTTTTCCTTACTTATATACACCGCAGAACCGTCTGCACGCTGAAGCTTTCCCGCAGACCTCGCAAACAACGCACAATTCCCGCGTACACCCGACATTTATGAAATACGTGCTTTGGCTTGCCATCGCTCGACCCGTATACATACCTCTTACATACGCGTATACATATATACATGTAGCCCCATAGAACCTTTTGACTATAGACTTCCACGACGATGAGAAACTATACATATACAGTCACGGCGCTACCTATAGCCGTCTCTGCCCATTGTACCCGCGGGGAAACGGATAAAGTGGCGACATTGCTATTCGCGTCTCGCGAGCCGCGCGCCATTGTGCCCGCCGCTAATACGCTAAAAGCCTATCTGTGTTGAGGTCCGTGCTCTCCACGAGTATTGCGCTATTCCTCGCGTAGGAGTTCGCGTGAGCGTAACCTCGTTATACTATACAGGAGAGCGGCGTCGCAGCGCCCCGAAAGAGACAATCGCCCGGTTAATGAGTGCGTGATTGGATGCGCGCTGCCGCGGGTGAATTTCGCGCGCCGTGCGTACATGTATATACCTATATAGTTGCTCGCTTCTGGGAGATCCGCAGAGCGTGATTGAGAGTCGTCGTCACCGGGTGGGACGATGGTGCTTGAGAGTGAGAGAGAGAGGAGAGAGAGAGAGAGAGAGAGAGAGAGAGAGAGAAGGCTCGATAGAATGGTCATCGATCGATGATGGATGGGTCAAGGTGCGCCTTTTGTTATAGATTCAAGTGCCACCGGGTGGCTTGGAGTTTCGCGAGATTGTCGATTGTGCAATCGGATTGACGGGATTGCGTTCTCGATAGGTCACTGCCCGAGGAAGTGGAAACTGCTCTTTTCCAAAAGTATATATATATATATATATATATATATATATATATATATATATATATATATATATATATATATATATATATATATATATATATATATATATATATATATATATATATATATATATATATATATATATATATATATATATATATATATATATATATATATATATATATATATATATATATATATATATATATATATATATATATATATATATATATATATATATATATATATATATATATATATATATATATATATATATATATATATATATATATATATATATATATATATATATATATATATATATATATATATATATATATATATATATATATATATATATATATATATATATATATATATATATATATATATATATATATATATATATATATATATATATATATATATATAAAGGAATGCGTGCAAGGTTGCTCAAGTCCCTTTTACAGTATCAAAAACGTATTGTTTTGTTGGAATAGGAAAGACAAGAGTTCACTAGCTGAACGGAAGTACACAATGTTACTTTAACATTTTCACTACTACTTTCGGAAGACGTTCTACTTATGATAAGAGAAATTTATGAAAAGCTTTGAAAAGTACAAATTTCGTTTTATACCTTGTTTGTAGAATACCGGGTGGGACGATGGTGCTTGAGAGTGAGAGAGAGAGGAGAGAGAGAGAGAGAGAGAGAGAGAGAGAGAGAGAGAGAAGGCTCGATAGAATGGTCATCGATCGATGATGGATGGGTCAAGGTGCGCCTTTTGTTATAGATTCAAGTGCCACCGGGTGGCTTGGAGTTTCGCGAGATTGTCGATTGTGCAATCGGATTGACGGGATTGCGTTCTCGATAGGTCACTGCCCGAGGAAGTGGAAACTGCTCTTTTCCAAAAGTATATATATATATATATATATATATATATATATATATATATATATATATATATATATATATATATATATATATATATATATATATATATATATATATATATATATATATATATATATATATATATATATATATATATATATATATATATATATATATATATATATATATATATATATATATATATATATATATATATATATATATATATATATATATATATATATATATATATATATATATATATATATATATATATATATATATATATATATATATATATATATATATATATATATATATATATATATATATATATATATATATATATATATATATATATATATATATATATATATATATATATATATATATATATATATATATATATATATATATATATATATATATATATATATATATATATATATATATATATATATATATATATATATATATATAGGAATGCGTGCAAGGTTGTTCAAGTCCCTTTCAGAGTATCAAAAACGTATTGTTTTGTTGGAATAGGAAAGACAAGAGTTCACTAGCTGAACGGAAGTACACAATGTTACTTTAACATTTTCACTACTACTTTCGGAAGACGTTCTACTTATGATAAGAGAAATTTATGAAAAGCTTTGAAAAGTACAAATTTCGTTTTATACCTTGTTTGTAGAATAAATAAGAATTCGTAATTACCTTTTCTACTAAAGCACTAAAAGCTAAACATTAAAACTCTGAAAAAGTGTAACTGTATTATACGACTGGTTTCAGCTTAATTTATTATAAATATTGTTACGAGTGGAATCCCTTATATATACGACATCATTTCTTTATAGTTAATACATATCAAATAAGAAAAGTTAAAAAGTTGTCTTTGATTTACACTTTAATTAATAATATAAAATCTTTGAATTTCTATATCTAAAGATACATAACTTTCGCTTTATAGTACATTCTGAAGAAAAAATTAATCAAAAAGTCTTCTCCTACACGGAAATATAAAGATGGTTCGATTAACCAAAAAATTGGTTATGGTAGGTTATATACCAACTCGAATTGGTCAAAAATCACAGAACCAAAGGTGATAGTGTAACCAACGTAATTGGTGAGAAGTAGTAGATAGTTGTAACCATTTTATTACTTGGGCTTTTCGTATAAACAAGTAGTAGAAATAACTATTGAAAGTTAATAACTACAACCAAATCGATAGCATCATCGACTGTTTTTTTGTTTTGGAAATACCAATTTTGTGATTGGAACAACTATCGAGAATGATATAACGATAGATTAGTAAATTTAATAATATGAACATGGTTATCGGAACTATCTTTACCCTGGTGGAAACTGATTTCATTATTTGCCTAATAAATAGCTAGTTTTAGTGGGGTATAGACAAAAACTAGCCACTTTTCTTGGATATTTCTATTTATCGATAAAACGATTTTTCCAACATTATTCGACCATTTCATAGATTAAAAATAGAATACAGTTTTCTTAAAGATTTACACAAGCCTGTTCTTAACTATTTCAAAGGTATTAAAATTGGAGAGAAAATAACTGTTGGTCAGTTTTTTTAGTTAGAAAATGGCTAGTAGAAGGCTTGTTCTTATGACGAGGAGTGAGAGAGACAGAATTTAATAGAAAAATATGGGTTTCAGTTAATATCTAAGAAAGGAGTGCTGTAAATGATTTTTTAGTCTGTGTTCATTGTTTACATTTTTGTAAGCTATCTATTACAATTGAATGCTCTTAAATGTAACGTCAAGTCTATGAGTAAATTTAAATTGAATATTTTGAGGTTATGCCATTCTATTTCCAATCCTCTCTTAAAAAAGTGATGGATGAAATCTGTCATCACAATAAGACTGTTTTGATTGGTCGTTGTTGGCTCATTTGATTGGTCTACATAGATTAAGCGCCAAACTCTGATATGTTTGAATTTTGAATATTAAATTCTTGTGTTTGAGTATTTAAAATTGAATAATTGAAATAGTAAAAGAAAAATTTCATTATTTTATTTATCAAACTTGCGTTATTATCGTATAATTTAAACTAATTGAAACAAACTTTTAAATTGAAACTAACTTGATCATGTTCATAACTTCTAATACGAAAAATAAAGAAATAAATAATACGCGCGAAGCTCGTTGAATGTAGCTAGTCTATTAAATGGGCGAATAATAGGGGAAAAAGCGTTTCAACATGGCCATTAACTAGCCATTTATTCTAGCTATTTACTGACTTTCTGACCATTTCATAATAGACGAATTTCTACCAGGGTATTGAAAGTTTTAAATAACGATAGATTATTAGTATAAGTGTAACGATATGAAAATTTTTGGCGGAACTACTACTTGTTTGTTGATCTAACTATTCGTTTTTGTTCTGTTTGTTTCAACCAACCGGTTGATTTAGATAACAAACCATTTTCTCCCGTGTAATAAAACGGTATTCATTATTTTCCAATTTTAACTTTATTATTATTAATTTATTTTCAATAGTATAATGACAGTATATACTATAAAACTTTCTTTTTTAATAATTCCGGTTCACGTTCGCGAAAAGCTCATTATTATGAGAAACAAACTAAGTTTTAAGAAGAACCGGGGAAGAGCTTGGCATTGTTACGGTCGATCGAGCGGCTGACAAGTGCGCGCGAAATTTCTTTAACGACATCCACGGATCCGGAAAAACAACCAGCTACTCCATATACGTATATCAAGACCATTAGTCAGGTGTCTTTGAAACGTAAAGAATACTGGCTCCCCTTGCGTCTTTGCGACATATAATTGGAGCAGCTTGCAGAAAATAAATTCTTAAAGAATGAAAAACATTGCTCATTGAAAAATAACGTTATTAATTCCACCGTATGGCGCGATAAAGCGACACTCATAAATTATCGAAGTGTGCATCGGCATAACTCTTGGCTTTACGACGAAATCGCACAAATGCACGAGTTATATGTACCCGAACGCGAAAATATCCAGATACGGGGGAAGAACAAAAGTGTATATCCTTTATATCAGTGAGTAAAGCAAGCCGTCGTCGTAAGTGTAGACGCGCATATAAAAAAAAAACGCGGAGTCGTAACGACTCATCGCCGGAGCAGTATCATCACGTGCGCGCAGCAGCTAGCGAGCGGCTTTATCACGAACAATGCGAGATAAAGCAGGTCGAACTGCTCGCCATAAATTCGGGAGCGCACCCTGATATTTCATACGGGAGGAATCCATCAATAACCCGGAAAACGAGTGCGAGAGAGACAGAGAGAGAGAAGCGGCACAGTAGCGAGGAAAGACGCGTATTTGTACGCGTACGTACACACTCCGGCGCGAAATAAATAAAGCGAAAGATGAGAAAAGAGAGGGAGAAAAGGAAAAAGAGAGAGAGAGAGAGGGACTGCGGAGAGTGGATGGGTGCGCGTGGGGGGTTGAGCTCTCCCCGCCACGGCGGCGGCGCTCGCGCGGGACAATAAATAATGCGATAAAACGCGAGTTTGTCAGGCTATCGCGGGTGAGGGTCGTCGCCATAGCCGGCGAAATTCACCGGATGCGCTTTCCGAGGACGCGATTTAAGAGCCTTCGCTGGCTCTGCCTTATTCCTTTTTTTTCCAAAGCTTGAGAGAGAGAGAGAGAGAGAGAGAGAGAGAGAGAGAGAGAGAGAGAGAGAGAGAGAGAAAGGGAGAGAGAGAGAGAAATTTATGCGGCCTCTCTCGATAAAAAGCGCGAGCGAGGGAAGTATTTAAAGAGTGTAAATTGAACGTAATGCGCCACCGTAGTAACGAATAACGCGAATGAGAAATCATAAGGGCACCGCGGCGCGGGTTTCTGCGTATTTACAAGCGATGCGTTAATGTTGCCGTCCTGCCGAGCGGACGAAATTTATCGGGGAATTAAGGTTTGTCTGTTATTCCTAATGAATTCGGTCGTGAGGCATGAGACGACGAGGTAAGTATAGAGTTTTAAGAGCTGTTATTAATGAGTTACATAAACCTGGGCTGCCGGCTGGCTTTGCATGCGATTTTATTGCGAGAATGAAAGATGATATTCCAAGGTTTGATTGACTTATTTACGATGTTTTTTGAACTTCCATTAATTGCTATATTATGATTATTGTTTTGAATATAAAATAAATTATATACAATTGTATTCTGTAAATCAATGAAACATAGGCTTTGCCGGCGAAGTTGGCTGTTTCATTCACTGCCCCGACCGTAAATCTCGCGGGCAAAACCTAAAAAGAAACCGAAACAAAGATTTAAAGTTAATGCCGGGTAAATAAATACAGCCGGGCGACGCGCCAGAATAACGACCGCATAGAGCCCCGAGTCTGCCGAGTCCCCGACCTATAAAAGGGGTATTTTCTCGCGCGCGCTTCCAGCACTCCCCTGATTTACAATATCACCGGCTGATCGATTGGCTGCCGATTTCCCGCGTAACTAATTGCAGCGCGGCTCGGATAATCGGCCGCCGCTGCCGCGCTGCGCGCGTATCAAATGCGCGCCAATTTATTCCCACTCGCGGCCCCAAAGGCGAATCTGACGCGGGAGAGTGCGCGGTTAATCCCGAAATCCGAGATGGAAAGTATAGTGTGCTTTTCATGGCCCTTTTTTTTCGAGCTCGCGCACGTTAAAGCTCGACAAAATTTAAAGCGATTTCGCGTGCATTAACGAGGCTTTGCCCGCATTGTGCCATTCGCGCGTGCTCTAGCAGCGTTTGAATTCCTTCGGTGTAGTATAGCGCGGGTGCGAGGGGTCGGTCGATTGTGAGCTTTCGGCAAACACTGTTATTTATGTCGGCTGATACGTTATTATGTTGTTTCTATCAGCGCTTTTTCTTTTTAATTAATTTCAGGCGCAATTAGAATGCAATAACAGCTCTATGCTTTAGAAGCATCTAATGGATATACAAGGAGGCAAGCCAATGTTATATATCCTGGAAAAATTATAGAAGTTAGTTAATTATGAAGTTTCTATTTGAAAGAAACTTTTCTAATCAATAAGTATTGTAATTGTGTTTATTTTAAACCCAACTAGAGTCATTTATATTTATACAAACGTTAAATATACAGCCAACAAAAGAGTGGAATTTTTTTAAACATGAGAAATGAATCTTGAAAAATTAAAAGAAACTTTTCTATCTTATAATTAAAAAATGTTCATACAGCAAAAAATGGAGTAAAACTAATACCTTGGCCTCTTTCAAAAGTCCGATCTACTCTTTTTGAAAAGGCATATTACGAGAAGATACCCCTACAATCTCAAGGTAATGCTATACCATAAGTGCGCTAAGAACCACGCACGGCGTGAAAATTTATTGAAAATTGTCTTTGCACTTGTTGACTGTATAATTGACATTTATTTCAATATAAATGCCTCGAGTTAGACTTGAAATCAGCTCAATCACAACGCGTACAGATGAAAAATGTTCCTTTTAAATAGAAAATTACAACATGATTATCCCCAGATTAATTTTTATATATATTTTGTCAGCAATTAATACCGCCTTGGCCCCTTGAACCAAATTATACATTAGTATAGAGCAAAAATTTTTATAAAGCAATCTTTATACTTCTTCAATGATTCCATTTTTCTAAACCTAAAAGCAATCGCTGTACATATCCAGTGATGTGAAAATGTTCTCCCCGCGCTGGGGAAGATTGGGAAGTGTACGCACGCGCCGAGACAAAGGAATAAAGGGAAAACAATCGAAAGCCCTATTAGATATTATATACGTAAAAGTGACACGTGTATATTACGGGAATAATTCGCTTCCACTCGAGAGCTTCCGCTGTACAGAGAGCATAGAGTAACCGAGCCTATAAAAATAAACGGGCTTCGCCCTGTCCCTTCCCTTTCTATTTCACGAATTCGCGTACGCTCTACGCTTATACTTTTATATATAGTCAACATATAGCTACACTCATAGTCGCCGTGAACACGTAATGTGCTTCAGTCAGTAATCTAATTCGCTTCCGTCTGTACATTTTTCGTGTATTGAGTTAGAAAAAGCTATATATAAACAATTTTATAATCCGTGAATATATATATATATATATATATATATATATATATATATATATATATATCATTTCTGCATCGCAAAAAGCCTCCGGCAATCGTATATTTATTAAATAAGAAATGCCAAAAATGAATTATACTAATGTACTTAACTCATTAAAAATAATTTTAAAAATAACTAAGTGTAGAATTTAATCTGTAGCTACACGTTCCCAATAGCACTCATATAATATCCGTTGTACTATATACAATCTGAATTCGAATGAAAGTGCCTCAGTCTCGAGGGTACGAAAATCGCGGCTTCCGTAGAAAACGATCCTCGTATATAAAATACCCTCGCGCCGCCATTTCGCAACCCATACAAACACACTCAGACTCGCGCTCCTCCATATCTTTTCTCCTCTATATGTATGTCTAGTCCGACTAGAGAAAATCGACGCTCACGATCGGAAAGGAGCTGAGAGAGAGAGAGAGAGAGAGAGAGAGAGAGAGAGAGAGAGAGAGAGAGAGAGAGAGAGAGAGAGAGAGAGAGAGAGAGAGAGTGATAGAGTGAGAGAGAGAGAGAGAGACAGAAAGAGAGAGAGAGACGGACCGTTTTTATGCGCCGTCGCCGCGAGACATAATCGTAACGCGAGTCTATGTAGCACACACACACACACACACATGCGCGTGCACGCGCTATATAAGTGTACATGCACGCATAAACGGTAGCGCGTGTCCGAGCAATAAGCGCTTTAATACTTTCGAGGAGTTAACCCCTCGCCGCGCGCACGCATATAATAATAACCCCGAGAGCGACGCGCGCGCGTATCGTTGAAGCCGAAGCGTTGTGACGACGATTTATGCCGTTGCGTGCGCCCGACAATTCGACAAACTATATAACTTGACGTTTACTGACGGAAGCTAAAGCGCGCCGAGGGAGAGAGGGAGAGGGAGATAGGATGAAGGTATATAGAGGAGAGAAACGATCGGCCGGACGTTGCTCGTAACGATGTAGACTGTGCGTAAGATCGTTTTGAGTTATACGTGTGTGTTGTGCATGGTGGTATAGTGGTTAGTCGATTACCGTCTCGGTCTTATGTGTAATTTCCCTTCATGGCTATGACGATTGTATGAGATCTGGCGGGGATTTCATTTCACGCAGAACAACAGAAAGGCAGGATACTCGATGTCTATCAGATTGGTTTTGTTTGTAACTGTAAATGTGTAAATGTGTATATTACACATGTAACCAAATGTTTAATTCAAAATTTCATTAAAATTTAATGTACGTTTATTTCACCTTCTCATTCGTCACCAAACATCACGTAACTGAGCCGAAAATACAGCTTTGTTTCTTGATATATAATTTTAAGAGACAATGAAACTTACCAAACTATATACCAATACAGCGCAACATAATCATAAGCACACATTCCGCTTTTGGTTATTATCGAGCATAACTTGTGATTGGCACTCCGGCAGTTTCGCGACTTAGTGCTAATTTCCGATTACCGTAGCGATGCTTCCCCCATCTCTTTTCCATTCCTGACTGCAGAATAATAGAGGAGAGAAATAATACGGTCTTGCTCTGGTGCTTTTATATACGCTTCGGCAGCCATAACTCGGAGTTATATATATGTGTGCTTGGCTTCTTTGCTCGCGGACGAAGGAGAGAAGAGAAAGGCAGACGTCTTTCCTCGGCATGGAAGAGGGTTAAAAGCTTGCGCTGGTCGGGGTGTGCAAGGGGAAGAGGCGTGAAGAGCTGGTTTCGCTATCTCCGCTTGAGTGCATGCCTTATATGATATTAAAAAAGGACAATTTTTTTATATTTTGGAAAAGTTTAATTTGCGATGACAAATTTGACTTTTCCTTCCATTTTATATATTCACGTGAAATACGTCCCAGCGTGGATATACAACCGTACATTTCAGCGTATCCAATAAGGTCCCTTGTACCCAGCAATAATTCGAAAATATTTTGAACTTAGGGCTTCTCTGCTACAATCGTAAAGTCCGTGAAATATTCCCCATTTGGCATTCTTCCCTATCTGACAGCACCAGAGGCCGTCGAAAATCCGCAGCAAAATAAACTACTCGTCGATCCACCACATTTTACCCGGTCCCGCACTAATAATTTTGTTTTATTCACGTATGGGCGGACTTTCAGTGCAATGAGCTGAAATAAATTAACTTCAAACCCATTATGACGTTTTGGGGCGGTTCGACAGATTTTGGTCTCCCCCCTTTTACTCGCGCGCGCGTACTGGCAACCAGCCTTTTCTATTTTACGAAATCCCTTAATGCCATTTTGGGAATTAACCGTTGCATTCAACGGAGACTAAAGAGCTTTTTCCCAACTGTATAGTTTATTTTGAGTCCTTGAATAAAACTGTTTTAATTAAGGAAAACTATTATTTAAAAATTAACTTTATATAGAATTTCATCACAAATAAGAACAACGTAAAAAACAAAAAAAAAGACATATTTGTCTTAAAATTTACTCGTATTACTCTGCTGGAAATCGTCTATTTTTCGCCCATTTGTGAAACGATTTTTCTCCCATTTTCTAGCCATTTAATGGCGAGTTGACCGAAATCGCTAGAAAATGGCTAGAAAATGGCTAGAAAATAGGAGAAAAATCGTTTCACAAATGAGAGAAAACTGGACGATTTCTACCAGGGTAGTAATTTTATAAAATAGAATTATGAATTTTATGCACAATGCCTTGAATAATAACAAGAGTAGGAAAAGTTAGCAAAATTATGATAGATGCAATCGTCTGAGTATACTGCACTCAAATAAGACTCAAAAACCTCATTATTGTTTCAGAAACATTCCGCTATTTTCGGGCCGCTGTAAATAATTCGTTTGACCAACAGAAATTTAATCCACTCGGCACTCGGCACATACGGCCTATCTTTCCCTTACATCCCCCGCATTCTCGCATCCACTCGTTTCCGCGTCGCAGCGTCGAGTACGACACTGCCAGCATCGGCATCACGATCCACGATAAAAATTGCACGGGACTTTCTGTATTAAAATTGCAATGAATAATACAACGTGCCTCATTCAAATTTCCTTTCTTCCGTCAAACTCTCCTCTTCCTGACCCGCGCCGAATATATATACCTCAGCCAATCTCTCTGTCTCCCTCTGTACGTCGCGGATAAAAAGAAGCCTCTCCTAGTCTCTTCGAAATAAAATATTCACCGCAATCATGCAGAATTGGGGAAGGAGAGTGAGTCGCGCGGACAGAAACGTGCGCGCGCGCGGGAGAGACGATGATGATCGCGAGACAAGGCAAACGCACGTGCAGCGGCCCCAGAGGCGAATTCGCCGCGTCCGCCCGGGGCTGCTGCAATACGCACACATAAATGCTCGTATATACACGCGAGACGTAGAGACGCGCGCGGGAGCAGCAGCAGTTTTACGATTTTTAGCGTTCGACGATTTAACGGCGTACCTTTAACGATCTTGTGCGTCCGGCGACGAAAAGAGAGGGAGCGATATATGCCGTGCACTTTGGCTATGTGCATCAGCTTTGATCCCTTAGTCTTTCCGCCCTGCATTATCGAGTTACATCTAATCATCATAACTTGCTCGTGCCCCGGATGAAAGCCCAGGAGCCGCGCAGTCGGTTGACAGACCGCGATTGTAAAAGTTTAATATCTGCGCTTTACGAGTGCGTGACACATCTCGCTATATATATATATATATATATATATATGCTCGTATGTAGCCGGTATACATGTTCACTCGCATGAGTTCTCTCTGTCGTGTAAGCTCGACAGCCCAAAATCATGTCACTGATGATATTGGATTTGTCTAGATGCATCGTTTGTTAAATAAACTGACTCACATTTCGTTTTCAAGGTATTTTGAACTAACTTTCAATTCCATTTACTGCACTATTACCTCTTTTCGAAATGTTAATCAAAAGCTAGCTATTTTTCAGTTAACTCTGTGGCTAAAAACGAAGATTGCTTGTATTTCATAATTATCTACCAATGCGAAATAAATTATGTCATTTACATTTCATAAAATATGTATTTTAAGTAATAGTAGAACTTTTAGATGTATTATATTATGTATGCATTATATGATTTTGGCTAAAAATGCTTCCATTTAATTAACACGTTAGCTATAAAATATGGTTAATTTTCTACCAGAGAACATGTACGTATTAATTTTCTCCTTATTTAAGCTCAAATGTATAGGTAGCGTTTCTTTGCTTCCAATATGATAGTAACATTGTTGCGTATACATTTATATACACTATAGAAGTTTGAGCACTCATCACTGAGTACGTACTGTGTATATATAAATCCGAAACTTAATCAACCTACACAGCTTTCGCCATGATGCACATAACGAAATATCATCTCTCGGTCAATACTCGAATATTCATCATATCAGTCCCTTCTCAGGGCACGAGCTCGCGCTCTCGTAAACTTTTATGTGTAATAGGGGCATTCCCACGCGCCGCCGCATATAAACATCTCGTACTCTCGCGCGCATTCCCTCTTCCATGATTGCTGCGCCGCACGGGGGCCAGACAGCACGCAACGCGAGCATCGCCACCCTGTAATACTATATTACACGTACACACGCGCGAGTATTAGCCGCCTATACGGACGCGTACAATTGCAGCTTCTCGCGAGGACAATGCAGAAGTCCATCGCCGTCCTTCCCCCGCGCCTGGCTCATTCAGCCCTCCGCCTGTGAATCCCCTCTCTGCTGCACTGAGGTGTACGTGCATCTGCGGAGTCTGTGTATGTGTGTGTGTGTGTCTGTGTACGCGCAGAATCCGCAATATCCTTCAATACGCTACGCGCCCCATTCTCTGTATTATACGCGCGCGCGCACACGCACAATCGGACCAATCCGATCTCGCGCGTGTGTGTTGTGATGTGAGCTAAGGTATGCGCACGCTGAGGTAGTTAGCCGTGAGGGGTAATTCTGATCGAAAGTTTTAGTTGGTTTGATCCAGTTGCGATGGTGGACGGATGGTGTCACAGTGGATGCATATTATACGGAAAAAGAAAACTACAGATTAGGTTGAATGCGTGTCTTTGAGGTGTTATATGCGCAGGCTGTATAGCGTACAAGTGAATCAGTTAAATGAGCGTGAAATAGACTATTTAGCCGTTTCAATTTGCGAATGCAGTAGGAGATAGTAATAGTCAATTACTTAGTTGTATCAAAGCGAATAGACGATCGAAAATTCAATAATGTTTTAAAGCTTTAGGGCAAATATTTTAGAATTAAAAGGACCCCGCACACAATGTATGGAAAATAATCATTCGGTCAAATTGGATCAAACTTGGGAAAAAGATAGATCTTGAGGTCCTGAACAAAAGTTCTCATGGGCAAAACCCCCCAAAATTTGACCGAATGATTTTTTCCCATACATTGTGTGCGGGGTCCTTTGTAATTTATAAAATATTTCCATTTATTACCTCTCCCCTCGACCTGATTGTTATCGACTTTAAAAAATGTTATATACTTTTTCAATTCAAGTTTAATAAAATCTCTTCCCGAAATTCATATACATACATTGAGAAAAATGATCTAATAAAAATTACTTTAATATACATAGTAACGTCAGGACATACTTGCAATATCAAAATAATTATGTTTTATTGTAAAAATTCCTATGATGTACATAGTACTATATATTATAGTAATTTTTATTAGATCTTTTTTCTCAGTGCATTATTTTTAATAATATTCTCAATTATTTGCACAGCAACGCTACACAACGTGAACGCATATAGTATACTTATATACATAGAAACGAAGGAAGCCGAGTTAGTGCGGTCTGTATTATATGGATAACCGTAACCCGAAATAGCCGTAGGCTCGGGCTTCGCCAAATCGCGATACGCATCGAGTTCGCCGGGATAGATTCAGTTTCGGCGAGAATTCACGCTCTTTCTCTCCCTCTTGTGCGGGCTTCTCGCAGGAGAGAGTTTATACGTTCCATCACGGCGATAGATATTAAAACGGAGAAGCTACCGTAATCAGTGATATATATATATATATATATAGATGTGTATACATACAGAAACTATATGCGCGATATATCTACTAGGCCATTTTAATTAAGACGTAGCGTCCGCGGATTTCGAGCGCGGGATAACGCACCCTCCTCCGATGACGTCACGCGCGCGCCCCTCGAACACGCGCGAAATCGAATGCTGCATCTGCGGGTGCAGCGGCGATCTGCCAGGGAATTAGCATATATACTGGCTGATGTCTTAGTCGCGCGCATGCGGGATTCCATCTTTCCCATAGCAATTGGAGCGGTCGGGATGCTGGGTTATTGTAATCTGCAGATTAATAATTGCGAATATCTAACAAGATTAAAAATTTATTTATTGCAACTGGCTGTTATTCGTACAATTGAAGTTTCTTGATTTTGTTATTCGTACCTGGAAATATATTAAAAATTAAAAATGCCAGATAAAAAATAATAGAGAAATGATGTATTACAAGATATATATATAAAGCAACCGTTACGAAATGAAAGTTATAAAATGAAGATTGCTCAAGGCTTCTCGACATTTGACGTCTGAATCTGATGTTCATCCTGTTGCGAACGCTCGATGTCTGTTACAATGAGTCTCACGGTTTCTTTTGAAGCATCTGCAAAAAATATTATAATTAATGCTTTTTTAGTATTATAAATTAAAAAAATGAAAATCTACACTCTCACCTTTCGAAATCCAAATTAACGAAACACATTTCTCAAAATATTTTTGCTACAAATAACTAGAAATTTTCGTAATTTACAAAAACTTACTAAACCGCCTTATTCAGAAAAATCTCGAAAACCCGTACAAATCATTTTTCAATTATTTATTTATTTAGCCAGAGTAATACATAGTAATACGTGTTATCGTTTGCTGACTACCAGATTTGCATAATAAGACTGGAGCTGCAAAAACATCCTATAGAGGTAGTCAATGCTATCTGTACATAAGTCTAGTGTAATCACTTACAAACTAACTTAAACTAACCAAAAACTAAGATATCTCCAATGAGAAAAGAAAACAGGTATAAATATAAATATAAAATTTGACAATTTTAGTATATAAAACTAGTCCAAAACTTACGAATTTAACTAAAAAAATTTAAAAAAAATATATATTATCTATTTATCCAAATTTAAATTTACTACAATATTAGTATTTATCTATTTTTTAATTTTTGTTTTGTTGTAATTTTTGGTAATGTTTAAAGCTTTTAGGTTTGGATCCCTTTTTGGCAAACAGTTAAATACTTGAAACGCTCTGATATAATTGTTTTTATCACCAACAGCTTTTGAACACTTAGGTGGTTTTATATAGTAAGTCTTATCGGATAGTCAGTCATATTTATTTATCTGTTGAGTTTATTTTTTAGCATTGCACATTTTTCCGTACCGTTAGCCATGTGGTTAGCCTCGAAAGTTGTACTGTATTTGGAGTTGCTGAAAAAGCAATTGATGCATGTATTTTCAGATGTATCACATCACACTGTGCAGATGAATGCGGACCTGCACATTTTATACATCAATGAGTGTTTTTGCATTTCATTGTACTGTGCCTAAACCGTCCACAGTTAAACACGGCTTAACGTTGATTAGATCCCATACTTTGCAACATTGGTGTCCAATAAAAAATCTGTCTTGATTGTTTTTGATGTGTTTGTACAATTCTTTTGGCACTTCTATTATTATGCTATTATCACGCAAGAATTATCTTTATGATTTATGTGCAGTATTTTACACTCTTCATTGTAATCATCAAAGTTTCTTTCATTCAAGTCTTTTTCAAATTCTTCCAAGCTCCTATCTATTGTTTTTTAAAGAGTTTCCCGAGAGATTCTTTCTTTAATCGATGAAAATGTAATTCTATGACACCTTTTACCATAACCTACGTATTAAAAGTCCAAACTTTGAGAATTTATATTTCAAAAACGGCTCCGGTGAGGTCTTCCAAATTTTAACCACCGGTAAAGAATAACTCAATTAATCCCAGTTTATTCGAGAACTACCACTCTATTCATCTCTGCTACCACACTACACAATTTTTACGAAAATACGTATAATATACTAATTTTTATGTAGAAATAAATAGATTTTCAACAATTCTATATATTTATTCGTCTAATTTCTCTTGCTATTTTTCTGTAATATTTTATCAATTGTATACGAACAAAATGTTTGAATATGAGTACAGGAAAATTTATATTGTATTTTATATCTGAAACATCTAATCAAAATCTAAGGTAAATTGCTTTTTTTATTGTCTACCGTAATCTTCCCCGAGACAAAAAAAATATGACTCAAAATTATTTTTACGAAAGATCGCACGTGTATACGAGGAGAAGCCCCGCTCTTGGTATTCCTTAATATTTTAATAAATATACCGTGCACCTCTCGCCCTGTCACATTCCAATAATGTAAATTCGCTTTTCAATAAAGCTCGATAAAAATTCCCCGCACCGCTCTGATACTTGCATTCCCAAAAGCTCAGTCGGACGCGCGCAGATGGGCGGCCGCGAGCACGCGCAGCGCGACAGATGCCGATACATCCGCCGAGTGTCACCGACACAACTACTCCGCAATGCCTTTTTTATAAAATTCAAATTCGCCCGCGAGTGCATCGCGCGGCTGATCCTTGCCCCCGGAGGCGTCGACACACGGCGGCAGATATAGCTGTATATAGGGAGTGAGCGAGTGAAAGAGAGAGAGACAAAAAGGGGTAAACGGATTTTTTAGCCGATAGGCCGTGATGCGAGATCCGATTGAAACGCGCGCACGCGGCTCTCGGTCCATTTCCGCGCGCCGCTTTTAATGAACAAACGCACGTATATATATATATATATATATACGCGCGTCGCGGTAGAGCGGAATTTATTTACCGACGAGATGCGCGAGCGCTATTTTCTGGTCGGGATTATTGGATAGCAGAGAGAGGAGATGGGTGCGCGCGCACAGCTTTCATTTTTTTTTTCAACGGTCGATCCGTACCTTTTATTGTAGGCGGATAAAGTACCAGTGCGCTTAATGCTGCGGAGTGGATGAAGAAACGGGAATTCCAGCAGACAATGTAGTGGGCCGAAAATTATACGATTTAAATTTATTGAATTTTTCATTTATAGTCACTTTTAACAAATATAATTAAATTAAAAATCAGGTAATTTCAAGTACATAAATGTTGCAAAATAGAATATATGGAAAATTTAACTATTATGTTGAAATATTTATTGTAGTTTACACCTTCGAATTTGATTGTTTCAATTTAAAAAGTTGCCTCGAATGTACATGCAAAGTAGTTTATAATATTAATAATAGAAAGTATACGATGAAATTATTGCATTCACCAAAAAAATGTCCCAAGTATGTAACATTTTAATATCCTCCTTTCATACACAAATTAATATTAGTGTTTATTCTGTTAAAGATAAAAATAGTACAATAAGAAAATCTTTAACAATTTGTTATTAAACTACATTTATCTCAAAATCACATTAAGTTACGAATATTCCACTCAACGCTATAAATAGGAATAACTTGCACCATCCGCATATGAACCCTATCCACTGATCAAATAAACTCGGTTGATCAGTATTGAAATATACTGAATTACAAGCCCGCCAAACCGATCAATCACCGTTGTATTCTCGCTCTATTTAACTTCCTTTTGCGCTCAACACTCACGCCTTACAAAACTCGGCGTATCGCGTGGCGCAATAAGTAACGCGCGGCACGCGTGCACCCCTACATAGGTAAACCCGATATCTGTCTCCGCTTTTTCTCCTCGATTGAGTGTCGAATAGAGAGATTTTCCGCGGGTTCCTTCATTTTTTTCCTCCTCGCCGTAATAAAGACAGCAAACAGCGAGGAACGTGATCCTTCCTCCCTCGAGGTTCCTTGCCACACAGACACGTACGCGCGTGTACATATATACATATATAGGTATCAGATTACGTCCTTATCTGTGCTCCCTCTCTTTCGCGCTCGTCTTTCCCGCACATATATCGGAGTCAGCGACGCTGTTATTTGCGCGCCTAGCGACCGGGGCCATCGTCTTCGCGATCTTCCCGCTCCATTGACCCAATTTCCCCTCAATTTGCCCCGGGGAACAAATGAAGCGCGCCGAGCGCTAAATGAATCGGGACATTTATTTGGCGTAGAGAGAGCAAAAGCACCGAGCCGATTCCGTGTCATTAGTCTTGCGGAAGAGTCGCATGTGTCGCGTGGGTTGACGTTAGCACACACACACACACACGTCCCTTTATCTCGGCGATGCATGTATGTGCTTGTCGGCGAACCAGCGACGTTGTATCTTGCCAAGGCGAAAATTCGATTTTGATTTAGAAGGGGAGCCGGAACATTTGTCTTGTGCGCGTTAGTTTAGTGAGCAGTCGAGCGTTCATTAGGAAAAAAAATTGCCGCTAGTTAAAGAAATTGCTATTTTAATATACAGCTGTGTATACGTTCAGATATATCTGCCGATATGTTTATGCGATTATTTGGTCAGGGTGTATCACACTATACCACATATTGAATCTATTCAAATTTGCATAATATTATATTCACATATGATGTATTTGTTTCTATAAAAAGTAATTCTTTAATAAACGAAATCTTAAAAAGGAAAATAAACCAGCTTATTCCAAAAACTAGCAGTACGAAAATATAAGTCTCGCCTATAAAACGCGCGCTCGCGCGAAAGATTAAACAATTTATCAAACAAGAGCACTATTACTTTAACGCTGCAAGCCAAGATAAAATTAATGGCACCGCGGGCGTAATACGGGCCGCGCGTGTACTATGCCTCCTCCTCGTAAAAAGCGCTCATACTTAAAATCCTTATACGGGCGCGACACATAAAACAGTTAAATTTCCCGTCCATTAGGGAAACTGCAGCTTTTCTTCCGTGAGAGAAGCTCTCTCTCTCTCTCTCTCTCTCTCCCTCCTCTACGTGCGCTCTCCTTTTTGCGCCGGCGGAACGACAAAGGCGAGACATTTCTCTCTTGCATTGCAATACGGGGGCTTTCTTTGCATTCGAATGCGGAGTATATATTCCGAGCCATTATCATAGAAGACGAAAAAAGGGAAAGGAATAAGTATATTGTCAGCGTTGACGAGAAATCGGTCCTATATCGCGGTTTTGCGGCCCAGTCATTAGACCTTTTCCTCCCTGCGCCTCGAATGGATTTGCATATACTGTACAGGGAGGCGGATGGTGAGAGTACGGAATAAGGCTTCGCGTATATACGAGTCGTAAAGCTTGCGGAGACGCGATCCCAACAATCGCGACGGAAGGAGCTCGGGGTTGTTTCCATCTTTCGTGCGGATAAGAGATTCAAATGCATCCCCCGGTTCTCGAATGCCTGACGTTTTTAGGGCTCGTAATTTTTCGTTATGGGGGTATACCACGCGACGCGCAACTTGATAAATCAATGGAAGTGTTCGCTGTCGTAAATCCACGCGCCGTTTAGGTTATAGTTTATTTATCTTATCCGCGGGAGTGCGTCGCTTTATACGTGTCGGGATATGTACTTATGAGGATTGTATTATTTGAATTATGCTGTTATTATTTTAATAGAATAAAATATTTATACAATAAAAAATTGATTATATATAAATTTAATACAATAAGATAATAACATTAATTTTTAACTATACTTAAGAGTTAAGTACTAACTCATTAAGCGCGAATACAATATTTCTCGCATGCATTGTCATTACTAGAATAATACCGCACCCTTTACATTAGTTTTACAGTGTGTTCAGGAGATGTTTCTCAAGTACCCACTTCCTATTTTCTTTCTCGCGGTTCTCACGGTCTAACTCGCACACCCCTTTCTTTTCCAACAGCAGGCAGTTATTCCACCCCTGAAACGGCGCGCAACATGTCGTTAACAGATTTTTCAGTCGCCGCGTATAAAAGCCGTTTTGAAAAACACCTCCTCCTCCTCGCGGCCATCCCCCGCTATACGAAATTCAAAGCTATATGGTTAGCGGTGCTTACAAAACGTCGTATCCTATACGCGTTTTCAACTCTCTCTCTTTCTCTCAAAGTACAGCGAGAAGAAAGTGCGAAATTGAAAGCTTCTGTTGGCAGTGAAGTGCCGGGCGTGCACTCGACTGAGCGGCGCAGCGAATCTCTTTTACCTGGCCGAACAAAGGGATGAACGCCGTGTGAAAAGGAAGACGCGGCAGGCATTTTGCAAATTACACACTCGGGAGATATGTGTATGTACGCGGGTGCGCTATACTGAGAAACGTCAAAGGGAGTATATATGATGGCGTTTCAGTTTCAGAGAGGCGTTAAATCTTTCTGCTTTCCGAACGCGCTGGAAACAACATTTCAGTGCACGCGCGGGGTTCTATAATGGCGCATTATGTTAATCACACGGTGAGAATATTAGATGTACGCTCACGACTGTATAATTACTAATTAAGAGGTGGCTTGTGATAGTTGCTAAAGCTGTAGTATCGCACGCTTACAGTGCCAGCTGGTCTCGTTTTTATCTTTAATGATATACATAGTTTTAGGCTAAAAAGTTTCAAAAATTACATGGCCGATCAAACAAAAGAAACGAAGTTATACAATAATGTATTTTTGAATAAAAAGGCGAGTATAAATCTATTGCTTATTCTACCATTTTATTCTGTCGCATATGTGAAGATAAACGATATGGTCTATATACATAAAAAGAAAAATATATCCAATATCTCAAAGAAAAACGCAAAATCATTCGGCGAAAAACTGAAACCCGCTCCATTTGTCGCGAACCTCGGTCGGTGCTCACACCCCTTGCGACAATAATCCATCTCGGACAATTCCGAGCGTCAACAGAGCCCACGAGCGAAAAAACACACGAGGCGATCACCCATCGCTCACAATAACCGCGCCCCTCGAACCCTTTTTTTCCCCGCGTTGAACAAGAAAAACAAGTTTCTTTCTCTCCGCATGATGAGTCAAGATCGGCGGCTTTTCCGCAACGCTCTTTCTTTCTCCTTCCGGCTCCCTTCATCATTCACGGAATCGTTAGGATATATACCTTTGTGCGCGCCGACAAGTGTTCCCGTATACACAGGCCCAGTGGCCCACATGCTGCGCTCGAGCAGACGGTATCTCCCGCTCCTGCGCCAGCGACACACAAGCCCTTTTTTTCTGCGCGCGAGCGAATAATGAAGAAGGGGGAGGACGGCGTGTTTATATGACACGCGGGGAAAAAAATGCGCGCTCACGCGAAGGGGTTCCATCGTGTCTCAGTAGGTCAATGTGTATCTTGAGTTTCTCGAGTTGGCCGCACGTAAGTGATGGGGTGCGCGCGATTGCTGCGACCCGATATGATTGCTTCGTTACTGTGAGTGCGACTGTTGGTATTATATATATAGATTTGTCTTTTGACGGAAATAAACGAGTTTGTGAATTTTTGAAGTTTCAATGCTCTCGCGACTGTGACAATTGTTGGAAGAATAATGCTCGATTGCACTCAATAATACTGTTTATAAAAACAATGGTATATGCATTTTAATAAGGACTCAGCCTGAAATCCGTAGAAGGTATAAAGCATATTCTCTGCAGCAGAATATACAAAAAAGGATTTTCATTCATTCTTATTTTTATTTTGTCTTTTCGAATATTTCCAGTAAGAACTCAACTCTATAGAGAGTATATTTAATATTCAATTAACTTTACACCAACGGGCAATACGAGTCGTAATAAATAATAATAATAATAATAATAATAATAATAATAATATTAATTCCGGTAAAACATATAAACCGTTCTAGAATTATTATTGTTGTCTATTGTTATTTACTTTATTCGTATTTCAAACAATTTTTTAAAGTTTTCTCGGTGTGTATCGTACTTCGTTAAAATCACACGGAAAATAAAATTGAATTTTTTTGTAACTCATTCAACTCCATTCTATTCAAGAGTAAATAATATTTTTTTAGTCAATCATTTTATTTCATTTTCATATATAGTGTTCGCATTATTTATAAATTGTTAGGAAGAATTTATATTTTATGAAACCGTGTCTCTCTCTAGCAAAACGCAAAAATAACTATCTTTTATTTAATATTTGCATGGAAAATCTTTCTCTTTAGAGGGATGTTTCATTTTTATAGAGAGTAAAGGGTAATAAAACAATGACGTTGGCGTGAGCATATTGAAAAAATCTCTTTTGTTTACGGAAATGTACTGTTTGCTTTTAACAATGAACAAAAAATATAACTACGAACATCGTTAAAATTGAGTAACCATGACGGGGCGAAATATAATACTTCTGGGAATTGTGCGAACAGTGTAATGCACCATTTTCTTGAAATTGCAACGTCAGAATCATCTGACAGAAGGGTTCGGAAGAAGGAAAGGGTAAAGAAACACTGTCACTCTGTTAGAAATTGAAATCTTGTTTGTAGCATGTAGCTACGAAAACCCGCAACAAATAGGGGCGAGTAAATTTCCGGCCGATGACTATGATGTTTCTTTGATTTGTATCATTCAATCAAACGATATGTCGAACGTGAGAAAGATCCGAGGCGTGATTCCTAAATTGTTCAATTGAAAAAAACGGATAGATGATTCATCACGTTTTTGCAATGTAACGGTATCTTTGAAAAAGTGTTTTTTTACTGCTGAGACAAATAAAGGGGTCAGAATTCCTACACACAAAGCTGTCATTCTGTTAAAATTATTATTTTTCAAAGCTTCAGAAAACCAAAGCCGCATCTTCAAGAGAACAAATTTTATAAAAAAAAAAATTGTACATAATTATCTTTTACTTGATAAAACTGAGTTTTTCGCATAATTTTTCCACTTAACCCCGCAAATTTCAATTCATACTTGGCGACCTTTTCTCGCTTATATGCACCGGACGGGCGTTTAAGTCGAGGTAATAGCGCAGGCCGCTGCCTACAAGAGGTAAACTTTATTTAGCGGGAATGACGCGAAAACACGCTGTCAGCACGCCTGTAAAGTACGAGCTACCGTCGCGGCCTCTTCCCCGCGTCCACGAACGCGCATAAACCTTCTTTGAAGGCGCGAGAGCTGCTCCTACACCGCGTAAAAGGAGGAAAGTCATCCTTCTCGAGGCAGAATCTCCTCCTCTGCCCTGCAGTGCAGCAGTCGCGGGGCTGTGTAGGTAAGCGAGAACGAGAAGTTGGACTAATTTAAATATCAGTTTGGCGAGGGTGGCTTGTAAATCTATCCAGCTGCCGGTGAGCGGGCGAATTTATGGCCGCGTACACCGTCGCGGATATGGATGTTTTATTTAGTAGGACGATCTCGCACCTTAAAACCGCCACTTGTTCGCTTCGCGCTTATATACTCGCCCCGCGATTTGCAGCCTTACTCGACGTGCTTTCTTTGCTCCTTGTGTGTACGCGAGCCGAACTTTTTGCTCTTTCGAGCTGGAAAATATTAAATGCGAGATAAGTGCTAAAGTTTATAAATCACACAGGAACAGGAGCTGATGAAAATTAATGGATGGAGTATAATTTCTTTATTGTTCTTCATTTCCTTGAGTTCATTAAAATAAATATAATTAATAAAAATGTGAGTTAATGAATATGTTTTATTTTCTAAAAACCATCATGTAATTATTTTATTTACCTTATAACAATTTATTTCGTCCTTTGTAATTTGTATTCGGAACGGTCATTGAAAGTTTGTGGAAATGGTTTTACGATAGAAAATGCACAGCAATCACCCTAAGATCGTCCGTTTGCAAATACAGCAATCAGATAAAAATTCTACTCCCTCTCGTTTCATTGAAACTTCATCTCCTTCCTCTTCATCTCTCTCGTGCGTTCGCATCGCTCGTTTTCTCTTTTCCCCATTCTCGCCTCTCGCTCTCTTCTTCGTACAAGGTGGCCTCATGAATAAAATATCGGCGTTAATGCCCGCAGGGGCGCGCACGGGTCGCCAGCAGCACGCACAGCACGGGCGACGCGTTTTTCTCGATCCACGCGACGAAAAAAAAAGTGAGCGATTGCACTCTGCATTTGGGGAAAGGCTCGTAAATAACGCGGAGTGCGCGCGCGCCCGAGAAAATATAACGGCTCTCTCGCCCGCCGCGCTGGACGTGTTTGTCGTCCGGCGGCAGTCGCACTGCATCTCTTTCTGTCGCCCTCTCACGTTCGCACTGAATTATACATGTAAAGGCGCGTGCTCTATATGTGGAATGCTCTATATGTGGAGCTGGAATCTTCGGATCGGAGCTTTCATATCAGGCTGGTGGTGAGCTTCGGGGTTGGGGTTGGGGGGAAAAAGTAAGCGAGTTATTACGGCTGCTTGAGCGAGCTGGTGATTTTCATCGAGGCAGTCTTAATGATGGATAGTGTCTCCAGGTGAATTTTGAATACTTATTTATTATGTTTCTAGACAGCATTGATTTCAGCAGGTTATTTTTAATTAGCTGATACTATTATTAAAGATTGCTATAATAGTGATTATCATTGATATTTAAACTGCATTACTTACAAAAAACGTCGTTTAAATCTTTACAATTAATATTCTAATTGATAAAGGAACTTTGCAAAAGACCATAATTTTATGTAACATACCTAACGAAATACTACTTTTGATAACAAAATTCTTTCAGAAATAAACGACAGCTACAACTAATTCCTTAAGCGCGTCGTAAAAAATGGCGACTGTGTATGCTGAGCGAGTAAAAACTTTTCATTGAAAAGTTATGAATGATTAAAATACATTAGCATTCCGAGAAAGTTCACAAAGTTCGGAGCACGCACGCGCGCCCGTTCGAAAGAGGGCGAAACTAATTTGAAGTCCGAGTGCCATTCGAATTTTTGCATCTTAAGCGGCGAAAAGATCACAAATCGTTTGAAAAGTTTCGAAAGCGAAACGCTCAGTGAAGTCGCCAAGGGGGTTACCCCTCTCGTCGTCGTCGTCATCGTGGGCTTAAACTTCTGCCGGGAATCTGCATTTTATTATTTCTGCCACGGTAGTTAAAGGCAAGTCCCGTCGCCCTTCCTTTTTTCCTTAAGGCTCTCGGTAAAACCGACACATTCTCGCTCCTTAACTCATTCCCCTTTCCTTTCCACTTCGATGTTTACAGTCTACTTGGTTTTCTTGATTTTTTTTTAATACACTCGACGAATTTCCGAGAATCGTATGTTAGTTTATACGTGAAAGTATAAATGGAAAATAACAGAGGTTAGAATATTGTCAAAATTTAGAAAATAGTTCACGAGATGGCATGAGAATAAGAAAAAATAATACCACAGCTATCCCATTTCTGAAATTCCGGTCTGAGATGGTTCAGACTCATACTACTTCAGCCGTACAAATACTCCTCGCATTACGCGGGCCAAATAAAACCCGCAATCTCGTTCAAACTAAAGGGAAAAGTTCGCCGATCGAAATCTCTCCGCACTTTTATTTACCGACTTCACCGCTTGTTTCTTACACTTTCAACTCCCTTCCCCGTCTCATCACTTACTCGCGCGCTCTTTTATCCTCCCATCCTCGTCCTACTCGCGTATACAACTCACTCATTTTCCACTCCCACTCCGGATCGCGTTTCCCAACTGTCTTTACGACTCTCTTTGTTCCGTTTCTTTCCGCTCGCGACTACGGGGCATCTCCCCTTCCTCTCTCCCTATACACTTCGTCCTTTCATCCGGCACGCGCGCGCGCGCGACGGATACGAGCGGCTATTTGCATTCGCGGTTGTAAAGAGGCGAAAAGCGATCATCGGCATTTATTCGGCGTGCCTATAATAAAGAAAGCGCCTCCCCTTTCCACACCTTCATCCACCGAAGGATAAACTTTCCAGGCATCCCCCACGGCGTAGATATATAGTTTTTGGCGAAGCGGGGTGGGAAGGGGCTCTTAGCGGAGCTTATGCTCCGAATAAAGTTTAAGTAAAGCTAAGCGAACGAGCCTATATTCCCTCTCTTTATTTTCTCGCGCGCGCGCGCGCGCCACTTTTTTGTCCTCCCTCTCTCCGCGCGCGCGACGCACACTCGACCTCTCGCTTTATGTGAATAAGCTAGCTCGCGAACGTCATCTTTATCTTTATACCTATATACATATATATACGCGCCGCAGCTGGGGGTCCGCGCGACGCGCGCGTTTTAGAAGCTAATTTCCTCGCGGCGCATTCGATTTTGACGGGCGATCGTTAACACCCCCGGCGAGAGCGCAATAAGTTACTGCCTCGGCTGACTTTATGCCGTCGTCGCTGAGAGGCGCGCTGTTCTCCTTTCTTTTGCCGCGCGATGACTGCCTTCATTTTTTTTTTATTTTGCATCGTATAATATTTATTTCACTCCGCGGTTATCACTTACTATAGACGAGTGGCGTGTGGAGGAGAGAAAGACGGGGAAGTGTGCGGGCAAGGGAGACTTTTTCTCTCGCGCGGATTTCTCATGTTTATGATATAGTCGTGGCCGCCGAGCTTTTGAATTTATTCCAGGGGAAAGCCATTGGAGAGGAGGGTTATTACGCGCCGATGCTTTGATTTTCACGGGGAAGAGAGTTATGTGCATGGATTTTTCACGAAAAAAATATTGGTTATAGTAAAAATATTGTTAAACATTGAACATCATTAACAAACAGGATGTTTTTGTTAGTAGTGTATACATTCGATAAAAGTATGACGTTCAAATGCACAATAATCAAAATAGCTATACTTCTCTTCCTCCTTTTCCAAAATAACAATTGTAGCTATAAATTTCGCATTAAATTGTCTATATACATTCAAAAAGGCATTAATACTCACGTTCGCGCGGCGAAGTTCGCAACTGACGAGAAAACAAATTGTAACAATACATATAACTTCCGCGGCACTTATAGCACTAACTGCATTCCTCGCATCGGAAATGCGCTCTAATTCAAGAATTACAGCCTATTGGCGCGAGCCCGTAAAAAGCGCCCTCGTAAAGCTGGCAGTAACGCACGACTCGCATCGGATTGGTCTCACCGCGCGCGCGGTGAAACGGTCGTACATAATACAGAGCGAGATCGCTAACCAGGTCTGCATATTTTATGCGCCGATATTCCGCACGACCGCGGCTTCTTTACGGCTCGTATAAGAAAGAGACGTGCGGCACCGTGAACGTATATATATAATATATATATATATATGCGCGCTAGCGGCTGTGACTGACAGTAGCGGTACGGCGCGAAAAGGAAATAAATATTGCGCCTGGTGTATATAGGGTTGGGTCGTGCACTGCCGGCGAAACGATTCAAAACAGGCGCGCGCATGGCTTCGAAGTTTTCCCCTTTGCTTTTTTATACTTTCAAAACAAAATTTATGTATAATTCGCTTTTTAATATCAAGAGTGGATATATATGTATTGTTATGATTTCGAGATATTTTCGTAATTGTATACGCAAATAATGTATGTATAGAAGAAAGTAAGATTAAATATTGATGGTTATAAAGAGTTACAATATATACATAGGTTCTTCACACCAAACATTTGAAAAATTATAATACTTTTTAAGTCAATTTTATCAAGAATAAATATAGTTTTATTAGTAGATATATCATAATGAAAGATTATAGGTGCATCAATCATTCCTTATAGTTCGGAATAGTAAAAGCATTTATGACCCGATTAAAGGATACGCATGTGCTTATGCAGTCAATAAATTTTTTTTTTTTTTTGTAATGATATGTGACTTGAATTTTCGGGTATTTTACTTACAGTTCTAAGAGGATAAAAATACCATAATGGTTTGAATGTTACTATAATATAACATGTAAGTAAGCTTCGAAAAGTAATATACAAAAATGAAAAATTATTAGTATTTAGCATGGTAATTCTATTTAATTTATTCGCAATTCTCTATCAGTTAATAATTTCGCACAAAGCCTATAACGCTCGACTTTATTACCCCTTGCATAAAATATTCGATCGTCGCGACAAAACTTCTCGCAATGAGGCACTTTACCAAGAGCTAAGGACTTTTTTCTTCTCTGTGACTGTATACGCCAGGGTAAGAGAGGGTTCGAAGCGTTCAAAGGAGAGAGCGAGAGAGCGAGCAGTCACCGTTTATTATTTGCCGTTTTTTATTGGTTCGAGAGACGCGCGCGTGCGCCTATAAGGTCTCGCATAATGCACCATAAAAAGCTCGCGCGCGCGCACGTCGCAAGGTTTTATGCGGCCTTCCCCTGCGCGCGCGCGCGAGTGCAATCCGCAAAAATCGTTGTCGTGCTCGGAACACGCGCGACTGCTCTGCTTCGGCTCGAAGAAAGGAGTATAAAGGAGAGTCGGAGAGTGCAGCGGGTAAGTGTCCCTATTATTGATAGGGATATTATTTGCCGGCTTCTATAACCGAGGATATAATGTATATACCGGAATTGTTTGTCTATATTATTTTAACGTCGATTGTATTATATTACGAATGTATATATAAGGTATTATTGATGTGAGCATGAAGTTGAAATTTAGGTATATCTTAATAATATTTTACATTACCTATTCATTTTAATACATAAATTGAATTTTATTGTGCTACTTGTGATCAGTGTAAGGAAATTTATTCTGAAAAGAAATAAAAATTTTATAATACTTAATACTTATTGACTTCTTAGATATAAATTTATATTTAAAAGTTAATTTATTTTACAATTCACTTGTTTTGAAACTAATCCTTGAACGCCCATACCACTATACCTATCCTTGACAGGCAACGAACACGTTATTGCTTTCTGATGTTTAATAAAGAAAAAAAACACTGGAATATCCACGCAGAAAACACACTTCATCATATTGTTCGGTGAAGTATAACGTGCTGTGACATTGACATCCCCTTAAGGGTCGCGCGGGGCAAAACCAGGACAAAAGTAAAAGCGCAAGTGCACACGCAGAGTGCACGCAAGGCTTTCCCTGTTACTCCTTTCTTCTTCGTTTTTTCCCTCTATCCTCTCATTCCACTTCTTCTCCGATCCGGCGCAATTAGGTCAAGTGGATCGTTAAACGCGCTGCATACGCCCTCCCCGTACGCGCGTTCACGTATACGTATACACATACACACATATGCGTATGTACGTGTGCGTATATCGAGCGAGCCGCGCATGCATTAATTAGTACGCCATTGTTGCGGCAATCGCCACTCGGCTTCGCGCATGCATCATCCGGTCATTGTAATTGTGAATTATTATGCGCGTCCGCGGCGCGGCTGTGTTACATATATACCGCGCGTCTAGGCGCGTTTTATATTATACATAGCACATGATTTCGCGCCGGTTGCATCGAGAAGAATCTTGAAGCAGTGGTGACAGTTGCAGATTGATTTTTGAAAATTTAAAAGGGCGATTTGTGCATTCGCGCGTTGAGGAATGTATGGGAAGGGTCGGATGATGCTGATTAAATGTCATACTTTGACGATATTGGTTCCCCGCTATACTACTACTGCACGCATTTTGTAATAGGATGGATGATCATTAAAGGTGAGTTTGCAGAGGTATTTTAAACGGATATTTTGTAATATCCGTCGACTGATACCAATAATTTTATATGAATCAGTGAATACAATTTTAAAATTTAAGCGAATCAACATAATTCCCTTATTTAGGTGCGATATTAGAGTTATAAAGTGAATAGATGCAGAAGCAAAGCATTATTGTGTAGAATCCATACAAGAAAATAAAGCATTTATGCATGAATAATAAATCAAGAAATTATAACAGAAAAATCAGACTTTTAATGACTGAAATTAATAAGCGATACGGTATCAACATGTTGCTCGAGTTATTATAATTGGCATTTAGCATTAAAATGTCAGTACCACCAGTACCTCATTTATCATTAAACTTACCTCGTATCAATACTGAAACTATATTCTGAAATCCGTATAGGCTCATTAGTTAGATATATGATTTAAAACAGTTAGAAAAAATATTCAACTGCTTTAATAATGAAAGAGCCTCCATAAATTTTCATTTAAAACTCGTTTAGCGCAACATTGTGCGCTAAACCAATTTTCAGCAATGGTAAAAATTTTCCGGCCACAGCGAATCAACTATAACTCAAACCGCTTTTTGAAATTACATATTATCCTGATTACATTTTCATAGAAGTGCGATAAAATCTGCATAAAGACGCGTGCAAAAACCGGAGTGATCCCAATAAATTATACATTAATGTCCCTCTTAAGCTCGCGCCGGCATCGTGCAAGTGTTGAAAGCAATACGAGCGGTGAAAGAAAGTCCGGACTCGCGCAGAAACGATCAGCCGCTCGAAATAAGTAACTGGTGCGCCCGAGTCATGTGTATTATATGAAATTTCAGACTGAATCATGAACAGTGTTTGTACTAAATGCGCAGTATATGGATCCGAACGGAAAAGTGTGATCGAGGATAAAGAGACAAAGATGTCATAGATAAACTTGTTGCGCCGTGGCGAAACGATGATGGATGAAGATGACCATGCGCGAGCCAGTGCGAAGCCGTTGAAGGACACGCGGTATAAGCGTATTTATAAATAAACTGCGGAAAATCTTTTATATAAGTAGACATACGTTTGTATATAGTTTTATCGACACTAGTTAAACATGTGTCATCAAAGCATTATTATTTTATAAAAATCTGTATTTAAAATATATTTTTTATTTACTAATACGGTAAAAGACGATAAAATGAGTTTACGTTGCGCTCTATAATACATTCAAATACGACCAATACTCACGCGTTTTTTAACGCACGCTGAGTCAGCGAAAAAAATAAAAACCTGGCGAACCATCATTGTCGCCCTCTTCTATTGCAGCGCGTGTCAAAGACTCGCAAACTTTTATCACCGCAACGTTAAATAAAGAAATATAAACCGGCCGAGCGGGCATTAATTTTTCGCCGTGTATACTACACGATGTATAAGCAGTGATGGAAGACAGCATTAGGATCTAAAACTATATAGCGACCGCAAGTGTTGGTCCTGAAAAATTTTAACGCCGCAGCACAGGCATAGCCGAGTCCAGGCTGCTGATCCTTTACGAGGCTGTGATTTATTTTATCGAACCGAAGGGCCGGGTATACACCGCGGAATTAAGCGATTTACGAATCGACGCGATTCGCGGAGACGTCGGTCAAGGAGGGAAGGGAGAGACGTTACGAGCCGTTAAGTATCGGGTGACAGAGCGGCGGATGGACGACGGGTGTAAAGCAAGGAGTGGCTTCTTTTTTAACGCCCTGATTTACGCGCGCGCGCAAAAGCGTCAGATATAAATATTTTGGTACCGCGTTGGTAAATGCTTCGTGTGCCGTTACTATACTGCGTCGTAATGTATTCATTACGATAATAAAAAGTTTTGATATTATTTTTTCTAAATTAAATTATTATGTAAATAAACTAAGTTATTAGTATTTTACTATAATGCTTGTTAGTACTATTTGGGAAGAAATGATTACTTACACTGCAGACTATATTAATTACGATGAATCTAAACTTATTTTCATTCAATAACGGTCGCTGCATGCAACAGATAAGAGCGTTTCAATTGTATTATTTATTCATTCATAAAGATTGTTTGTAATCAATTTCTTCAACATCAAGTGCATTGTAACCTGGATAGTCATGCCAATTATTTTTTGATAAGGTTAAAAATATGGGGCCTTCCATCAACCAGGAAAGCCACCACCTAATGGTGAACCTGAGTCCTTTGGAAGCCCCAGGTCCTGTTTCTCCGCTCAGTACAGCAACAGAGTGTTTTTTCAGTCCTCGGCTGCACCACCGCGTACCTTCACATTACCGCTCGCCCAGCCATTTCTAAAAGAGCCAACTAACACGAACAGTATGTCATTCCTATCGATAGCTGCAGCGAGTGTCTTTTCAGTCCTCGGCTACAGCGCCGACCTGCTTTCTGCACTATCAGACTCTCGCAATCGACCGTATAAAGGCCATCAGTAGCATGAGCGTCAAGCACCTTTTTGGGGACGCGGCTCCTTTCGATAAATCGATGGTCTGTCTGCGCCCCACGAACGATTGAGCTGGACGCTCAGATGTAAGGTGCGAGGTATTATTTTGATCGCGAGTTGTGGTGTAGTGTGAGACACGTAGCGGCGTGATGACGAACCAACTGGTTGCCTGATAATGCTAATGTTTTGATTGCTCGTATATACTTCTATACTTATAAATATATAGTTGTATGACTATGAAATGTTCGGTATTTTATGACAGATAATATTTTCGTTCGCGATTTCTAAAAGTTTGCGAAAATAATAAAAATTAATGTTAAAATTAATGTATTCGTAATACTAAATGGAAGGATTTGAAATTCCAATTAAATGATTGACTCGTGTCATTAGTATTAAGTGCCGAAGTTCTGTTTTGTACGTCGCACAATACAGCTGGATGTTTTCATAACACTGAGTGATTTTAAAATTGCCAAACACGCGGCGACACGAATATCCGCCGAATAATCGTAGTCCTCAATACGCAGCGGTGCGCCCATTGAAACCCCGAAAAAAAGGTCTCCCGAAATAATTGTCAGAAAAGCAAACCGTGACACTGAAAAGAGCGCTGCGCGCCTCGTCGCCGTCGCCTTCGTCCTCTCGCACTCCATCAGGAATATTTTAACCCGAAGTCTAACGCGCGCGCGCCTGGAGTGTCTCGTTATGAATAGAGCGCGAGAGGACGGAAAAATAAAAGGGAAAGCGAAAGCGCGCGGCGCGGGGAAGCCGAGCGCGAACGCGCGAAAGAAAGAAGAGGGCGAAAGCGGAGAGAAAAGAGAACCGCAATATTTTCAGCCGGTTCGTTGGCTCGCTCGCGAAACAAGTCGGAAGGAAACTCTCGCTCTCTCCCTCCTTCGCGTATATACGACAACTCGATCCTGCCGGCCCTAGCAACTGCCACCGTCCTCGTCGTCCTTTTCAGGCTGCGCTTCGGTTCGCCGTCGTTTTAATTTTCTTCGCGGCTTGATTTCGCCCCTCTCGACCACCTACCGCCGCATCTCGTTTCTCTCCTTTTTGCGCGCGCGCGTGCTCGCGTCTTCGCTTGTCGAGGAGTGTAAAGTCTCTCTCTCGGTCTCTCCATCTTTCTTGCTCTCTCACTCTCTCGGCACCCTCGGCTTAAAAAATTGATCCGATATCTCGCTGTGTTGGCCCCGCAATCCCCCGGGACTGAAAGGGACAATGCCGGCAGAGAGAGAGAGAGCGAGAGATATGGGAGAAGGGGACGTTATACAGCAGCAAAGGGGAAGCGAGAGAGAGAGAGAGAGAGAGAGTATAGAGTTGCGGGGAAGAAAGCGAGAGACCAATAAAGAGCTTACGTCCTGGGTGAGCGCGAGGCAAATCTGTTCAATTTGATTTTTTAAAGGGTAAAAACTAATGACTTTTGAAATTAACCATCGTGCGCGCACAGTTCTTCGATTATTGGTTTAGTAATGTGCATTTGCATTGACCATTTTTTGAAAGAAAATTTAACTTTAACTCATAAGTTGTTTACGATATTAGGCATGTAAGCCTAAATCAGTTTAAAAAAGACTGTATTACATGATCTTCACTTTAGGGAATTAGAAAATTACAAGTGCACATATAGTTTGCTAATGTCGTGCAACAAGTTCAGTTCAAGTCGTTTGTACCCTTTCTAATACTACTTTTCGTCGCCTCCTATACGAAAACTAGAAGGTTTCGTTGCTTCCGAGATAAATATTTCTGATCTGCTCAGGCTTTATTGAAAACACACACACACATGTGTTTTCATCATACACAGTGATGTACCTGCATCGTAACCTTGAAAGCTTTGGTCATCTTTTTTGTCAAAGTTTTAAGAACAAGATTTTAAACCTCCAACTGTAGTACATATTTGTTTTTTAATAGTTCTCTTAACTTTTTTAATTTCTTTTTTAGTTTTCGCAGAAATTCTTTTTTCTTTGATATTTTTCCAACTATAATAATTCATTTACTTGTGCTTATAATTATTCCATACTTTATACCCTTGACTACACCAAATAATATGTGCTTGATAAAGGTAATAATTGTATTACCGAAACGTTGCACAGAATGAATTAAATTATCTTGTGTACTCATTATTTCATCGATTCCCTTAAGAAATACAATGAACATGGGTGATAAAGTCAACTACAATATAATAACTAATACTTTTATCATCGCTGATATCACTAAAATTTATCACATTATTTACACATAAATCACATTTACGTTGCAGACATCTCTCAGTTTTATGTTCACATATCAAACAAGAAATAAATTGTTGTCCTTTTCGTTTCTCCTATAATATGTAGCTGGACATGCCTTACAATTTATTTTATAGACAACTTCGCTAGTGTTGATTTTGTCTAGCTCGTCTAGTTTAATTACGTTATGTAGTTTTTTGTATACATATATTACTTATTATCGCTTCATAAACAAGTACAATTAGTAATCTATAATTAGTAATTATATAATTAATATAATAATAATTAATATACACTCACACGCGCGCATACACATACATACTTACACACATATACGCGCACACATATATATGTATAAAATCAAATATCAATAGGGAACAACTTCCTCAATTAATATTACGAACTTGTTCTTATTCCAACACACCCGTCTCGCCATTCGAGAATGCAAAAAAAAAAAAAAAAACGAGAAAGACAGAGTGCTCGCCCGGAGAGAGAGAGAAAGATCAAAATAAGCCGGTTCAAGGGAGATAAAGAAAGTGCGCAAGCTCCAGGGGGTCCGCGGGCCGCCTCACGCGGTGATTATATATCCGTCAACCCCAAAAAACTTGCTATGGAACGACGCTCCTGCGTCCTTTCTCATCCCCTTGCTGCCGCCTCACCCCTCCGCCTTCTTTATCCATCGCCACCTCGCGCGCGCGCGGCAGTCGAATGAGAGAAAAAAAGAATCTTTCGCGCCGTCATCCCTCCGCTGGCTCCTTATCCGAGCACTTATATTTAGCGCGACGACGAGAGAGGAAGATATATCCTTTATGCCTGGCGCGTTAAGGCGTATACACGCGTACGCCGCCACTCCGATGATATTGAAAACGCGGTCTTTCCACCAGTACGCAATTTTTTCTTCTTTTTTTTTAATCTTTAACTTTATTCTTCTCGTCGCACCTCCGATACACACGTATAAACACCCGCGCACGTACAATAGCGCTTTTGTGCGCAATTCCTCGAGTCTAGAGTCGTCTCTCGTGCGCTCTTTTTCCGTTATCGAGAGAGAGGGAGAGCTGCTTAAATGAAAATAGGAGTGGGCGAGGACGAGGAGAGGCCTTGATCATGATGTTTCAATCGAGCTTGCGACTTCTTTCTTGCGGACGACGGCGTACGGTTATGATGTGACTTGAAAGAGGAGACAGAGGGGATTGAAGCTCTGCCTTTCCTTCCGATACGGACTGTTTGTATGCAGACGTGGGACGGAAAATTGTTTTGCAGAGGAGCTTTTGTTGGCATGGTATTCCTTGATTTAAGAAATATTTCCTCTTTGAAGTTATAAGTAATAATAAAACAAAATAAAGTATTTTATATGAAAAAAAAGAATATTAATGAACATGAAGCTGGTTAATTTGGGATATGTAATTACAAAAGAATATTTTCATAAAAAAGAAAGATTTTCAATTTACATAATAAACAGTTCACTCTTATAAAATGCACTCAATATATACATATATATTCTACTCATAAAAGACTTCCGACCCGGCAGTCAACGAAAAAGCAGTCCCCCACCCCTCAGTAGATAAAACCCAATTGTTTTATTCCACCACGAGTCGCCGTGGCCACGAAAATTCCCTCGCTGCAGCGGGAATTAAAAAAGCGCCCCGCTAACACAGCTCACACGCGAGACCGCCATAATCGCGAAAGCTTCCTCCCACCCCGTCGGAGTGCAAACTGCACTTTGGGAGGTCGTCGTCGCCTTCGCTTCTGCCACAGGGTCGATAAACCCGGCCATCCTCCTAACCTGACTCAACGCATAGTAATACGAGTTCTTTCTGCGCGTGTGCGGGCTGTTCCGACTTCTTGCTACTACACTCGCGTCGGGATTACCCGGGCTTCTCGCAAAGTCGCCCCGCTGCCGGGTTTACGCCAGCGAATTTTCTCGTCGCTGCGGCGAATTGCGTCGAAGCGTGGGGGGATGTGTGATTTGTGTACGCGCGTGTGAGCTCGTTGTTTTCCCGGAGAAGAAAGGGTTCAATTCGCGAGAAATTGCCAGGGACATGAAGTTTCGTTTAATCGTCCTGCATGGCTTTACGCTTGTATAATATGGGTTGTTTTTAGACGTTGTTTTATTCGTACAGATTGAAAGATTTTGTTATGATGCCATGGTCCTATACACGATCTTTCATATTTGTTTTAAGCAATACATATAAACTATGATATTAACAAAAAAAATCTAAATTTTATGATCTCCAACTATAACGAGATCCTCCTCTCTTTAAAAAATACTGTCCAGAAGTAGTAGCTCATTTAAAGAATCGATGTGATTGGTTGTTGAACTGAGCGGTAAAATTTAAAACAAATTTTTTAATCTTAACAGTAAAGAAGATTTGGAGAATTGGAATGGAAAGTAAAAGAGATTCTTTAGAATAAATTATGTCATATTATGTTCAGATTTTATTTTTTATTTAATTATTTAATACTTCGAATAAGCTTATAGTTTCTAATCCCAAAATTGACTACAGTATGTAAATGTATAATGTACTATACAGTATATTAAATCAATTATTAAAGATGCATTAAAATTATAAAAGAAAAAGATTCTGGCTTATAACAAATAAATTATTTGTTTAATAAAAAAAGAGAATACAAAGCGCACGTAGCGTGCATGGCTTTATAAATAAATACTTGATTCCCTCTTTTCATTGTGATTCCCGCGCGTGAATACGCCACTCGAACGTACACGCAAAATTAGCTGGACGAGGTGAGTTAAAATAGAGCCGTTGACCCCGCAGCTTGCAACAACACGCGGACAGTTCAGACCGGCGCGGGTAAACTTTATTGCGCTCGAACAGGAGAGGCAGCGCACGCTCGAAGAGAATGAGAGACAACGAGAAGAAGACGAGAAAGCTCTAAGTGGAATTGCGCTGCAACGACGCGGGAGAGGATTTTGACCCAAATACGATCAGCTGCTGCGTCGTACGCTCGGCATAACAACGACGACGACGACGACAAGTGTACAAGGCTCGGCCGTCCCTCGCGTTCTACTTAATTGGAAGCACTAAATCGGGCGACGAGCCACGAGAGGCTCGCGTGATCCAAACAAACGCGCGCGCGCGCGGCCCCGCAGAGACGTCGAAAAGCGTTAAATTTATCGTACATGCGCAGTGCTCTGTATGATGTTGCGTTCGTCGACTTTTCTTGGGATTCGGAGATTCCCGTAAGTGTAGAGAAGAGCGTTGCGTAATTTATAAGATAGTCGCGACGGTGGCACTGCGGTTTCGTCGAGGAGCTAAATTGGGCGGGTTTGTTTTTGAACTGAGCGTGTGTGTGTTACGTCGCCGGATTGAGTTGACACTGCAACACGTGGCTTGTCGAAATTTCTCGTTTCATACGAATGTGATTGTAATATATACCTTTAAACCCATGTAAAAAAATTATGTATAAGCTATCCCGCGTAGAAATCAAAACTATTGGAACTAAATTGGTAATGTATTGGCAATAGATATGGGAAGTATATTGGCACTATATTGCAAAAACTATTTCCAATATATTGCAATTATTGCGCCAAACAGGCATCTCACATATATCGCCAATAGATTTGGCAATTTAGCTCCCATATGCTACCCAATATATTTCCAATATATTAGTAATATATTGCCAATTTTTTAACTTAATCTAAGAAATGCAATTCCCAGGGTATTCCAGTATTGTTAATTAGTTATTTTTCTTTTGTGTAATTTTTTGATCTGTGTTCATAATCAAAATTATTTCACGGAAGAATTGCAAAAAAATGTCGAGTCCCTTTATAAAGAGAGTAAAAGGCATACCTTGCCAGTTTGACTCTCCGTAAAGTCATCTCCCTTTTTAAAAATAAGGCAGCCTTTGCAATTTGACTCTCGGTAGTCACCCCTTATATTAAGGGCGTTCTCTTGGTTAAAACAGCAGTTTTCGAATTTTTAACTTTCAAATAATGTTTAATTAATTTAATAATCCAGTAGTAAGTACATATAACAAATATACATTAGAGGGAACATAAAACAATTTTTTTCAAACGAATTCAGGCAATAGTTACTATGATATTGTTAAAATTAGAGACAAAAACTTCAATAAGTTACCTAATTTTTTTTCTTTCTTATCCAATCTTAACGGAATAAAGCTTATTTTGTTCGTTAAGAAATTTCAGGGGGAGTATCGATGGGAAAATTTATGATACGAGTTACCAGTGCGGCGTAATATCAATTTGTTTAAGAAAAGTAAGTCAAGTTTTAATAAACAAATTGATATTACGTCGTATTGGTAACTCGTATCATAAATTTTCCCATCGATACTCCCCCTGAAATTTCTTAACGAACAAAATAAGCTTTATTCCGTTAAGATTGGATAAGAAAGAAAAAAAATTAGGTAACTTATTGAAGTTTTTGTCTCTAATTTTAACAATATCATAGTAACTATTGCCTGAATTCGTTTTAAAAATTTTTTTTTATGTTCCTTCTAGTGTATATTTGATTATTAAATTAATTAAACATTATTTAAAAGTTAAAAATTCGAAAACTGCTATTTCGACCAAGAGAACGTCCTTAAGGGATATGAAAAGCAAGGCAAGTCTTGTCAGTTTGACTCTCCGTAAAGAGTCATTCGAACGGTCAGTCTCACGGCGTTACATACTCTCGTTGTGCCAATGTGCTCAGAGGAGTCTTCACTGGTGCGCCACATAGCGGTAAGCGGCGGTAGCAAGTAAACAGAAGCCGCCAATCACAAGTTTTCGGTTAACGCCGCTATGCGGCGCATCGGTAGAGATTCCCCTGGACACATTGAAACACCGAAAGTATATAAGGCCGTGAGAGTGAACCGTGCAAATGACTCTTTACGGAGAGTCAAACTGACAAGGCTTGCCTTGCTTTTTGATATCCCTTAATATTATGGGTGACTCTTTACCGAGAGTCATATTGGCAAGGCTTGCGCCTTGTTTGTAAAATATCCCTCTATTAAGGGGATTACTCTTTACGGAGAGTCAAGCTGACAAGGTGTATGCCTTCTACTCCCTTTACAAAGGGACTCAACATTTGTTTGCAATTTTTCCGTAAAATGAACACAGATGAAAAAATTACACAAAAGAAAAATAACTAATTAACAATACTGGAATACCTTAGGAATTGCATTTCCTATATTAATTTAAAAAATTGACAATATATTGGAAATATATTGGGTACCATATGGGAGTTATATTGCCAAACCTATTGGCGATATGTGTGAGATACCTCTTTGGCGCAATAATTGCAATATATTGGAAATAGTTTTTGCAATATAGTGCCAATATAGTTCCCATATCTATTGCCAATACGTTATCAATATAGTTCCAATAGTTTTGATTTCTACGCGGGTATACGTAGATTATGTACAATGCTCTATGCATAGACTGTGTAGGGAATTGACTATGCATGATCTATACATAATCTATGCATAGTTACAAGAAAAAGTAAAAATAATAAGAATAAAAAATTAATATAAGAAAAAGTTTCTTGATTCCATTCGCTAATCTGCAAAAGTTTTTTTAAAGACAAGAACAAATTTACATTTTTGTTTTATAGCAGCTGGGAATATAAAACCCGCGCATAATACTACAGCAACTTCAACGGTATCGTCCATCCCAACGACATTAGTAGCTGGTACGCCGTACCCTTATGCTTGCATGCCCAGTACAAGCATGCCGGACACGTACTCTGGTCCAAGTACGTCGTACATGGACGTGGGCATGCCTAGCACGAGTGCGGTATGTGTACCACTGTATCAGCATACACCAGGGTGTAAGTTCCAACATATTTTTATCAACACGTATACTATATTTTGATGTCCCTCCAACAGTTTTTTCTAATTAACTTTAATTTTTCATTTACAATAAGTGAAAGACTGCATCAAATGCGTTTATACGACCGCCATACAGGCACTTCACGAATAGCATCTTCAGTACCAATGCCACCAGATACCACAGTGGCTTCAAACACATTCTTAAATAGAAATGGTCGTTGGCCAGGGTCATTCATGCCTCCATCCACCTCCCCTTACGGAGCCAACGGTTTTTATGGTACGTTTAATTATAATCGATAATTTATTAATTTATAAATAAGATAGGATCAATGCACCAGTGAATGATTATTAGATTGTTATTGTAGAGAAGAAGGTGAGAGATAATAATAATTATTATTAATTATTGTTAGTGACAATTATTATTAATAATAATAATTATTATTATTGTTAGTTACCAGTATGTGTCCACTGACAAGGAGAATGCGTAACCTTTGGGTCACCGATTTATACCAAATTGAAATATCTTGTTTTAGAGTAAAAAAATATTGAACACCTGTTCCAGGATTTATTCTCATAGGCTTTTTTTCTCAAGATATGTGCCATGTTATCTTAAAAATGTGTTATTTTACTAAAAAATGATGTCTCTTCTATTGCATGTATCTCTGCAAGTATTCCCGTTACGAAAATAAGCGAAAAAAATTATAAAAATAGGCAGAACAAGCTTTATTTTAAATACTGTTTCGACTAAAAATATCGGGTTTTCAGAATGTTATGAGAAATCAAATATAGTGTAAAAAAATGATTGAAAATTTCCACTTTTTAAAAGGATTTTAAGGATGCTATTTCATTTTAAAATACGTAAACTTTAAGGTTTTCCGCAGTTCTTGTAGAATTTGATGTTCAACATAAAATCTTATCCCTTGAATTTTAAATATGGGGGATGGTCATTTACTGGTGTTTTGCATATTCTTTGTTTATTAATTATTTTTACATTTATTTATACATTTTTTCCAAAATAATTGACATTTATTAGAAATTTCAAGTATCGTGGAATTAATATTTACCGCTTATTTTCATTTAATTAATCTTTAATTTTATCTATTAAATATTTGTTTAGGCAATTAAAAGTCAAGGCAGTCGCGAGAAGGAAGATAGCGGAAGAAATATGACCCATGTAATGAATATATAGATGATGTGACCAGAATGTATACAAATTGTGTGCAAGGGATGACGCATACGGCCGCCAATAATAGAAAGGATAATAGAAACAATAAAAAACACCAACAGCCATATTTTCTTCTGACTCCGCAATACCTGCCATATTATTCACACCAGCCATTGCCACAACAGCTACCACAACAGTCACTGCAACGACAGGCACCACAACAACAACAGCAGCCACAACAGCCACCAGAACAGAAATCACCTCCGCAATAACCAGAACAGCAGCAATCACCACAACAATAGCTAGAATATCTAATATCAGTTCTTACGGACCTTAACAGCAGCAGGAACGCATCGAAAAACAAATAAAAACAATAGAGGAAAACAATATTACGAAGAATACATAAAAAAAAGTATATTGAAGATAAGAGGTGGTGTGACGCGGTGGTGTGACGCGGTCTTATTATTTAAGATTTTTATTTATATAAGACAAGTATATCAGACTTTTATTATATATTATTAAGACAATATATTAGTTATTATTTTTTTATATTATTTTATTAGATATTTATAATAATAATAATAGTGTAGATAATAATCTACACTAAATAAAGCTCTATGATGAATGAAGCAGCAGCATAAATACAGATGTAATTGTTATTTATTTATTGTATAAAACCTTCAATTTTATATATTTTGAAGTATCCATAAGTTTTTAAATAAGTTCTTGTGTGTAAAATAACTTTTAGATTCAACATTCATTCAACAAAGAAAACAGTCATTCAATGAAAAAAACCGCTGCCAATTCATTGACCCGTGGCTTTCTCAAACTTAATTTGCTGATTCCTTTAATTAATTTTATATAACTAAATTTATAATTTTTGCAACAATTTATGACATAATTATAATTAAATTCATTTATGAAGATTAAAAAGTATTAAGTTTTAAATTATGTATAAAATATGAATAAAATAATAGGTATGATTTGTTTTTTAAATTATCTGAGCTAAATAAATAAAATAATTGATTGCAATATTATCGTCAAAACCTTTTAAAATTCCTAAATAACCTTTATTTTAAATTATATTTTCTTTGTGAAATTTCACACATAGGATACTTGTCTCTATAGTAGTGTGCCTGTTCGTATTTGTACTCTTTTTGGAATTTCTGATGTAAAAAAGGTTCTAACATTAAAAATAATATATGACTATTACAAGAAACAGTAAAAAGACGATTTATCCCATAAATTACTCGGTTGGATGTATTATTTGTTAATAATCGTTAGTTAAAAAGTGTCACTAATACGAACTTTCGTCTGCTTTAACCTTTAGACTGCCGGCCTGGCTCATATATGAGCTAGCAGTGACCATGAAAACTCGTTTCAACATATTAGATATTTATATAAATAAATTTTACCTTTTAAAAATATTCATTTTCAAGGTAAAAATGCCGGCAGTCTAAAGGTTAAGAGCACACTAACACGATCACTTACCCTATATTGCCTACACCACCCAAAAAATTGTCTATAAATTTCATGTTTATATATAAAGCCGTTCCCAAAAAATTATCTCTATAGATAATTTATGTATAAAGATAATTATACGTAATCTTAGCATAAACTTTGTATAATACGATAACAAAATTTTAATCGGTCAAAAAATTCTTATCGTCACATAGGTATCGTGATATCAAAAACAAGGCAATCCTTCTAATTATGACTCTTCGGGAAGTCATTCAATAGGTTGAATCTCACGGTCTTATATCTCCTCGGCCGCTCCAATGTATCTAGGGTAGCAACTACGTTTGCGCCGCCTAACGGCGATAAATGGAAACTTCTGAGTAGCGGCTCGCGAAATCGAAGCTGTGCCCTCTATAGGTCCATGTCTATAGAGGGAGGTATAAATATATTTAAAATTGTAATGTATCTTACTTATCATGTTAAATACATATTAAATTCATATTACACACATTATTATTATATACATAAATTGGCACACTGTGCATAAACTATGCATAGACTATGTATAGGTTATGCATAGTCAATTACATACAAAGTATACGCATAGAGCATTATGTATAATCTATGTGTAGGTTACACATAATTTTTTTACATGGGAAAGTAAAAATAGTATTCGTAAAGTTTACAACATTTTTGAACTGATCATTTATAACTTGAATGCACTCCAAGTTTTGTTCCTAAACTTGATTCTACAAATATTTCACTACGTAATGAAACAATTAACTGGCAGTGATCATCACAATTAAAAAAAATCCGATATCCTAACCTGAAGGCTCGTTACAGGCCCCAGCAGCGATGTATATATCTAGGGTCATATGCAGTTTAAGAATGTAATTAGCCGAATAACCCCGAAACTGTCTTAAACCGCCCTCTAAGCCCGAGAACAATACCTTATTATATCGGCCCAATGAAATGGTGCGTACGTAAAAAAAAAGGAAGGCATAATTACTGCACAGGGGTTGCTATGGCCTCGCCCTTCCCTTCCTCTATCATCCCCTATATGTATATATACCAACTATGCAGGGAGAAGACGAGAAGCGCGCCCCACGGGATTCAATGAGGGAGAGCAGCAGCAACAACGCGTGCGGTGCATCTCGTATACCCTCGACGATCGTCGAAAAAATCGTTTAATTTAATAACCTGTCAAAATCGCGCAGCTCTAGCCTACACAGACATCATCGTGACTCGTGGAAAAAAGGTGGACAGATAGAGACAGAAAGAAAGATTGCGCGCCGTGGGCGAAGCGTCTGGTTATGATCTTAAAGCTCTTAACGACTGCCAATTATTCACGGCGCTGCGGGCCCCTGAAAAATGTCCGCTAACGAGCCGCGATTTCTCTTCCTTTTTGTTTATATATATTTTTTTTTCATTCATTTTTTCCTTCCTGCGGGATGACTGATCTTCGCACGGGAAAATTGAGTTTTCGAAGAGATTTACTTTGCGCGCGTTAACGAAGTTTACTCTCAAGGGGGAGAATTGTAAATGAACTTTTCCGGATTGAGTGATTGAATTCTTTCTAGGCAATGGGGAAGGTTAGTAAGCCGTAATGAAGACTTTGATGATGGACTAATGTGGGAATGTTAATTAAATTCTAATGAAAAATCTTTAATTTTGTATCGAGTTTAAATTTTATTGGTATAAGCAAGTTAGTGATTTTAACTTGAATTCACTAGTATAAATATATAAAATTAATAGCTTTATCCACAGAATCAATGAAAAAATTGTTGAATTATATAAAACAGGGTCCAGTAATATCTATATAAAATTTGTCTGGACTGGAGTTGGTACCTTTTCGAAGGGGACTTCTAGTTGGTACTATACCTTTTACCAAGACGATGAACTAAACAATGTTACTAAATAATCCCTACAAGGGATTAGTGAATGAATAATAAAAAAATACGTAAATTTATAATCGTCAAAATGAGTATTACTTTTAACCATATTCCATACAAGCTTCAAACTTATAACTTCGTATACTAAAACCTAGTTTTTTATCTACAAAAAATGTTAACGAGCTAATTAGCGCTCTTCATTCAAACATCGCATAATACAGTTCCTAAAAAGTATCCGAAAAAAGGCACTCAAGCGAATTTTATTATTCGCAATTCCTTAATTACACTCGTAATTATTTACCGCTCGCCGGATTGGGGGGGATATAAAAGTCGCGCGGAAAGTTCAAAGCTCATGAATAAAGCAAAGGAATACCGTAGCGCGCGCTCGCACACGTCAGTCATTGCCGCTGCAAGAGGTGAAACTTCAATTATACGAGCGACCATTAATTAACCTCGCGATAAATCCGCCGGGGATCCGGGGCGAACAGCTCAATTAAGGCGCACAATGAATGTCAAAAGTGGGCGCGCGGCAGTCGATAACGCGGAAAGCCCGCCGCGCGAAAAAGGAGCGAAGGAGGAGCGCATAAAGCTCCGCAAAAGATCCTCGCGCCGTCGCGTGGACTCGTTTAATGAGCAGATTTAGAATTTTCTCGCGGTCTGACGATAAGAAGGCCACGAGCAACTCGCGCAAAAAGGGCCAAAATAATCCCCGTAATTATCAAATCCATCCCGTGGCTATATATATATATATATATATATATATATATATATATATATATATATATATATATATATATATATATATATATATATATATATATATATATATATATCCTTGAAAGGATCAGGCGACGTTCCTCATTACGCGCGGCCATCAAAAGGACGCCGTCGCTTCCTGCGACTTTGCGACCTTGCCCGAGAAAAAGAGGGGGGACGAGAGAATGAGAAGAGGGCGGAGGGGCGAGAGAGAGAGACGAGCGAATCCGCGGTAGATAAACTCGAAGGGAAATTCGTTTAAAAGCCGCGGAACGGCGGCTCACCTCCCTTTTTTTTACAATGCCGGCTGATGGATCTGCGGATTCGATGTGGATTAAGTTCGTTTGAGGTGTGTTTTCTTGGCTCGAAGAATACGACCGTATAATGAGGTGACATTTGTTCGAGGTAAGGATATAGCTAATACGTACTCGACGCATATAACTTAAAATCTAAAATTCATCGAGGCCTTGATTACAGGATATTACTTGAATAAGGAAAAAAGGTTGAGGAACAGTTGTCGTTTCAAATTTATGATCGTAATATTAAATCTAGACCTTCTATATACATCCGCTGGTAGAAATACTGTTATATGAAACGATTTTTCTCATTTTTATCTGGCGATTTTGATAAACTAAGTAAGACATTTAAGATTACTGACAGATAATACCATCCGCATTGGTAGCTTCATCTCTAAGGATGACTCTAACAATAAAATATTTCAATGCGAAAAGTTCTGCATTACTTAATCATTATTCTCTTGAAAGTCGTGAATGAACCTCAGCTTACTATCTCAGCATTATCCAGACAACCTCGCTTAACTACCTCCGCTGATTCATTTTCATTTTTACGACCGCGCGCTAAGCAAATCGATCTCATAATAGACAGAGACCGCCTGTCGAGGCAAAAATGTAAAGGGGCCGTATTGCCTCGAGTCGAAAATTGCATCAATTAGGGGGATAAAAATAGCGGGATGATTCTAAAATCAAGTCTCGGAGACGCGCCTCGGCGGAAGGAGAGCGGCTGCTCTCCTCCAGCTTCGAGTGAAGGGGGTAAGGCGAGCGGTTAATTGCCAAAGTTTACGAGCACTAACGGGACGAAGGCGTATTAGCATGCTAATTTTTCGCCAGTCCTCGGCGCAGTTGAAGAGACGGAGAGTAAGAGGAAGAGCTTTACGATTTCTGATGCCGTCGTTGCGTATCGCATAGAAGGACGGGTTGAGACAAGGCGCGGACTCTCTTCAGGACTTTATAGCCGCGTGCACTTGCAAGAAAATCGCGGCGAAATAAAGAGTAGTTATCATAAAGGCAGTCGTTGTCAGGTAGAACTTTAGCATTCCTTATACGGAGTAAATGAGGAGCGAAAACTTTTTGAAGAAAAATGAATGTGAGAACAGTTGGATGTACGTGGAACTTTTTCTTTATGAACGAAGACAAAGTTATTTCGATTGGATAAATATCAGGGTGAAAGAATTCAAGTGTGTTTTTAAGACAAAGTCTTTCACAGAAATAGTACTTTTCGATACTAGTGTGATAAAAATGAGTCTCGTACGAGTGAGAGTTTGTCGCCTGAGTGAGAGGGTGATAATCACACTCATACGAGAATAATTTTTGTCTCGTGTATTGAACATTATTTTTTGACATTTCGTGGGTAAAGTGTTATTTTTGCGCAAGCTTGTAAACGTAAGTCACAGAGTGTCAAAAATATGTAGGTACTTTTACAATGTATTTTAGCTCATCCATTCAATGTTACGTATTAATAGTATAGATTATGCACCTAGAGAGTAAAGCAGGCCATTATGTACGCCCGCGAGCGAAGCGAAGTAAAGGCAGCAACATGCAGGCGGCGCTAACCGGGAAAAACGTAGGGAAACGTGCATGCGCGCCGCAGTTTGTAGGAGGGAGTACATGTGGCGTTTTACTCCCTGACATCAGGAAGTAAACACAATACGTTACGCGTGGTATGCGAAAAATGTATTTACACTTTTTTCACTAAGTATAACACAATGAAACCAAAACCTAATTTTATAAAGATAGATTTAAATAAATTTGCTCAAATCAACGAAATGTAGGTATAAATCAATGAATCGATTATACGGTTAGCATATAGACTTTTTCATATTACGTCTACATCTGTCAAATTATTTAATCCTGAAATTAATTAGCCAACGCATTTCCATAAACGTCAGTTAAAAATAATTCGGAAAATTGCAGACCAGTTAATTTGTAAACAAATATTTGACTTTCTATCGAATTTGTCCTGAAATCATTTCTAACGGCACTCAACAATTGAAGTAGCCTAAATTCAATGAAGCCCAAAATAGAGCCATATACATACAATCATCAGCGGCACAATGGAGATTCAAAAGTAATACACGCAATCACATAAGGGCGTTTATTAAAACGTCACACGGCCGTACGCCCGCGCGCTCAGCAACACGAGCGCGTATATGGGAAATTTGAATACAACCCTTCCTCGCGATGACTCGATAACGAGGCGGTCTGCGCTCTAAATCTCTCTCTCTCTCTCTCTCTCTCTGTCTCTCTCTCATTCTCTCTTCCTCCCGCACTCACACGCGCCGCGAAGTAAATAAAAACGCATAAATCCGGCTGGGAGCGAGTCAGGCATGTAAGAGAGCGGAAAAGCGCTATACTCCCCCCTCTCTTCTAAAACCTCCCCACGCCCCGTCTATTGTTTCTGGCGCGCACCCGCATATCCCGGGCGATATATCTCCCGGCGCCCTTATTGCTGAGGGTAGTTTGTCATGTTAATTTCGCCGGCGCTCGCTCGCTCTCTCCGCAGGCTTTTAACGCACTGCCACCGCCGTCGCTACCGAGGCGGCGCGAGAAAGAGCGGAGCGAGCGCGAGATGCAAATCTGGCGCGCGCGCCGATGAAAGGGTTAACTGAGCTGCCGGCCATTAATATGCTAATAGTTTCGCGAGTTTTCGGGAGATTCCGCGCGCGCGCCCATTGTGCCCGCCTAATGACCCGGAAACGCTTTTTCCGGAAGGGTTCTTCTTCTGCTTCTTCTATCTGTGCCTCTCTCCAGTATACGCGACTGCATATAGTGACTGACGCGCGTTCGTTTATCACAGACAGGCTCGCCGGGATGACCGCACCAACCCTTTCGGGAGCCCACGCGTTTCGAGTCTGGTCATGCTATGGTAATTTTGCGATGGGCTAACGGACGGAGAGGAGCAATGAGCGGTGGCGTTACTTTTTTTGCGGGGACACGTATATATGTACGGTTCTCGAGAGTCATCGCTGAGCACGCGTGTCTGCTTGGATTGTCAGCTGTTACGGCTGCTGGAATGACTTTTTCGCGCGATTGAATTGGTTTGGCTCTGGTGATTATTTTACCACGGATGGATGTACTCGGCGATTTCAGTGGAGAATTTGGGGTCATACTCATCATTAGATGATGTTAAAGAGAAGAAATATGAAATTATTCACTTGACGAGTATATATAATTTTCACACCAAATAATCACCTCTTGCAAATTTTAATAACGTCTGCGTATATGATATCCCCTTTTACTACTTAATAAAATCTTAACGTAACTTCAGCGAAATAACAAAGCCCAGCTAAATTAGTTCTAACTCGGAGAAAATTTAATATAAAAACGGCCGACATTTCAATTACACGTTTGGGCTTAAATTCTTTTACGAGCGCGTTCACCACCGAGTCTACACACACAGGCCTTTTTCCCGGTGCTCCCAACACATCAACCCCGAAAATTCTCGGCTCCTCCTGCGCGCGTATATATAATATAAAAAGAATATGAAGTATGTTTTACAGCAGCGCGCGCCCCGCCGCCCAATTTTCATGGTGCGCGCGAGCGCGGGAAAAAAGGCGCGTAGATCTTGAAAACTCGTAAAGTGAAATGAAACTCGCTCGCACGGTGGCGGCGGCGATCAAACTCCGGCTATCCCGCGCACGCGTCGCTCGCCCGGGGAGAGAGAGAGAGAGAGAGAGATTCGAAATCTCGATGGCTCGAATAAAAAAATTCGCTTGGCCAGCGAAACGATATTCTCTTTCTTTTTTTGCAGTACGGAAGGATGTGAGGCAGCAGTCCCCCTTTGTTCTATATTATCATATCGCGATGAATGCGCACGCGCCGATCTTGATTTTGTCCGCTGTCTTTGCTGTTTATAACGCTATTATATGCGTCTCATAAAATGAAATAGAAAATGAAATATGACAAGGTGAGGGAGAAGTATGATAATGCAGGAGTTGTGGAACGTACGTATATATCAATGTGATGAAAGAAAATAATAACCTAAACAGCTCCGTAAAATTTTAATATGCATATATATGCTTTAAACTTTTTAAGTAAAAACAGTATTTGGTACTATACTAAACTTTCTTCAATAATGTTTAGTACATCTCTCTTCTCACCATTGCTATAGCGGGCTTAGATTTTTCCTAGACATGCTCTTACAAATTATTCTATTTGCAATTTGCCTTCACATCAAGGCGAATTTCCCTAGCATATCATCGGGAAACAGTTGCATCGGTCGCGCTATCTACTACCCGCCAACCGGCGGATCATTCGACCCCTCTCATCACGCATAACTCCTCGACGTCCAGCCATAAACTCGAATTAATTTCAATCGGCCTATGCGTACGCGCGACGACACCTATACACTTTCAGCCGCGTGTACAGAGATACCCTGCGTCTCGAGCGCACATAACCAGCTCTCCGCACTCGACAGCGCGTTTACGCAACCGGGTGGGCGGCTGCGACATAAAACAATAATGGCGAAACATAAACGGCGCGCGAGCGCACGCGGCACTTAACACTTGGTACTTAAACAACTGGCAAATTGCTCCCCCTCCTATATCCTTCCGCGTTCGAACTGGACGCGTGTATAACGACGCTATGCGACGACGGGGAATCGATCCGATGAAGCGCGTTGTATCTTTTCGCGCCATCCTCGCCTGTGTGCACGGTGCGATGGTAGCCCGATGCGACTAGGCCAACTTAATGATTCATCAAGTTTAATTAAACGCGAGGCGTAAACCGCGCTTTAATTAAAGTCCGCGTGCTGATGGTGAGGCTGCTGAATAAGAGAGAAATAGGGAGAGAGAGAGAGAGAGAGAGAGAGAGAGATGTGATGTCAGGGGGTGCGTATGTGAGAGGAGCTAGAAAATCGCATTTCTCCGCGTGAGAAGATTTTAAGGGTAGCAAGGGATTTGTTGGAATTATTTTTTACGTACGGCAGGAAAGGAGTTGACTAAGAAATGGCGTGAAAAAATATAAGCTAAAGTAAATTGAAAAATCAGGTAAGCTATGTAACCCCTTAGCGAATTCACCAGTCGAGATGGTACTTCATCGGTATACCGTGATAGCAGCGCTCCAACCACGCAACCTCTCTCTTCTACTGGAAAAGCAATCGAATGATGCAGTCAATCTGGACACATTTCTTAGTACAAATGGAAGTTTTTAGCGTATGAGGATCATACTGTGCTTGTACGTAGCGATTCCAATACTCTGGATGCAACTTGACTAAGGACAGACTAGGTAGACTAACTATATTTGAAAAGGTTTCAAACGTTTGACGAAGGATCATCGGAAGAAAGTTGCGGTGGAACCGTTGTATAAGTCTACCGATTGAAACTGATGAAAATACTATGTCCGTGACTTGAACCAGCCGTGGTAAGATGATCTCGTTGAAAATACAATTACTATGGCCAATTTAGCATTTTATGACATTTTGACCCCCATCAGCGTATTTTCCAATCACGCGTAAGCAATTCCCGCGATAAGATAAACCAGTAAAGATATAGCACCAACAATAAGGTATGTTTCAGCTCAAAGTTGAATACCGAAAAATCTTTACACCAATAAAGAAAAAGAATTCTACAACAAGAATTTCAAAGCTCTCATGACGAAGTATAAGTTCTGATACTACAGGTTACAGTTGTTAAGCGTTGGGTCTCTGCATCTGGAATAATCAATTATATATTAGAACATGAAACAATCAAACAGTGTAATGGAAAAAAATTGTCAATACTTACCGGTCCCCAGGTGATAGTGATTCCTAATCTTCACGTTCTGGTACATGTAGCAGAGGGTTGCTTGTTTTGATGCATGCCCCTCCTGCTATGTGAGGTTGTCTATAGGCTAAGAATTCTTGTACATGTTGTCTAGTCTGCTATGACATCACATGACCCACCGATGCGATGAACTCGCCGTCCTTCTTTGTCTGAGTGTACAGCTTGATGAAAACGATTATTCTCAATTTTAGCGTTGTGCCTGAATGAGATTGGGAACTCAACGTCTTTGAATTTCAACTTGCCTTCAAACGCCTTGTACTTGAACACTCTGTCAAGGAGTCTTATAGCTAGATTTAAAGTTGACAACACAGCCCACTGGAAGCACACGTTCCCTTTTTGAACGTTGATGCAGGTTTTCTTTTTCGTCATTTCATCAGGCAGAAGAATGTACGAGTTTTCCCTCATAAAATTGAACTTATATACCTATATTAGGTTTTATATGTTTTCATATACTATGTGAAGATACGCACGTAAATGGATACGGACGCGCGCGCGTGTGCCTATGTGTGTGTGTGTGTGTGTGTGCGCGCGTGTCTGCGTGTGTGTGAGTGTGTGTGAGTGTGTGTGTCTGCATGTGTGTGAGTGTATGTGAGTGTGTGTTTACGTGTGTGTGTGTGTGTGAGTGTATGTGTATCTGCGTGTGTATGAGTGTGTATGAGTGTGTGTATGTATGTGTGTGTGTATATAATGTGTTTTACCTCAACAAGTGTTAGAGTTCCTAGGCGAGTATAAGATGTGCCAGAAATTAAAGCTATAATTCACCTGTTCTTACAAAATAAAATAAAATTAGATTTTGTTGCAAATAAAAATAGAATTTAATTAATTAAATGAAGAACGATATTCATGTAAAGCATAACTTTTACTACTTCATTCAAGAAGCCTGTTACACGCATAAATAAATAATTACGATGTTACCCAATCGATTAGTCGACTTGGACGTACAACGTGTAAGTTACACGTGTAACTAATCTTTCTTCATTGTTGAATTAAACTGGAACCTTAAACTTTTCTTCTAGAACGAAACGATTAAATATATTACCAATAGGTTATAGAACAGTCTCGAACGAGACCTTTCATATATATAACACACGAAACACGTGCAAAAGCAGAACTTATCCGAGGGATCTGTCGCCGCAGCTCGCAGTGCGAATTTATTCAATAAAATCCGACAAAGAAGGTGAAAGTATACACCTCGCGCGGCCAATCGGCTAATGGCGAAATTAGCGAGCGGTCGAGCGTGACGCAGATTACACGCGCGTGCGAGCTCCGGGCGCATTATATTTACGGATGCACTGCACGCTGGAAAAGCAACAAAGAAGCTTAGTCGGCCTCGTGCACCTGCGCGCCGGCTATTACTCTAAGCTCTCGGGGGGTATATACATATATACGCGAGAGCAGCCAAGATTGCGTCTGCGCGGCCATAGGATTTTCCATGAGTCAGCGACGCTCTGCTGCAGCAGCGCCGGTGCAGATAGATATTGTGCTGTCCGAGCTGTACGTATAGTATATATATATGCGTTTGTTGCGATTTGTCGTATAGCTGTGTGTACGTGCACTGAGAGGTTGCACTTGCGAAAGTCAATCGTATAACTTTCATCATGGGGAGACACGCAGATTTTGCGTCTTTAAGATCTCGTAGATCTTGAATAAAATGAATAGTTCACACCTTTTTACGAATAGTACGAGCTTTTTATAAATGGATTTTTTTTGTTCCTTTTATAGTAAAAACATTATTAATAACATATTTAAATAACTTAAATAAACATCACTTCCTGAAATGTATAAACTTCTACTACTCGCGTTTATGCCGTCTTATGGCTCGCCTATCTGCGTGTTGCCCAACAATTTTTCGTGCTCGGGAATTGAATTCAAGCAGGGATAAATAATTCATGAAGTGCCAAACGTAATTCGAGCGCTGTAAAATACCTTTACGGCGTCTCTCCTCTTATATTCACGAGAGACAAATCGCACGAGCTTACACAAACCAAAAAGAGACGCTTATTTTGCAACATGACCCGATGCGACATACACAAGATCATATATCTTAGTCTCCGTGACTATGGACGTATCACCAACTCGCACGCATATGTCCGACTCGCAAATGTTGCGCGTTTTCCTATACAAAAGTGCCGAATCATTTTTGCTTCACTCACTATCAACTATGGTCGAAAAGAGAAGACGACATGAAAAAGTATACAAAACTACACACGAAACCATTTATCTTGAAAAAAAGAAATGAAATGTGGGAGAAGCCGATTGGAAAATTCGCGGGAAATCCCTTAATTCGCCCGCGCACCCACTGGCGGACAAAACTGCAGCCATACGGAGACCGAGAGAGGCGATAAATTCCGGGTGTAGTACACGCGCGCGTATAAGACGTAATGAAAGTCAAATAGCGGTTCGGCACCCTAGCGCTCTAAAGCGCGGGGAAAAAAATAGACGGCGACAAAAAACGGAGCGAGATAAAACGCTCGCGCGTTAGAGAGAGAGAGACGTATAGGGAGGGCATATGGTCCGAGCATGCGACTCCCCCTTATACACACGTACTATACATGTATCTATGTGTAGGGGAGGGGGCGGCGGCGCTTTTTAATTTTACAATATCCCCATAAAATATTCGCCATAACAGTAAAAGTGTTGCGGGGACATGCGCTAGACTAAGCCGTGATTTGCGAGCCGGGGATATTGCGCGGGATGTTCAAGGTTTTTGCGGATGATTGTCGCTTAGAAGGCTATCTCGCTCGCTCCTGTGTATACCGTAGGGGGATGAAGCGACGCGCGGGATCACCTTAGGAGATTTTCTTTCCTCTATTGTATGCCCGTGCGTGCTGTGTGTGTGTACCCGTATAATGAGATAATAGAAAGATACAATGCGCGGTGACGCTGACACCCTCGCTATTATATGCGTCTAAGTGATTGTTTGGAGATGGAAATTTTTTAATTTTTAAGGTTTTCGAGATGTGGGGAAGAAGATGAATGACGTAGAGTGATTTTAAAAGAATTATATGTTTGCTCGAGTATTAAGGGTAAATTGTAGTTCTAATAATTTTTTTTGTAATATTGATAATAAGAAATTAGTGTACGGAACAGAAAATGTAAACAATTTAATTTATGTTGAAAAAAAATTTATTTTTATTATTTTTATACGAAAGTCTATTAAAAACCACATAAGTGCGGTCAGTAAATTGAGATGTACCAAAGTATTAAATCATTATTTACTTTATTTTTGTGTTATATTAAACATGTCGGTTAGATTGAAAATTCAGAAGGTCGGGTATTTATTTGAGATCCATAAATATAGCTGCTGCTAAATAAATGCTAGGAAACCAATAAAATGATCGTTGAAACGTCTTGCAACATAATAAATTATCGTTAATTAGTTCATTAACCGAGTCCATAAAATGCTAGCACAAGGTGATTCTACTTAAGAGTTCATTCCGTATTTTCTACAATTTATAGTGTTTGTGTTTTAAAAAATAAAATATATATGTAAAACGTACGTTCACAAACTCAGTAATCAGTAACAAGATCTCAAAATGCAGATTTTTAAGTTATAATTCGTGAAAATGGTAAATGATTTTTATGATGAAAAATTTGTAATACTGATATTTTACCATGTTTCAAAGATGTATCTGAATCAATGTTTAAAAAAATCTATTTTAAACGCAAAACAAAAATAACTATACATTGTAAATTGTCACTTTCAGTTCCCCTAAAATTCCATTATCGATAAATTACGATAATTGCCGGCTAAAAAATATAGACATTACGTAAAGCATCCCGGTCTCCTCTTCTCCCTCGTGCCCAAACAATCCGGTGCGCAAGTATCAAAATACGATTTTTCGTTAGCTGGATAACAGTCGCTCACAAGCAACAGTAACAGGTCTCCCCCCATTCAATCCGCGATGAAAAATCCGATCAAACAGAAAAAATCTCGCTGCAAACAGTTGCGCTCCCCTCGAGATTTCTAGAAAACGGGAAAAAATCAGGACCTCGGGGACAATAGCCAGCGCGGCACCCCTCCGCGTTATAAAATAAGTTAAAGGGTATTTTTCTCCGCCGCGCGTGTGTTTGATCAGACCGGGAGTCGGCGCGGCTCTCGTTTCGCGTAATCCGCTCGAAAGTATCCGATCTCGTGAGGGAGAGAGAGAAAGAAGCTGGTCGTGCCTATATAGTTCACGGAGCAAGTCAGTCCGGTTCTCCCCGAGTGTGTAAACACGGCGCCGTAATGTATCCGTGGCGCGTTGGATTTTTCACTTTCGATATTCGGACGCCTTTCGTAATCGAAAGTATGCTCAGAAAAAAGAGTCTAATTACGTTGAGAAGAGGTCGCACTTGCACGGCGATATACCCCCTCGGTTTAAGTCTTTTTATGGTATGAGAGGGTCGGTATATCATGGGATTTTCAGACATTCGGAGCTTTTTCATTAATTAATGATTGTATATGGAGTTCTAGAGATAAAACCGAAATAATGCCCGCGGAGATGAAATGTGCTTTTTATAGTCGAAGCGCCATTGAGGCAATAGAGTGTATAATACATTATGCAGACTGGTTTACTCATATGGCAAAATTTTAGTACAAACGTAACGATATAATGCGCTTTCGTGTATGAGGAAATAAAAATGAAATGGTCGATGAAAGTAATTGAGCTTCGATACTTATGTTGCTTATGAGTCGCAATATTATCATATAGCGAATAACGTTCAATGAATCATTATTGTCTGTATAGATTTTAGAAACATATGAAATTTATTCTTATATATTTTTAACTTTAAAAAGAACGTATATGACTATAAGTGCTATTTTATGAAAATATTCCGACAGTAAATATTAAAAAATCTTTCTAACACCTCTCATTTCGCATAAAAGCAGATCGCTATCATAAAATACACCGCGAGGCATGATTCCCTAGTGAAATAACACATTTATACCTCGCGCCTAGAGGAACGACCGCGACGGGTATTCGCACTCCCAGAAAAAGGAAGCGTTCCAACCGCTCCATATAAAAGAAAAGGAAGATAAAAATAGTGAAAAAGAAGCCGTGAAACGAAGGAACGTGTAACGCGTGCGCGGCGATAATGTCATTCTCGCCGATAAATGTGCGCGATAACGGGGCCGCGCAGCCTATCATTATATACCCTATATGCGCCCACAGTAGAAATGCTCGTATGTTACGCGCGGCGGGGGCACGACGCGCGGTGATTTGGTAAATTTTTAATTTTTATTGCGTAAATCGAGAGCGCCAAATCTGTCGCTGGATCTGATAGCCGAGCACGCGCGCGAGCGAGTTTTTATGGTGATTATGAGCGAGTGTGCGTAAGCGCGTATATACGTGTGCGCAGGCGCTCTATAATCTAGCGCGAGTGAGCGAGCGAGATGGCGAGATAGCGCTAATGGGAAAGCAGCGCATATGTCGAAAATTTCTTTTTTTCCGTGGCAGCTACCGTGCGCAGCTTTTTTTTTACGTGTTTTATACGTGTGTGTATACGTGCGCGTATAGATAATAATTACATGATTCGCATAATACTCGCTCGCTGCAAGTTTATGGGTTTTTCTGATAGATTTGCTATTAAATATAACGTTGGCGATTTTTATGGGTTGATCAGTGTAATTAATTGAATTTTATTGCATGTCTTTTTGTAGTCACGTGGTTATCGTATATAATATGGTATACGATACTGTTGGGTCATAAATGTTTCTGTAAACAATGTTGCTATGTTATAACGCGGTAGAAATATATGAAGCGGCGATAAGTAATTGCATAAAATGAATATGCAAAAAGATATTACTCGCATTATGGGTATGATTAAACTTTATTGGTCAAAGTTAGATATATGGGCAAATCCATAATACTTTTAACTATTGTGAAATTTTTTTTTTTAAATTATTTATTTCTGCTATTAGCATGGCCTGTGAAGAACATAACCGAGACTGGGTGTAAAATCTTTAATGTAACCTAGAACACAAGTCCTGTAATCCATATTATTGTTCCACGTAGGCCGCAGCCTGGGGATGTACAAAATTGTTTTAAAAAGTCGCTGAAACCATTTCAGTTAATACAACCATTCATACCAATACAACAAATGGTGTAACCGACGATTGTATTTTCAATCGAGTTCCTGGCTATAATGTTATTCATCAAGGTATACTTGATCCAATACATGACCTTGATGAAGGCGTGTGCAGTTACATCATGGGATTCATTCTTAATACTTTTAACTACAAAGAAAAGTGATTTTCTATAGCTTTTGTAACGCCAAACTTGCTGGTATTAATTATGTTACAGATTACAATGCAATTTCATATTTATCTGAAGAACAAGTAAAATCTAATTACTTAACTATTTCACTATCAGAAATGATTATTGTTATAGAACACTTCTATTTGTTAGTTGATGATAGAATTCCTAAAACAAGCAAAATTTGGCCATTGTATATTTAACAGATATAATGTATCCAGTGTATAATGACTCTTTTAGCAAAGGGTCATGGAAAAGTTAGATAAAGCTATTTCTGAGCATCATAAATGCTGCATGAAACTTTCCCGTAAGAAATTAACCATGAAATTTCATACTTTACTTCACATAACAGGCTTTATTAAGCAAATGGGACCTACAAAATTTTTCGCCACACCCAGGCCAAAAATACCACATTCGCATTTCTGAGTCGGGAGCGACTGTGGTACTTTCGGACAGGGTATGAAAAAAAAAAATAAAAAAATAAATAAATGAATTGCTTCCTCATAGAGGAAGCTTTGCAAAAAATTTTCGAGACAAAAAATGTTCAAAGAGATGTTTTAAGGCGATATATGTCGATATTTGTTGATTTTGAGAAAATTTTTTTTCGTGGATGTATGTATGTGTGTACGTGTGCGTGTGTATGTGTGTATGTAAACTCTTTATATCTCGGAAACGAATCGACCGATTTTCCAAAGTTTAGACGACTCACTTGAAAATTGAAGTCAAGTATAGACGTGCTCAGTTTCGATATAAGCTACTGCAGATTGTGCAAAATTTCGACATTCTAAATTACGAAAATCATATTTTCGAATGTAACAATTGAAGGGCAATAAGGGGGTTAGCGCTCGAAATCCGTAAAAGTATTGTCAAATTGACTAAATTTTCAATGTAGCCAAATTAATTTTTAAAAAATATCACCTTGTAGGGAATGAAAAGAAGTATTTTTACCTAGAAGGAATATTTTTTATTCGACTTTCTTTTTAATATAAAAATTAAAAACTGAAAATTTTGTTCATCTATTTTTAATAGCTTTCAAAAACATTAATCGTCCAAACTTGGTCAAATATCATCGAAATATTTTGAAATTTGACAGGGACATGCAGAATACTCCAGCGTTGCCTATGGGATTGATAAAAGGATGTAAATCGATAATTGTTAATAATTATTTAATTGCAAATATATTGCGATCGGTAATTACATTTTCTTAACTTTAATGGAAAAAAGTATCGAGGGAAGTTGAACTAGGAAAAACTTCCAGCGAGACATTTGTTCCTTAATAGTCTAATAAGTTTCTGACAAATTTTCAAATTGATTTAATAATAAATGACTTAAATAGAGCGTTATTAATAAAGACGCGCGCTAGCAACATCGGCGGCGCGGCGTGAGCTAAGCCTGTGTTTACATATTTTTGCATTGATGTATCACGTTTTAAAATACCTCTTTTCATTCCCTACAAGGTGATATTTTTTAAAAATTAATTTGGCTACATTGAAAATTTAGTCAATTTGACAATACTTTTACGGGTTTTCGAGCGCTAACCCCCTTATTGCATCCGGCCCTTCAATTCACCTACTGTCCAAAACATCGAATTTCATCAATACGATTTCAAAGCAAATATAACTTGTTTCTAATGATTTATTTCGAAATATGTTTATTGTATTCCTATTAAAATTCTATTAATGAAATTCGATGTTTTGGACAGTAGGTGAATTGTTACATTCGAAAATATCATTTTCGTAATTTAGAATTTCGAAATTTTGCACAATCTGCTGTAGCTTATATCGAAACCGAGCACGTCTATAGTTGACTTCAATTTTCAAGTGAGTCGTCTAAACTTTGGACCCCCCCCCCCCCCCTTCATCCGCACGGTGAGATGCCACATTCTTTATGGGCGTGGTGAGATACGACGTTCTTCATCCGCGCGGTGAGATACGACGTTCTTCGACCGCGCGGTGAGATACGTCCTTGTTCCGCTCAGCCGTCGATATATAGTAGTAGAAAAATGAAATACAGAAGGTAAAGTTGGTGTCTCGAAAAGAATTTTTTTTTACTAATTGAATTTACCGTAAACCGTAAAATTTTGGTGTATTTTCCACATACTTATTTTGGGAGTAATCGTTCCGTATCTAATCGTGTGACATTATTAGCAGGAAGAATCAAGCTTAATTTTTTCTTTATGAACAAAATTTTATTTTTATCACGTAAAACAAGTATTTTTTATACTAAGTTAGATTTATAAATTTTAGAATTTGAGTCCAGTTGTTTCTTCAATCCAATCATAGTATTTATGCACCCTAGTGTACACTCCAGGAAATATTTTCGATCCACAATCTTTACCAGTGGAACTGATTCCATAGAGTTTACCATGAATAACACCAGGCCCACCAGAATCACCTTCGCACGAATCAGCGTCTCCATTGCCCGCACAAAACATATTATGGGTTATGGGTTCTTCTGACTCGTAAACTTTTTCACAATTTTCTTGATTCATTACAGGTACGCGTGTAACCTTCAAAATATCAGAAAATCCCAGATGGTCCTAAAAATAATTAATTAAATTAACTAAAGAAATTCTAGAAAAAAAGAAAACCTTTGTCTGTGAGGGATAAGAACTTACCCCTATCCTTCCAAAACCAGAAATCTGCATCAATTCATGTTCTCTGGGAATATCGTGTGGCTTTGCAAGAGCTATAGGTTGTTGTTTATTATTAAATTTAATAGGTTCTGCAAGCTAGATGAAAAATATAATGAAAATATTCGTGTTAGTCACAAGTTCTTAGTTCTTAATCAAAAATTAAAATTTATACTGAAATTTATTTAATAAGTTTCGAAGTTGTATAAAACTATTATTACACACATTGAAATACTAACATTGTCATGAATAGTAATTCACAGGTAAATAATAGTACGTTATGTAACAAGGGAGAAAAGTCGCTCTTGATTCCCGTGGGTGGGTTCACTGCCCTCGCTTCGCTTCGCTCGCTCGGGCAGTGATCACCCGAGGGAATCATCGACTTTTCTCCCAAGTTAGATATAGTACTTTATTCCCATCTGAACTGTGGCCACTTTTTTATTTGGAAAGTGGGACCGACGGAAATATGGGGAGTGTTTGTAAACATGGGCGGAGGCCGGCAAAAAGAGGGAAATATGGCCATATTTTCCTCTTTTGCGGGAAATATCGTCATATTTCCCGCAAATGTTAAATTTGTTGAAGGAGGGAAACAAATCTAACTTTTGTCCCGCTTTTCAGGGAAAAAAGTGGCCATATTTGTTGAGATAGGAATAAACACATTTAATTACCTTGATTAAAGCAATGTCGTTGTTTCCGTTGTTTTTATCATAATCCCCATGCTTTATAATATTTTCAGGTTTGTATACTTGACCTAATCTTTTATTTCTGTGTCCACTGCCAGTTCGTACTGATATACGCGTTTTATTCCTATTTTGCAATGAAGATATTAATTGAATTTTTTGTAAGAAGTTCTATTACATAGAAATACTTAATGTAATTATAAAAATTAAATGAAATCTTACTCGAAACAGTGTGCAGCAGTTATAATCCAAAATTCATTTATAATAGTTGCACCGCAGCAGTTAACTACACTCAACCAAAGCAAGCTAGCCTAAAACCAAATTTACATACTTTCATCCTGAGAGCTATGGACTTAAAGATTTATATTGAAATTATTATCTTGATATACAACATATAATGAGGTTTAATCAGATTTAACATCTTCTTGAATTATTTTAAAAAACTTTTAAATTTCGATAAACTGTTTTGTATAAAATTTATTCAATACATAATGCGATAAAGCAAATACGTCTATTAATATCATTCATGGACTATTTTATTCAACAATCTATTAATAAATAAATCTATTAATAAATCTATCAAATAATCTATGAATTTTTTAACCAGCTCCCTGGTGGAAATTTGTCTATTTGAAATGGCCAACAATCTCAATAAATAGGTAGAAAAAATGGCTAGTTAATAATAGACCCCGGTGGAACGCTTTTTCTCCCATTATTCGCACATTTAATAGATTGGACATAACCTCCAAATTTTCGTTTGAAGTTTACTTAAAGAATTGACGTTAAATTGGACGGTATTCAGCTGTAACTGATAGCTTACTAAAATATAAATAATATGAGCAGACAGAAAAACCATTTACAGTAGTCCTTTTGAAGATATTACGTAGAATGTATTTATTGCCATTAGGTTCTGTCTCTCTCACTCCTTGTCATAACAACAGGCCTTTTACTAGCCATTTCCGGACTAAAAAAACTGATCAGTTTTAATACCTTTAAAATACTCAAGAACAAGCTTGTGTTTGTCTTCGCAAAACTCATTCTATTTTTCAATCTATTAAATGTTCGAATAATAGGGAAAAAAGCGTTTCACCGGGAGCTAGAAACTGGAAAAGGGAAATTCCCATTTTATAGCAAATTTCTAATATAAATGGCCAGTTATTAGTTAGAAAATGTTTTGGATTTCCACCAGGGTTACATTAAAGAAATTGCTGCAAAGGAATGAATTTTACAAAATTTAGTTTATATTTATTTACCTGATATGGTACATCTTCTATTTTAACGTGATCTCCTCCAAAAATTTTATTTTCATGTATTCCATTGTTATCTATTAGAAATTGAAATATAATATGTAATTGAAAAATTTATTTTAATCCACAAAAATACTATTTAAAATCTCTTTTACCTATATAGAAGCCGCTCACGAAAGCGACGCACGACAAAATACACAAAACCTTCATGACTGCGATAAGTGAACATGAAAAAAAAACCTCTTATATACACCGATCTTATTGAATGATCATTAATAGAATTATAAATTAAAAATAAAATAAACAGAAGTGTTGGAGTCAACTATTTCTTTCGTGCTATCATTACCTTGGTTATTTCGTGATTGTTACGATAAATGCTGTTGAAGGCCGCGCGCCACGCTACATAAAATGTATGGAAAATTTCAGTAGTGTATACTGAAAAAACGGTGGCTAAAACGTTCTGCTTTCTTAAGCGAACACGTTCCCCCTCCCTTTTCGCACAATCGATCCGCGAGTTTTAGTAGAATATTTACACCAAACTCGAGCGACCGACCTTGAGGAGCGCTGCTGCTCTCTGCTGTTGGCGCAATGTTTATACTTCGTGTAAATTCTGTCGTCGATGGAATGGATTCAAATTTTTACAGACTATAGATATTTATATTCTGCATTATCATAATTTTTTTTCCAAAAAAATTGACCGTTTATTTTTGGAGTTATAAGCTTTAAAAAATAGTATATTACTATTTTACTCGGCTTCGCCTCGGGCGTCATACCACGCACGGCCCGGAAATCCAATTTCCGGCCCACGTATTGTATACTATTTTTCTTACTCCCCGGCCGAAAGTACGTTCTGTAATTGTTAAATAATTGATAAAATTGCGTTGTCGTCTGCTAGCTGTGTTTGAGTGTTAGTTTTTCTTTCGGCCCGCTCGATAGTACTGCCTCTGTCGGCCGCTTTGGGTAGCTCGCTCGATATTACCGGCTGTTTTTTCTTTCGGCCCGGCGTGGAGAGCTGGTTTTTTGGCCGTCTGCTACTTTCGCTGTTACACAGATGGTTTGATGCCCGGCCGACATTTGCAAGACCGAGGCAAAGCCGAGGTTTTGCTAGTCGGGCCGGGCATCAGAAACACATTCATTAGAAAAAGAAAGAAATAAGGTCATGAAATAAGTACAATAAAGTTTGATTTTAATAATTTAAACTTTTTCAATACATTAACATTAAGTATTAATACAATAATTAATACAAGATTTACATTTACATTAATCAGCTTTGGTTTTAATAATTTTAACTTTCAATACATTAATCTCAATATAAAATAAATTTTTGTTCGATTTTTTTCTTTACAAATGATTTTCTTTATCAGATTTGTAATTGTTAATATTTACAATGAAATTGCCGTTGATAGTACAATTTTTAATTTTAATATATTTGTTTAAAGTTGAATTTATTTGATCATTCAATGAGTTATTCTGATCTTGATTTTGATTTTTATCTCCATTCAGTGATTTATTTTGATTTTGGTTTTGATTTTTATCTTGAAAATTTTATTTTCATGTATTCCATTGTTATCTATTAGAAATTGAAATATAATATGTAATTGAAAAATTTATTTTAATCCACAAAAATACTATTTAAAATCTCTTTTACCTATATAGAAGCCGCTCACGAAAGCGACGCACGACAAAATACACAAAACCTTCATGACTGCGATAAGTGAACATGAAAAAAAAACCTCTTATATACACCGATCTTATTGAATGATCATAAAAATAAAATAAACACAAGTGTTGGAGTCAGCTATTTCTTAATGATGTAAACTATCTCAGTGTAGACTATGTATGTGTACATTTTTTCTTAATATTATTTGTATAGAACTTAGCAGTGCTATAAAAGACCTGTGTAGGGGCTTTGTGTAAACACTAAACGTGCTCAATATCACGTATCCATAATTTATCTCGATAAATAGTTTGTGTGCAGAAATTATCTGTGTAGGCTTTATTTGTGTAGAGATTTATTATATTTTAAAGACTTGTACACTATTGTCGTGTACAAAATACTCGTGTACGACATCGCCGAAAGTTGTCGATCCTCTTTTTGATTCGCCGATGCTTCTTTGTTTTATTTCGAATTTTCGATTTTCGCAAAATTCATTTTTGCGTTTTTTTAATGATAACATTGAGATATTTGAATCGGACAGATAGGGCTATGATGCAGAAAGAGGAACAGCACGCAGGTATAGGATTTAACATGGGTTACTATATCTATATATACAAGAAAATCTTGTTCCCTATACCTGCTTCTTGTATATATAGATATAGTAACCCATGTTAAATCCTATATCTGTGTGCTGTTCATTTTTCTTTGTCTTAGCCCATAGCATTTGAAAGAACATAAAAAAACCTATATTTAAAAAAAAACCGCTGCCAATTCATTGGCCTGTGGGTTTCTCAAACTTAATTTGCTTATTCCTTTAATTAAGTTTTAATAACAAAATTTATAATTTTTGCAACAATTTATGACATAATTATAATTAAATTCATTTATGAAGATTAAAAAGTATTAATTTTTAAATGATGTATAAAATATAATATAATAATAGGTATGATTTTTTTTAAATTATGTGTGAAAAATAAATAAAATAATTGATTGTAATATTATCGTCAAAATCTTTTAAAATTTCTAACTAACCTTTACTTGAAATTATATTGTCTTTGTGTAATTTCACAATTAGGGTACATGTCTCTAGTAGTATGCCGGTCCATATTTGTGTGCTCTTTCTGGAATTTCCGATGTAAGAAAAAGGTTCTAACCTTAAAAATAATAAATGGCTATTACAAAACAAAAGCAGATACACAACACGCGCGCATAGCGTATAGCGCAGGTCATTTCCATTTTCTAATATACATAAATGCGTTCCCAAATAATTACGATTTTAAAAGAGGGCTAAAATAGTTTTAACCTCAAATATCTCTGAAATTTATAAACGAATTCTATAACCCTAATAACTCTTCTAATAAATAATATACAAACTCTACATCTCCACCAAATATCAAAGAAATTAAAACAATTTTAATGTAGTTATATTGTGCGACAACAAAGAAAGTCATTTTCAAAAATACTAAAATTTTACATATCAAACATCTCAAAAAATAACCATATAATCTGAATGAAATTTTACACAGGTATTGCCTACATCGCATACAAAATAGTCTATAAATTTCAAGCTGATACATGAAGTCGTTATTGAGAAATTACGATTTTGAAAATAACCGTAAAAAAATTTTAACCTTAAATATCTCTAAAAATCATGAGACAATTCTTTTACCTAAAGAAATTATACGATAATATATCGACGCTCCCTACGAAAACTAACACGATTCAGATTGCCACGAAGACTAGTCCATTTGAGCGTTGGCCGCGAAGACTAGCACGCCCCATTGATTTGCGTTGAAGACTAGCCCGATCCGCTTGATTGCGGCGAAGACTAGCACATTCCACTGCCTCTTATGTAAATTAACACGGTGACGCGAAGTGCTAGTTTTCGCAGCAAGCTTGCGAATCGTCTTACTTTTCGTCACAAACTCGCGAATCATGCTACTTTCCGTCGCAATCTTACGAATTTTACTATTATTCGGCGCAAACTCGTGAATGATGCTATAGTTTTCGCGGCAACCTCGCGAATTGTACTAGTATTCGCGGCAAAGTCGTGAGTTATGCTAGTTTTCGTTGCAGTTTTCTGAAATTTGCTAGTCTTCCTGAGGAGGCCAAAAAAGGTGCTAGTTTTCGTAGGGAGCGTCGATATAAACTCTACATCTCCACAAAATTTCAACATGATTAAACCAATTTGTTTTCTCTAGTTATCATGCGACAAAAAAAATAACTTTGTAAAATACGAAAATTTTCAAAATCAATATCACAAAAAGTAATCGTACGATCTTGATGAAAGCTCGCACACATATTATCTATATCACATACAAAATTGTCTATAAATTTGGAGCTGATACATGGAGCCGTTCTCGAAAAATTACGATTTGAAAAAAAGGTTAAAAAAATTTTAACCTCAAATATTTCTGAAATTTCTGGACTAATCATTTTGCTCAAAGAACTCGACCGAGAGCTATCCAAAATCTACCTCTACAAGGAATTTCGAAGCGATTAAGTCAATTTTACTCCCGTAATCGTTGAACATACAAAACTCATTTTTTTATATTTCAATTTTTTTCTTAAAAATTAGTCGACAAAATGGATTCAAATTTTTATAGATTATAGCTATTTATATTCTGCATTATTATGATTTTTTTCAAAAAAATTGACCGGTTAGTTTAGGAGTTATAAGCTTTAAAAAAAAAATACGTTTTTGTTAATAAAAAAAGAACCGTGGGAGCTAGAGAAATTTTTTTTTAGAAAATATAGGTATTTTAATGCTCTTTCGAATGTTATCCATTCGATTGAAATATCTCGATTTTACCATTAAAAAAAAGTAAAAATCAATTTTAAGCAGATCGAAAATTCGAAATGAAACAAAAACGCATCGGCGAATCAAAAAACGAATTTTTGACCCGCCATCACACAAAAAAAAACGAAAAAAATGAGACCTGCCCAGTTAAAATCGATCGAGTAGAAGCTATAAGATCCAGGCGTATAGACACACACACACACACACACACACACACGCGCGCGCGCGCACGCACACACACACAGACATTTTTCAAAAATCATGTATTTTTATTCGTAACACCTCGAAAAACAATTATAACATGTTTTTACAACAACTCAAAAAATTACTATCACAAAGCTTCCTCTAGGAGGAAGCAAAATTACTATCAGAAAGCGTCCTCTAGGAGGAAGCAAAATATGCAATTTTTTAAATATTAATGAATTATTAAATCATTGAAAAAAAGTATAATGAATAATTAGTATATTACGCAACAAGGGAGGAAAAAACTTGGACAGTCTACAGCTCGTGTAAATTGCCACCCGAGCCGAAGGCGAGGGTGGCAAACACGAGCTGTGGGCTGGCCAATTTTACTCCCGTGGAGCGTATACTATTTTTTTGCCTAGCGAGGCCGAAAATACAACCTTCGCGATCAGGCGCCGGGAGCGAAAATGGTACTTTCGGCCCGCTAGGCAAAAAACATATTTTTTTGCCTGGCGGGCCAAAAGTACCACTTTTGGTCCCGGCACCTGATCGCGAAGGTTGTATTTTTGGCCTCGCCAGGCAAAAAAATCGTATATGCTATTATATTTAAAATATATACTATACATATAGAAACGATACATTAATTTGGAGGAAGCTACGTGCCAATGAATTGGCAGCGGTTTTTAAATTGATAATACCACTGATACTTTACTTATTTTATAAAATACAAAATTAATGCACCAACTCCGAAAATTACCGCATAAAAGAAAGTTATTAAAAGTTGCGAAAGCATAACAAATACTTCAAAATCGCTGCTAACTGCACTAATGACACTGCTTTATCAAAGAGACAATGAAATTTTACATTAACATTTTTTATTTCTTCGTACAAAGTAATTTATTCGCATAAATAACCTTTTCACATAACAATTCCTACAAATTTTGAAAAATCTCGTAAAAATAACTACCACAGATTTTCTACGACAATCTATTTCGCGATAAATTTGCCATCTACCGTTATCCGACTGCGCCAGCAATCGTCCCAAATATTAAAACAACGTTAGGTACAACAGAGCTGGGTATAAAATTGAAGATAGTAAAAGCGGAATGATCGCTCTAGCCCGTCTCGTATGCGAGCCCATTGTTTCCCGCGCTGCATCCTCGTCATTTTCTTGCCGCTAAGCAAGCCCACCGTAGTTTAACGAATATAATGCAGAACGCGAGGAGCTTATATAGGGGACGCACGGGGGAATGGCAAATCTCGCTCTGCTGCCTAATGACGCCGAGTAAATACGTAGGGATAAGTGCGCCGCGAGCGAATTTCCACGAAGCCGCGAGGCGTGTGTGCGCAGTGTGCGCGCGAATTACCCGCGAGCTGAGGAGCAAAAAGTGCAAGGCGAGATCCTGGAAGCGATTTGTCGGACACCGTTGGTCGCGCGGCGACCCTACGATGCATTTGCCTTTTCAGCTATGGTAGTAAGAAATGATGAAGAGAGGCAGTACGCTTTTTCAATGATAATTGAGTTAATACCTTGCACAATTTGTTTATTTTTAGCACGGATTCATGTCGGATTGTATGAATAAACACCTCTTCTTACTTTAACCGTTTTAATCACATATTTTTCGGGTTGGACAAAAAGTAAAAGAAAAACTTGATTGAGATGCTTTACAGACGTGTTTTAAAAAATGTTTGGATTTAAGAATTTTTTTAATTTTAGAATTTTTCAAGCTGCTTTTGTATAACATAACATGATGTGGAGTAGACATATCTGACTTGACCGATTTGTTTTTGTAAATTTTCTAATTGGTTTCACGAAATTAGAAAAAAAAGTTTTCTGTTCTACATATGTAAAAAGTTAATCCGAAATAATACTTATTTTATATTGAAAAATAAAATGTTCTCACTTCCAGGACAATATTTCCAATGAAATACTTCTTGTAAGACAACTATATTCTTAACTATTCTATTTACAGTAAAAAATGAAGAATTTATTTCATGATACGTATTTTTCTCTAAAATGTTTTTCTAAAACGTATTCCATAATATAATTGACAAATATCCGCATTCATGGGTTCAATATCGAGAATAGTAACATTGATGACATAGCTCTATTCTGCTAGGAAGAGCAGAACATTGATCATGCAAAATGATAGTTGTGCAAATCCAGCTTCCAAACCTCTGATGACTGTAAATATAACAAAATCAATTGCAGCGTAAACTCGTGTTTGATTACTTAAGTAGAATTCATAATCAATAACAAATGAAATGCTACCATTGATTATTTGACATTTGATCAATGCCAATAAGATGTATAATTTGTATAATAACACAAAATGAATCAATTAATTTAATTAATGGCTACGTTTGCCATTAACCTATACCATACAATCATGTATAATACATAACAACATTTTCGTACACTAATAATAAATAAACATTATATATAAATATATAATATATAATGTAAATGTAACAAGTACATTTATAGTCTTAAAAAACTAATCCTCGAAAAAGTGGCCGTAAATGATACAACTTCACTCAGCAGCAATTTACTGTAACCCCACGCGCCACAAAGCCGCGAAGATTCCATGCCAGTGATTCGCCGTCACCGCATAGCTGCCAAACGCGATTACCTATGCATATCCGCAGGTAATACACACACGCACCCATACACACGCATCTTTACACCCCCGTAAGTGTCTCGCGCTTTCGAGCGCATTGTGACACTCGGTGTTTCTCCCTCTCTGTCTCTCCCGCGCGCTCTCTCTCTCGTTCTCTCTTGCGCGCACACGAGTTTTTCGCATGATTCAGCGCTGCTTTATTATGCTAGCGCTCCGGGGGGAGGTTATTATGTTTGCTTCGGCAAAAGGGTAGGAAGCAGTCGTTGGCAACTCTGCCCCTCTCTCTCTCTCTCTCTCTCTCTCTCTCTCTCTCTCTCTCTCTCTCTCTCTCTCTCTCTTTCTCACGCGTGCGGACGCAGAGCATATTATACGAGCGTGGGCGTCATTAAAAGCCAAGCTTTAAACCGGGCTTTTACGCTTTACGATCTTTTTACGGAAGCGCGTAAGTAATCTGCCGTCGCTGCCGCGCTCCTCCTGCTGACTCTGCGCGCGGAGGAACAGTTCTCAAACAAAAATTGCTAATGTCGGGGGCATAAAAAATTCCTGCAAGCGCGCGCGAGGCTCGCGTTCCTTTTTGCTTTCGCTCTCGCACGCTCGGACGCACGCACGGAGATGAAAGTACAGTCATTTCGTTGTTTTAGCGTTTAATGAAGATTTCATTAGAGCCTGTACTTTTCGGCGTATGGTGATGGAATAATTAATTCGTAGAAAAAAAAGTCTTAAAACAGATTTTTAAAGTTATAATTCTGCTTACGAATTATTTTCATTAATATTATACTATTGATAAGAATTTTCACCTAAAGTGTGGAAATTTGGAATAGTTTCTTAATGCGTGTTTAGCATTTTTTATTAAAAAAAATAATAAATAGTAGTATAATATGGTAATCAATATGTAATATGTAACAAATGATGTACGTCGTGAATATCAAATGTTGAACCAATGCAAAACGTTTAAAAGAATCGTAAGTGACACACCCACTCGCATATAATGCACTTGCTCGTTTCCAATGTTCTACTTAAAGCGTCCAAGAGAACTCGAAAGATTTCACTTCCGATACATAAATAGACGTAAATTTCTTTACGACCAGCGTGAGCTTATTATCCCTTCATAAAACAATAACAGTTAGTTACACAACAATAAAACACGAGCTCGGCGCAGTTCTTATCGTCTCCAACAGATTTATATACTCCAGAAAAAACGAGAGTGCTCATATTATATATATACAACTCGCCGGCTTATCGCGTCCACACGGAAACATCACTTTTCCGCTCGAGATCGTATCGCAGCCGCACGAGCGCACGTGTCTCCCCGTGCCATGGCTTTTTTTAGGCCCTATACGAAAAAGCGCGCAGGCCAGTGTCATCGGACACCGAAAATAGTATACGCGTATATGTACATACATACATACGAGGGAGAACGAAAGACGTAAAAAAGAGAGAGAAAAAGAGAGCGGGGGGAAGAGAGCGGACACCTGCGCGCCTACGCGCGCTTACTTCGTCAAGTGAGCATTAAAAAAGCACCCCCCGCAACACACACGCACATACATACAGATGCGCACATGACAGGCAACGCAGACAGATTCCAATCTACCTCTTTATGTCTCTCTCTCTCCCTTTCTCTCTCTCGGAAATTAAATCACCATTACTCGGCACATTCGGCGCGTCTGTCGCGCGTGTATATGTATATATGGATGCGTGCTTTCGGGCACAGGTGCCCTTTTTCCGCCTCGCGAGCTTCTAGCTGATACAGCGAATTTGCGAGATTATCAGCGGTTGTATGCTGGCTCTTTTTCAGCGGGGTGGTTTTTAATTGTTCGTAATGATCTTGATACTTGACTCTCTGTTATAAGAACGTTTGGTGAAAGGTTAAATTGTATCATAGATAGGTTTCAAAGACTTTGTGTATATCGCTGTTGTATATGTGGCGTTTGTTGTTCGTACTCTTAATACTGTAGTTGATAACAGATCATAGATTGCTATCGAGTGACATCAATTATATCTCTTTAGCGGGAAAAAACTGCCACAACTGGTCGGGATTAAAAACAAATTTACAAATTAGGCTTTTAGACATCTGTTTATCATTTGAATCAGAAAGCTTTCTTATTCATTATTAACTTTATTATTTATATATTTCTTTATACGTTATGTATAATGTTTCACATTGATCAACAAGATAATCAATTTTATGTTCACTTTAACAAATTACTTCTATCACAATTTATTCTCCTTAATAAACAGCATCCCTCGATATAACGATGGAAAAGAATACCAATAAAACGTGGCTGATCCTTATAGCTTAATGAATCATCGTCTCTCTCTCTCTTCGTCGCGCGTGCGCACACGCAAAGAGACATTTTAATGTACTCGTTAATAGGTGGCCATTAATCCTTGGGGGGTGCGCGCCCGAATTACAACAAGATGTATACTGATGGAATCTTACGGTTCACGTATATATACGCGCAGTAGTCGCTGCGCTTAGACTGGTGTAATTAATTCGGGCTCGTTCGCGCGACGAACTCTCGACATTGCTCGTTACAGCGGTACTTTTCTAGATCCATTGAAAATTCGGCCTTTTTCGCGCGGTACTTTTGGCGTTTTCGACGTTGGGCTTTTAAAGGCATACGATGTGGGATGGGGTATTTAAAAGCAGTGGGCGCAGAAGGGACAGTTATTCGAGGGTGAAATCAAAGGGAAATCAAATTTACGCCTTCAATTTAATTTGATTATTATGTTACAGCTACCAGCGGTTATGCGGGTCCTCGTGTGAATGTTAAGGAAAGTGTAATATAACTAATTAATATTTTATTTCTGAAAAGTTATACGAACGATATGTTGTTGTAGCATAATATTGGTCTTCAGGGGCTATTGTAGTCATACTTGCAGTTCTACAAAAAATTTCATGTAAGTCAGTTTCAAAAACGATGAAAAATAAAGTTGAGGCACATCTATAGAATTACATATTTTCTTGTTCTATAGGTGATACAATAGACGAAAAAATTTTGAACAGTCTGGCGCCATGGTTTTAACCACACATCCATCATTTTCCTTACGGAAATTTAACATTGAAAAAATCGATGAAAACGGTCGCTATAATGATTAATCAATATTGAGCTCCTGCAACGACGCGACCAAATTTTCGAGGTTCGAATTTTTTTTTCATCTATTACATGATCTATACAAAACAAGAAAAGTTTATTGTAGCCGTGTGCCTCAACTTTTTTTTTCTCGGCGTTTTTGGAACCGAGTTAGTTGGAATTTTTGAAAAATTGCATATATATACAAATAAGCCATTCCGCTGTACTATGGATACAATATATATACAAATGTAATTAATTCTGCTTTTTTTATAAAAATGGAAAATATCGCGAGAAAAATTCATCACGATTACATTTGTAGAATACCATTTGCAACCGTCGCCCGCACACATTTAGCAACGCCCAGAAAAAAGTATGATCGAGCATCACCAGAACCAGCAGCCAACGCGCGAGCGCGCGAAAACAAAAGCTCGCCCGAGACAAAACGCTTCATTTTTCCGAAGAATAATCGCATGATCCCTCCCCCATAGCGTCCTCGTCCGCAGAGAGGGAAAAAGGGATATCGCCCGGTATGAATGATTCGGGGCAATATCAACCCTCCGAAATTCACTTCGCGAGGAAATTAAAAACAGTATACCTTTAGCGCTCGCCCGCGCGCGGCTCTCCGTCCGCTAATGGCGGGCATTGCTCATGTCAATATGGCCCATTGCGCCTATTACCATATTACGTAGTACGACGGCCGGCGGCCGTGCGCGGGTATCGCTTATAAATACCAGCAATCACCAGACGCGCGAGGGGACGACTTGACGCGATTTCTCGTGTATATATACGGCTGGAGAGAGGGAGAGAAATACAGAGAGAGGGTGTGCACACGACAATTGGATTTAAAAAAAAGAGCGGGGGGGGGGGAGAAAAAATTACCGGGCGAGTGGCCACGACGGAAATTGGCGTCGAGGGTGAGAGCGCGTTGCGTTGGCTGAGAACGTCAATTAAGGATTTCTGATATTTGTGATCTGGATTCTTTTTTATGATTAATAGTGCTTTCGTTTTGTTTCCCTGCAAGTAATTACAAACAGTAATGTTAAATTGAAATATAAAACTACGCGTGCTTCAAAGGATATTTTAAAACACAATATTAAAGTAAAAAACCTCGAATCGACAGCAATTTCGAACTCGGCTCGTTCGAACTGGAAAATTGACCATCTCTGTTTACCATGTCTAATGGCGCCCGAAACTTTCACACGCGCTGCACGTAAGGGGCACTCACGAGTGTACACAGAGCATTTAACGTGCACTTCGTGCCGAATTAGCGTTTATCACCTTCCCCCTTACGCGCCCTACACCTCTCTCTCTCTCTCTCTCTCGTTCTCGAGTGCTCTAGCGTCGCAGTAGCATCCCGAAAAAGCAAGGCATTGTTCCGCATTCCCACGCGGCACGCGCTCTCGCTCTCCTCTCATCTACGCAAACATTAAACACTGCAACTCGCCCGGCCGCGCCGTCGACTACTACGTACGTCGGGAAAATTCTCCGGCTCCTCGTCACGCCATCGCGCCGGTTCCGATCGGCGATTAATACACGCAGGCCGCGCCGTGCGTTCCGCGATGCTAATGGAACGACGACGCGCAAGTTTAGACGTTGCTCCGGCGCCCTAAGGAATATCTAATTATCTGGCACGTGGCGGCGCGTGTGATGGGAAGGGCTTTTCTATGATTCGTTAACGCGGCCGAGTCGGAGAAAGGCGCACAGGCGGCTGCTCCCGTTGCGCGTTATATATTTTTTCTATGTGTGTGTGTGTGTTGGAAAGTTTTCGCCGACGCACACCGCGTGAAACGTATGCCGTTATTACCGGCTTTTTTGACTCGCCGCGTGCGGGATGCGGCTCGGACAATGGCTAAACCGGCGCTTTATCGATGTATTAACTCCGAGCGAATGTTTTGTGAGGCTCGGTTGTCTCTTATTCCCCTCGCTGCAGAGCGCGTCAAAGGCCACGCGTGTATGTCGGTGAGTGTTTTTTGTTGTTTCACGCAGTTTTAAAGCCACCCCCCTTTGTGCTCCAGAGTGCATGATTCTATCATTAAAGTGGTGTTATCCGTAGCGATGATTAATGGACGTATAATGGTCTCTGCTGGTTTTGATAAAAACTTTTTGATTTATTTTATTTATCAGTTTTTTTTAATGTATAAAAATGTTTATAAAAGAAGTCTGTACTGTATAATGAAAAGTTTTAATCGAAATTAGGATTGTCAATATTTGGAGTAATTAAAAATCGATAAAATTTTAAATGTTAAAGGAATAATTTTTTTTTAATATTTAGTATTGGAATAAATTAATACCGTTTTCAACGGCACAAGTAAACTGTAATATTTGTATTCGCTAAAATAGTAAGCTAAAATCGATGTTAAACCTTTTACAACCCATAATTACGTTTGCTGTTCCTACAACGCATCCATGACTGGGTAAAAGCGACAACAGATAATAAGCATATGGCATTCTTTGTCGTTACTGAAAAAAAAGCTTTGCGAAAAGACGTGCACCCGATCGCCCTCCTCTCTCTCTCTCTCTTTTTCACGTCTATATAACAAATGGGGAAAAAGCCGTCGATCCCGTGAAATAATCCATTTCTATTATCCACGACATCGCGACACCTCTGAATAAAAAAAAAAACGAGCCAAGGGGTGTACGCGTCGCACTATTTCGCTTTGTGTCGCGTCATTCGCACTAACGACCTTATCGTGAAGTGCAACAATGGCAGCGCGGCGACTCGCTCCACTCTCGGAATGCCACTTTAGCAGAGTCATGACGCTACTTGGCTGCGAGCCATGTTATTGATTATTCCACAGGGGTAGATGCTTTTTCGAAAGAGTATGTGCTATGTATATATGAATGAACATATTTGGAGGAATTGATTTTTCAATAAGCTTATTGATGCTGTTACCTGTTGTCACTGCCCGCGAAATTTACCAAACGTTCTGTGCCACAAGTCATACAAAAATCTGCAGATGTTTTTTTTTGTTTTTTAAAAGAGAAAAATTAATGGTTATTACCCTTACAAAAATCAAGCACAAACGATTGCATTGGTATCCACACGAACGGTATTATTTATTGTTAATTATAGTGTAGATGATGCCATTTATGCGAGAATTAAGCTAACTTTTTATGTTGGAGAATTTTCTGCTTTTTCATAAAAATCCTTAAGAAGTTTTTCACAATTATGTGTATTTTTTTTCAACTTATCTTTCGTGTTCCGCATAGAAATATAGCATGAAATTCATCTTACACAATAATTACAAGTGAAACCAAATTATATTTAGATTTTCTGAATGGATTATAGAAATATGTTGATCACTTATTGGTTGAACAAATATTTGTTGACGTTTAGATTTTCTTGAAGAAGTTCCTTACGGTAAACAATTTTTGTCTAAAATTTCTAATAAAGAATAAATTAGAAAATTATTTGTTGTTCGGATTTTGAAAGTCTCTTCGTTTGCAATAATTTCGATTGCAGAATCTCGAAAACATCGAAAGACTTCAAAATTTGGGTTCCAAAAATGTTCACCATTCACACCATTGATGAAATTCGCTCAAAATTGAGGTAAAAGTTGGAAGACATTCAATTACTCAATACAAAGGCGTCGGAAATGAAAATTGTCCGTCACCCAAAACGGTGACAGGACAGCAAGATAACTGTTTTTACGCTAGCGACGACAAAGGTGCGCGATAAAAAGGGAAGAAAAAGTAAAAAAAATCCCACTTGCACACTCGCTTTTCGCTGGCTTTGACCGGGCCGCGCGCGGCAGGAAAAGTCCCTGTGTTTGACAAATTTCACGGGACGCTGATAGCTGCGCGCGTGCACGCGAGCTGTAATATACCAGGCCGCGCGCGCACCGGTTTTACGCGAGTTCACGCGACGCAATTATCAGAGTTGTCAGCCAGTCGGTTTAACGCCTCCATTCGCTTGTCTGCGTGTATATGTATACATAAACACGCCGCGAGCGCGCGCAAAACCGATGGAACGGAAGCACGAAGCGATTCGAATGCGTCGGCGTGTAATGCGTTACAAAGTACAATCTGTACGGATTTATGGGCGCGTATAACGCCCGCGCGGATTATGGCTGCGCACACGCGGGCAAATGGGGAACGCTTTGTATTACTGTGCCCGCGGGTAGCCGCCGAGAGCGATTTTTCGTTACAACGGGCGCTATATAGTTGGGTGATATGAATTTATGATTAAAATGACACACAGTCACTTTACAGCGACGCAAGCGAGCGCTGTAACGAGATACTTCGCGAGGCGAGAAATAAACGTACATGGTATATAGCAGAGTTGTGACGCGGAATAAAAACTGGGAGATACGGGTTTGAAAATGTTTGCGCGCAGTTATATAGCGAGTCAAAAGGGAGGGCTCGTTAAATAATATTGGTTATTTGATGGTTGCGCGTATATGCGAGAAAAGTGTAATTATATATGTGTGGTAACTGAATTTTGAAGAAGCGAGAATAATGATGCAATTTTCACAAATTTTAATGGTACCTAGGTAGAAAATTAAGCATATTTTATAAATAATGTGTTAATTAAATGGAAGAATTTTTAGCAAAAATCATAATGCAAAAATAATATAATTCATCTAAAAGTTCTATTATTACTTAAAATACATATTTTATGAAGTGTAAATGCCATAATTTATTTCGCATTGGTACATAATTATGAAATTCAAACCATGTTCGTTTTCAGCCATAAAGTTAACTGAAAAATAGCTTCTGGTTAACATTTGTACCAGGGTACTTTTTATATATTCGGTGAATTAAATGCGTAGATTTTAGCTATAAACTAATCCCGAATTTTCCTGAAATTATTACTTTGTAACGTGAATTTTATAAATATTTGAAAAACCTAATTCAAAATATTTACATAATATATAATTATAAAATAAAAATAAAATCATTTCATACAGTAACTTCTGCACTATAAAAAATCGACATTTAATTGCTGTACATTTAGACTTAGAAGATCGTGGAATGTATTGCATATTAATTTATCCGATTACCAAACAATTTATGCGCTTAAACAGTTTACCAAATCACATATACTTAAATTTTATTAACTTTTATTGTCTCTCTTATTGTTAGAGTATCATATCATATCTCTGTATCATGTTCATTGCATCGCCTAATATAGCTGAGTCTATATTTTACATAAAATTGTAAAGGGGTAACTCCCGTTTAATTCCGATAAAATAAAAAATAAAAATACTTTCGGTCGTCATTAAAAGCCTCAATTCAACCTCAGAAATAAAAATCAAAGTAAAAACCTCAGCCCACAGCAATTACAGCAACTCTTTTGTCCACCCATACACAGATAGTGTCCCATGACCAACTACAAGATAACAAGCCCCTAAAGACGACACACTCCTTCTTTCCAATCGACTCGCACGCATGCGAAACAATATACAACAATGTCATCGTCATCGAGGGTGGCTTATTATTTATTCGTCGTCCGCGCTATTCGGTCTCTCTCGTTCTCTCAGCACAATGCAAAAATGGCACGTGCGGCCTCAAGACTTCCGACCAATTAACTCCACTTTCGCTTCCCGCTGGTCCCGGCTCTTTTCACCTTCGCCGTCGCGCGTACATATATATACACGCGCACACGCGCACTTAGCATCACCCCCTCGACGTATTGACGCGGCGCTCGAGCGTGGATACATACACGCCACTAGAGCGGCGGCCATGCAACGACAAACATTGAGCTGTACGCATCTAAAGCAACATACGGCAATAGTTGTCGCGAGGGCACACACATGTACATATATGTAGTGGCTGATGGTAACGATGATGATGATGACAACAACGATGATGATCGGCGCGAAATGCATATATTTGTGCGCGTGCGCAAGTCTGTGCTTCGAGGATGTTTTGACGGGCATGGGAAACACTTGAAGCCGGATCCCCAGGCCGTGCAGACCCGTTGAGCAGTCGAGTGCGCGCGATGTTTGCATTCGGATGTGAGTGTCTAAGTGCTAAGGCAGAATAGAGGCTGGGAGCTGCGTGCAAAAAGTAATATTATATGCACGGAGAGAAATTTTGTAGTGAAAATTACAAATATTCGAGACAAAATTACCAGTTTCTATGGTAATGGATGGATAGACTGACAATTTCAAACTTTTTACCAAAGTGCCTTGGTAAAATTTTTTTTTAGTTAATTTAAATTAAAAAAATTAACTTTTTTTATCCATATTGATGGATATATAGTATTTTAATATAGAAATAGAAACAGAAACAAGGATGAAACAACATTAAACTGAAAAAAAATTTTTACGGAAGCGGGATTCGATCCGACGATCTTTGGGTTGAGAGTCCGACGTTCTACCGACTGCGCCACGGAAGCTGTTACCAACAGTCATTTGAATCGCCGTTATTACTTACTGAAAATATGTGTATTGTTTTCATTTTAACGTCACGCACGCCTCTAGTATCAATCTTCTGAAACACAATAATGCGCAGTGCGCATGCGCGAATACACAAATACCAGGTTATTTGGTAAAATTTATCAGTTTTCTTAGTAAAAATTCTTAGGTTACCTTGTAAAAATGACTAGATCTCAATTTTTACCAGTGTGTCTGGTAATTTTTATTCAGATAATTTGGTTTTTTTTTTGTGGTTATGGTAGTTTTTCCTGGGAAACTTATAAATTGTATTAGAAATCTGGGAATAACACGGCTTTTGACAGTCTGTCCATGCGCTACCAAGGCACCCTGGTAATTTTTACTCTAAAATTTCTCTCCGTGTGGTATTCGATTTTTTTCGTCCTAGAACCTATATTTTCGCATTCTTCAATCATGAATACAGATAGGCCTTGCTGCAAACCATGCATATAGTATATAATACAGATCTCAGATCTTTTGATACCTTAAAATCAAATATACATTATTGTCAAAATCTTCTGATAAAATCATATTCAATTAATTTTTTGTAAATGTTGTCACAATTGCTGAGCATTTTTATTTGGTTAGGTAAATAGTAAACAGCGATCGTTACAAGACGACTACGAAGTACTCCCACGCTACTCTGTTTCTATAAAGTTTCATTATAATGCTCACCCTTGCACACTTCTCAGGTACTTTTGGCTGTCAATCAAAATAAGGGAGAATATGAACCCCTTTTACCTCTGATTGCCATCGACCATACATATTACACATGCAAATTAACTAACACTCGTTGGCTAAAAGGATAAATTAGGACTACACGGAATCTTATATAATATGTTTAGAAAAAATCGTCATTTGAAAAATAACAGTTGACAGAATATAATACTAATAAACTAAAATATAAACGAAATTCAAGTATAGTATACACGATTCAAACTGCTGAAAATTGTTATTTGTTGAGGTGAAAACACTTACGATAACAAAAAGCGTGAAAAGTTTCTAATTACTCTGTTGCACTCTTAAAAACACCAAAACATTAACGGCTCATACTTCCACCCACGCATATATACACATAGAGCCTCGCGCACGAAACGAAACGAACTATTTGCAGATATTTAGTCAAATTTTCTCTCTCTCTCTCTCTCTCTCTCTCTCTCTCTCTCTCTCGCTCTTCGCGCTCGGCTGACTAAAGGCCGCGCGTCCGTTCGTCCGACCGGCATTCTGAATTTCGGCACATATAGCGCGCAACACGACCAGCAACAATTCCAGCTATTCCACTCTCTTGCAGCTGGCATTCGACCATTTGCCAGAAAGCGCACGACAGACATGACAGTGGCCGTACACTCTCTCTCTCTCTCTCTCTCTCGTGTGCGCGAATGGATTGTCCTGCAAACGACGCGAGGGAGTGAGAGAAAGAGAGAGCCGCCGACAATTTTGCCCCCGTCGGCCTTCCTGGAAATTAAAAAAATCACGTGCCAGGTGAGAGATGAACGGGGTAGGTGAAAGGGAAAGAAAGGTAGAGGGTTTTTTATAGGTTCGACCTTTTGTGACAGAATTTTAAATTGAAAAAGTCTCGAGACTGCTGGCCTTTGTGATGCATATAAGAGTGTACATGCCTTTTTGAAGCTGTAATATCGTATGTTTACAAGTAAAAATAATTAAAAAACCGCTGCCAATTCATAGGCACATGGCATCCTCAAACTTAATTTACTGATTCCTTTAATTAATTTTTTATGATAAAATTTAAAATTATTACACCAATTTATTAGACAATTCTAATTACATTCATTTATTAAGATTAAAAAGTATTAATTTTTAAATTATGTATAAAATATGAATAAAATAACTAATTATAATTATATAATATTAAATTCAAAACCTCCCTCTAGGAGGAAGCAAAAACAAAAGTTACTTTATTTAAAAGATTAGTAAACATTATCGATAGCTTACAAGACAAAAAATACAATAATTTTGGCTCTTGGCTTATGTTTCCATTACCATCAACATAATAGATATTATGTATAATACAAACATGATTAACCCTACTTCTAAAACCGAAATAAAATTTATTTTTCTTACTCGCCCACACGAAAGTACGTACTTTCGGCCCGCATCTCCGGGCCGAAAGAGAAACTTTCGCATCCTATTTTAGACCAACCGCGCGCTCTGATTGGCTGCCGAAATTTCCTGACCCGCGGCGCTTCAGCGCCCGCGCGCATGTCCGAGGAAAGATGTTTGTGCGGTGTGAAGGTTAGACACGTACGAAATAAACAGAGGAAAGTGCACGGGTGACGAGAAAAAGTTAGTTGAAATAAAAAGTGGTTTTGTTTGATCGTGGTTATTGTTTTTTCCTCTTGTTTTCTACACGTACTTTCGAGTCGTGTAGAAACAATTAAGTAAACGTATGGACGGGAGCGTCCGAGGAAAATATGTTTGTGCGGTGTGAAGGTTAGACACGTACGAAATAGACAGAGGAAAGTGCACGTGTGACGAGAAAAAAGAGTTAGTTGAAATAAAAAGTGGTGTTGTCTTTTTTTAATGAATGTGTTTCTGATGCCCGCCCCGACCAGCAAAACCTCGGCTTCGCCTCGGTCTTGCAAATGTCGGGCGGGCATGCATCAGACCATCTGTACAATAGCGAAAGTAGCAGACGCCCAAAAAACCAGCTCTCTACGCCGGGCCGAAAGAAAACACAGTCGGTAATATCGACCTAGCTACCCAAAGTGGCCGACAGAGGTACTACTATCGAGCGGGCCGAAAGAAAAACTAACACTCAAACACAGCTAGCAGACGACAACGCAATTTTATCAATTATTTAACAATTACAGAACGTACTTTCGGCCGGGGAGTAAGAAAAATAGTATACAATACTTGGACCGGAAATTGGATGCCCTGGCTGTGCGTTATGACGCCCTCGGCTTCGCCTCGGGCGTCATACCACGCACGGCCCGGAAATCCAATTTCCGGCCCACGTATCGTAATATACTATTACGATTTAACCTTCCAACAATATGATGACAATTATAAGTTCATCAATTCCAATAATGCGCTTTACAATTAATGAGCTATCGTTCGCTTTTTCGCCGCCTCCTTAGGTACATAATTATAAATTTAAAATTCCCGAACTTTTCAAGAGCACATGCAGCGCAGGCAGCGCGTCACCCGACCGCGTCATTAAATGCGAAAAGCGCGTTATCTCGCTCCGAATTAAAATCCGAGCGGCGATAAACATTACACGCGCCGCAGCATACACACGTTTCCGCATAATTATTCAACGCTTACATTCGCGCGTTTCCACCTCGGGCGATCGCTCAGAGCCCTTCGCGTATATGTACGAGCGCGCGCGCGCGCGCGACAAATCGAATGTGCAGCGCACCTCGCATAAATAACTACCGCGCGTATATATATACACTCACGCGGCGGCAAACTGTTATATTTCGATGCGTTTTGCGGTCGCCTTTGCGAAATTACGCTCGCGCGGACCGCGCAAACACGGTCCTAGCTCAATTACATCGAATGCGCGCGGACGTGCGTATAAACACGGGGCTTTATGTACGCGCTCTCTTACATCACATTCCACCGCAGCGCGTTATTTCCTCTGAATAAACCGCGCGATAAACGATCACCGCTCGTCGATGCTTTTTCCGAGCTCCGCGTGTACATATATATAGGTACCGAGTGGAGCGAAAAAATGTTTTGTTTACGGGGGGATGTACGCGCGCGCGCCGGCAGCGAGCGGAGCAGTAGCATACCGGGAGCGTGTTATTGACGCGCGAGCGTTACACACAATGGGATCGTTAATTAAATTCGCTGAAATGTAAATATGGCCTTTTATTTTTCGGATTTTCACCTGCACGCTCATTACGTAAAAAGTTTTATGTATTCTGTAAGCGCGTGCGCGCGAGGTTCTGTTTTATTAACGCGCTGTTTATCTTTTCGCTCGGCTCGCGTATATTTACGCGAATGTAATCATTTGTCATTTTGAGTTTGGACTATAATAAATAAAAATGTTTAATTACGGGAGAGGTCGAATATTATGCTGTGATGTGGGCATAAAATTATTATTAAAATATAATTTATTAAATTTATAATATATTGTTAAATGTATATAGCATCAATGCACTTGTTACTTCCGAATAATGAGGTAGATGTTATATATATTATAATTATAAGAATTACGTATGTGAATTTAACATCATTTACGCACAAATGTTCATCATTATATATTGTTAAGAAAATTAATAAAAACTCTAATCTTTTTATAAACTTTGTACAACTGATTTTATATTACGGATTTCAAAATAGAATGCATACATAGTACATAGTATCTCTGCACAAAGAGAAAATAATTCCTTATATTTAATGAATTTTGCATTTTTTAATTTTTTTAATTAGGAAATTCGCAATAACGCAAGAAAAAAAAATATATGTCAATGAAATGCAGAACACACGGACACGAGAGTAAAATGGAAATAGACAGAAAGTCCCGTAATGACGAGAAAGACAAGTATATACACGACGACAGGAAAGAAGAGAGAAACGGAAGAGGAAGAGGAGGAGGAGCCGACGAACAGCGGGTTGCGCGCCCATTCATATTCATAATCGTAATCGTTAAGGGGTGGACTCCATTGTTGTTGGCAACGGTCGCGAACTTTCGCTTGGCTTTCTCGCTCTAGCTTTCGTGGGGTGCAGCTCGATTAACGCGATTCTCTCGGAAACGTCCAAGTGAGTCTCTCTCTCTCTCTCTCTCTCTCTCTCTCTCTCGGGATGAGAAAGAGTAAATTAATTATTTAACCGGCGACTCGGGTTCAGGCGCGGTCGAGCTCCTCTCCGGTGGCTGGCTTCTCATTTCCAAAATTAAACTTTGATAATTCTGTTGTTTGTATGACGCATCTAAAAGAATTGAAATTAAAGTACTGGTAATGATTAAAATTTATTATTTTATTCTAATTTATTGGTTTTCAATTGAAATGTTTCCTTTTTAGATGAAAATATCTGTAATGAAATTTTAATAAAGTATTATCTGTAAAATATAAAAAAGTATTATAATTTTAAGATATGTATATTATGTTAATATTATTATGTTCAAGTTTAATAGTTTATGGTTTATTTACTTTTGCGGGCCATGCAAAATAATAATAATAATAATAATAATATTAATAATACGCAGCTGCAGTTAAAAGTTAACAAATAGAATTGAGTATAGAAAAAGCGATAAAACAGTTCTAGAAAAGATATATTTAACGAAATCTTAAATCTCGAGTCCCAGGTGTCCTCATTACACTGCACCAGCCTCTTAATTTCTCCTAAAGCTCGTCATCGTTCTTTCCTCCGATTCTCAGCACCTCCTCCATCCCGATTGTTAATTAGTCCTTTTCCTCTTATTCTTTCCCTCTCATGTTCCCCCCTTGCCGCCCGTACCCTTTTATTCTCCCGCGCCCGCGTAATTGTTAATTAGTGAGATGATATTTCCGAAGGCCCGAAGGAATTCATCCGAACAACTCTCGAGGTCTTGTACATCACCCTCCCTCTATATACTCGTACTCTCAATGTGAAAGCGAGCGACCCTCTTGCGCAACTGCGCGAACCCGAGTTATTTCGAGATTTGGCACGAGCCGCGCGAGCTGTGGAGAATCCCCGTGATGTGTTCCCCATAGTGCGCGCACCGGCCCCTCTGGTCATACAAGTCTCGGGTATATACGGCGAATGTTATATTCCGCTCTTACTTGACCGCGCGGCACGAGTGGGGGTTAGCGTTGGATATTTCAGTGCACGCGCGTACTCTCGGACTTGTATGTACGCGTGCGGGTTTTGCGTGCGCGCGGTGAGTAATATTCATGCGTCGATTTAAACGAGATGGAATTGGGAAATTTATTTCCAAACAAAAAATATTGTCTTTTATATTTTAGATATAGCTTTTTTGTAAGTTATTTTTTTATTCATACTCATTTTACTACCAATTCCTTACCATGTTATATAGGAAAATATTGTATTCCACGATCTTCATTACATATCGTGTATATACTGACGATATTTTCATACGAATCTACCGAGGAAACGAGGCGAGAAAGAGAGGGCGCGGAAAGCTGGATCCAACTATAACCCGCAGGATTCGCGAATACTCGACGATTTCTCTTTTTCCCTTTACTCTTCCTACACTCCACAGCTTCTCTCATTAGGCAAGGATAGCGCGCTCGGAAGAGGAGAGAGGGAGAGAAAGAGCAGTGAAGGGTTGCGATGGAACCGTCGAAACGGTAATTGTTTTTAATCACTCTTAGGGGAAAAGGGCGATTTGCAGAGCAGAAAGGTCGGGCGATGCGGTTAACCGGCGGCACATGGACCTTTTCGTTGGGGATTTTTTTTGTTTTTGGCACACCGGTGCGCGCTCGCGAAAACAACATTGACACGCGAAAAGTGCGCAATTGGGGTAATGTATGATAACACGATGTAATGAGATGTGACGCGCGCCATGGCTGAGGGATGCCACTCATTAATTTTTTATACGAATTGCAAACATTTGCTTCATTATGCCAGCTGCTCGGGCTTTTATTTTGATTACTGAAATGTAAATTTGTTCGCGTGTCGGTGCCTTTTTTGCAATATAACGTGGTTTTTATATTCGTTTATACATTATCTCTGCTACATCTCATCGATTGTTTTCACGAGAAAAAGAGTTAGGCAGCTCGCTGTGAATTGAGAACAAGAAGATATAATAAAAAACTAATAGAACTATAATGACTAAAATATGTGAATTATTCGCACTCATACCTGTTAAGTTTTTGAATTCGTTAAAATTAGATAATATAAGGGAGAGTTGCCCAGCACCGGTGCCCATAAAATTTTCAGCTATAACTATTCATGTTATGAGTGAAAATTTAAATTATAAAAGTGAAACGATCTTTGGAAGGCCTTCTATGAAGTCACTCATCATAAGCCATTTCTACACTCCCAAGGGCGCGAACAAATTTTGCAAAAAAAACAAATTAAAGTAGAACTTAAGAGCTTCAATTCAAGCTAAGATTCGTTGAAATCGGAAGTTCCTGTATCGCAAAAAATTATCAATTAGACCTAAAAAATTACGAAAATTAGTAATTTTTTATCATTTTTCGCTCGAATATTGCTGTGAGTGAGCAACTCTCCCCTGCACGAATGAGAACTTCATATCCCTCCCTCGTGCACTCATCAGCGGGGAAATAAAAATTTAATTCCCACGAAAAGGCAGCGCGTGTCGCGCTTCTGTCTCGCACGGCGGCGGAATAATTAAACAATTTGCCTACAGATGGAGTTTTTAGCCGAAGCATTCCCGAGGCCGCACCTATATTATCACTTTCCGCGTCGCGCGTCGCTCATCGTCGTCGAATATAGCAGCGCATAGCCGCTATTATTAAAGCCGGAGATGGCGAAATGCTTTCGTGATTAAAAATGTTGTCGCCAGCACACGTGGAATGCCGATCGCGTTGCGCCCCCTTGTGGAGCGGAGGGTATGTACACGAGGGCCAGACCAATTCACGGGGGCTGAATTACTTTCATCGATTTTTTACGTAATAATATGGTAATTGCGCGCCGAGTCAAGTGTGACGTTTAATGTTCGACAGAGGGCTATTAAACGTGTGGAGCTTTTCGTTTTACTTTTTCTATGAGAGCATGATAATGAATTATATTCTCCTCTTCTTTTTATATTTTGTAGTAACTCCATTAGACTCCATTAATCAATCCTTTTCAATTAATTATTTTTCAGTTATACCTATAACTATAAAAAAAAAGGAAAAATTTTCCAACAGCCATGGAGATAATTTATTTAAATAGATAAAAAAACATATCAAATACATTTATATAATAACGAATAATACAGAATTTCTATAAACTTCTAAAAGAAAAAAAAGCAGAATTTTTAATATGCATCATAAAAACTATAGCGTGTACCGTTATCTCCTGTCGTTTAAAATTTACGATATATTTTTTTCCTAATAGTCGCAAACTGGTTCCCCGACACCAGAGTATATCAAAGAGGGGTGCGACTTTTTTTCCTTCTCCTTCGGTCGCGTCTAACCTGCACCGGTCTATAACGATTCGTCCGCTGTAACACACACAGTCCTATAATACCTGCACGTCGCCGAGGGGTGTGTCGCCGCGCCATTCCGCTACCCTCCTCTAGCCCCCCCTTTTTTTGCACGCGCACAGTGCCCCAAAATCTTTACGGTCTCGCTTTGACACGCGGGGGCAAGCAAGGTAAACACGGTCTCGTGCGAGACATAGTTTTTTCGGGGACTTCATTTGCGGTGACTGACGCAGAGACGGAACGGTTGGCCGTACGCAGCGTGACAGGTATGGAAATAATAAAAAGATTGACAAAGGGGGTTGGTTGGCTTCTTTAGCCGTCCCGGCTTCGGCAGGTAGTAAAGTGCGCGGATTACGAGAACGGCTGTTTGAGAGATTTTGAGAATTATCGACCTTTTCGTCACCGCCATGAGAAAGTATTATATGTTTTGCGGAAATGACTTTTCGAGTTGACTCACGGCAGTAAAATAATAAAATTATGTCCTCGTAAATGCTACTGAAAAAGTGGTGTACACGGTTGGAGATTCACCTTTGTTGGCGTGGTGTGAAAAGGTTACAAATTATTCCTAGTATAAAATAAATTACGTCAATTTTATTAAGGGTTCGTTGTGTGCATGACTGTAGACATTGATAGAGGCAAAGATGCGATGATATTTGCAGGATTACTATATTTATAAAAAATAATTTTGAATAATTCAGTTAAGGGAGTTATTACCTAAAACGATTGAATTCGATTTCTTTTTGAAACTTTCAGCAAAATTAATTCAGATAGTAATAAAGTATAACCTTAAAATTTGAGAGCGATTTATCGTTTATATTTTCAGAAATATACTCGTTCAAACTTCGGCCTTTTTTGGATAATTAGCATTGCGGTTAATGGCGTTGACAAAAAAACATCGCTAATATGACATAAAATTCACCGCTGTAAATTAATTAGATTCGAAAAAACGTTGAAACTTCATGGAGCAAAACTAGTTCAAATATTGAACAATCAGATATTTTAAATTGAAAATAATTTGTCGTTTAGTTCATAAGTCATGATCATGCAAAGTTTGAAGTTAGTCGAAATTTTAAAATGAATGTAATTTTATTTTCAAACAAATAGGTCCGATGGTTGTAACTAGACCAATTATAGTTACTACTATACTACTTGATAATAATAAACATAAGCATAAACATTTATTTAGATAAAAAAATTACCCTACGTAGTTGGAATATTACTACCTTAACATGTACACATCACAAAATTAGAAAATTAAAAAATAACTCTAACAGAAAATTATGCTATGTACAGTTTAAATAAGAATAATCGAGCAAAGAAACGTTTAGACTTTCGAAGCATAAAAGGAAGAGCGATGTATACCAGCAGCCAGGTAATTTCGAACTGTGGGGACAAAATTTGACGCAACCCGAGTATATATCGCAGCGGTGCGCGTAATCCGCGTAATTGCGAATTTCCCCTTAATCTCAGAGGCAAGACGGGGAGCCGGGCGCGCGACCAAACGGTGATTGAAATCCTTCGATCGTGCCCTATTCAATAAAGTCTGATTTCACGTCAAAGGAGCTGGTGTACCTCAAAGGATGCCTCCCGAAATAAAGTGTATTATGTACGGTATTCACATACGTTTTTCTTCCAAGTTTCGTATGAAAATATTAGCTTTGATGTTTTCGCTCTGGAGGACTTGTTTCAATAATACTTCAGGGAGATTCATGTAAATAAGTATTTGATGAATGTGAACAGGTTATATTCTATAGTATGTAATCAAAAGAAGTTTAAATATTTTCATTTTTTTTTCTTTTTGCAGATTTCAAGATTGATTCGAGATATATTAACGTATAACTGAAGCATAACATAAGATTCAATTAAAATTGGACAAAAAAGTTCATTTATCATTTGCATTAATTATTAGTTTTTCAAATATAATATGGTCTTTGATTTTAATTGAATCTTATTTTATGTTTCAGTCATACATTAATATATCTCGAATCAATCTTGAAATCTGCAAACCGAAAAAGTATTATATCATTTGCCTGATTTTTTGTATTAAAATTATATCAGCTCATAAAAACCAAAACCTATGTTCCCTTCTAATAAGAAACATACCCTTCACAATCCTAGAATATACTTTAATCGTTCTAAGACCTCTATATTCAAATTCTTACATACACAGCCACCGCAGCCGTTCTCAAAATTCCTCCTTCAACTCACGCGGTGAGCAAATATAAAGCGCCCGGCAAATAAACTACATATATAAGCAAGCTCTCGAGTGTATAGCACTCGATCCCTGGAATCTGGAATTTATTCACCCTGCCCTCTTCTCGGCGTTTACCCGGGGCTTCCTTTTTTTATGAAAATCAGATTGCCGCGACTGCTATATATCCCGCAGAAGCGCGCTCCCGTTGGATCAGAGGGAATGCATTACGAGGAGACGCGGTGCGCTGCGGCTGTACATACGTTATTCTCTATGAATATCACAGCGCCGGGAAGCATCAGCAGCTCCGGCGTATAAGTACACATGTATATGTGCGCGGGGAAGCCCCGACGGCGGTGCTCTTTTCGCCGAGAGAATTCACGTACGCCCCCGCGTGTGTGTATACATATACATATTCTCAAACAAACATTTAATTTCGCATGCAAACATTATATATGTGATGTGTGCGTGTCTCATGCGTATCGCGCAGCGCGCAGGGAGAGCCGCGTATATAGGGGGAGAGGGTTTATTAATGCATCGCTCTATTCGGACTTTCGGAGCGCGGGCGACCGCAAACAATGTATCAATCGCCGGGGCATGCGGATTGGAACAAACAAGCCCTCTATCGGTGCATGAATGATAAAAAGGCCCATTTGATAGAGCGGTGCGCGGCGAACGGCATATATAGACTGCCGATGCACCGGAGTGCGCGCGCAGACACGCTCTGTGCACAATTTATTATCGGTATACATATATCGGCTGTGTGCGAGCGAGTCAGGCTCGAGTTTTTCGATTCAACGGTTTGTGTGTACGCTGCGTGACTGAATATTATATTTTGGAATAGTATGTACACGGTACTTGTGAACTTGATGGTACACTGCCTAAAAAACTTAAATTAACAAACAAAAAAGAAAAAATAATGTAAAATGCTCTAGTAACCGTTTACTCCATCAAAGTTCCCTCGAAAACCGATAATTTGTATTCAGCGAAGCCATATACGCAAACGCCGCGCACTCATTCCGATTTCTCTCACGTTCAACCGCCGTGCGCAATCCGTGGCACGATCATTTCCGAAACGCGATTACGCGCGCGGCGTTGCCAGTCACGGGAAGAGTCACGACGCGCGAAAAACGATTTATCAGCTGATGCGGGGGACGCGAAAAGAGATGGAGAAAAAGACGTTGCACGCCTGTATACGTCTCCGCGTCTGACTTGCATGAACGCGATCGTGCACGTTGAGTGGTATATTACATTGTACACGCGAAGTGTGTGGACGATAGAATTTTCCGAATAATCGGTTTCTCTCGATGTGTGTCTATTATTTATGGTCAAGTCATCGGTTGGAAAAGCACGAATGCTGCGTCATCGTGGATATAGATTAATAAGCAAAATTATTGGGAACAAAACAAGATAGCAAGCGTCTAAATCTGTGAGTGGCCACGTGATTAATGTTACTGACACGTGATAAATAAATATAGATGTATTTTTTGCAGCAACTTGATACAGAAGATAGTTTCATTTTTTATAGTTAAAATTCTTTGACCAAGAAAGTACGTAGCAACATACTTCCTGCTTCAATTCTGTATAATATTATATCATAATTATGATGTATGAATAAACTATTAATAAACGAAATATTATTTACAAAATACGCGCAAATTAATTTATATTTGAACAATCATTACAGAATACTTTAATGCAGTATGTTTTCATCAAAATATCCATTAATTAGAAAGCATTACACCGAATGAAATTATACAATAAACCAGTGAATGAAGCTTCTTTGTATTACACTCTTATATTCAAACAAAGCCAGGCAGGAAAGATAAAAACGATCAACCAACCGAAATTTCGTCACTTGTCCCCGCAACCCCTCCACATATGTATATAAATGTGCTTTCCAAAAAATGCAAATCATCCGCACACGCGCGGGAGCTTCTCATATAAAGGAGACTGGCACAAAGTCGGAATAAATTGAGAAGGATGCGGTACGTGGCGGGAGATGACATTCAAATTTCGGCCTCGCGCGCGCGCGCAAAGAAGATGACAAAAATATACATATAACGTGGTGGCAGTGGCGGCGACCCCCGGCGTTCATACATCACGCGTAATTGGCTCGTATTCAGATATCGGGGAATTGAATTTCGCCTTCATTCGGGCAAGCATGAGAGCTGACTCTCCGCTCGAATGAAACCCGAGACCGCGAAGAGAGAAATTTTCTGTTTCTCCCGATCTTTCTCCATTTCCTTGATTTGCCTGTGATATGATTGTATTTCATTGGAACGTGAAGATAGTTTTGTACGAAAGTGGGAATAACCTGAAATAATTAAACCTAGATGTGTTTTGTTGTAAATCTCGATAATTGTTTTACGTGGAAGCTAAATTTCAAATAAACAACTATCAACAATAATTACAAGTAATTTATTTCATATGTGTTCATTAAAACAATTCTCACACAATTCACGACTTATACGCAGTTTATTAAAAACAATTACATTTCAAGTTCAATTTCCGTACCGAATATGATGCGAATTGCGCGGGAAAACATTAAACAAATATTTCCACAAACGCCAACCCTTATATCAGAAATGTCTTTCGCCCCATCAACCGGCCGTCGCGTATCGATAACTCTTCCACCCCTTGTTAGCCAACTCCTTTATCTCTCCCTCGCCCATTGATTGACCGCACCGCAAAAACTCAGTCGCCCAATACATCCGCCACACAGACATAGAAGCTTAAATTAAGACGGACACTGTTCACATGGCGCTTTTCGCGCGCTTTTCCCATACAAGCCCTCCTCCCTGAACAAACCATATCCGACGTCGCCGCAGTTAGCCTCCACCGCCATCACAGGTTATACACAAGTCTCACGGTGCTCACGTTGTAAATAGGCTGTCGCCGAGGCATTTACCGCTGCTCTCTTTCCGCGCACGCGAACATTTAGAGAGAGAGCGCACAAAAGCGACGTCGTCAACGAAATGCGCATGAGAAACTGGCCAGTGGTCAGTCGCGCCTTTCACACCTTTGTTTCGAATCACACGTGTGCGTGTCTCCCTTCTTTTGATACGCGCGCCATTGATCTTTCACGTGTAAGTGGCGGTCAGTGTCGAGAGGGTTAGTTGGTCGTGGGGTGCTGCTGCGGCGACAGAGTGGTCAGCGCATTATGCACGCTCCGAGTGATATTTACGCGAAGGGATATATATATATATATATATATATATATCGGACGTATTAGTAGAACGCTGGACCTCGTTAGGACCTTTCGATGCGGCTTCACCCCGAACGCGAAGAATTATAGGCTGAATTTTTCGGCCTCCCGTCGGCGCGAGGGGAGGCTTTTAAATTTGAGTTGTCGGATTAAGCTGTCGCGCGCTCTGAAGCTTTGAAGCACACGCGGCTAATGACAGAAACATTTTAGCTGAATTGGCGCGTTACTGGATATAAATATAGACAAAAGCGACGATTTACAACGAAATTGAGGAAAAGAATAATGATACTGTACTATACTAATGAATAATGCCATATATTTTATTATTAAATTACAAAATTTCATTTCTCTTCCCTCTTCAAATATTATAAAATCTGTTTTCCTTCGCCAGGACAGAAGGAAATTCAATTTCTAATATTACAAGGAAACCTTTGTTATTTTCATTTAAACGTATCACTCAATTCTCCTCGAGACGAAAGGCGAGGCAGGAAGAAGCAGCAGCCCCTCATAAAGTCTGCGCTCTCTGGTGTCCTGTCCACTCGCAGGATCTCTCTCTCTCTTTTTTTCGTCATTACGAAAAAGAAAGAGAGACCACGTCGACGGCGTATACACTCTCAGGATTCCTTTCTTCCATCTCGAGACACGCGAGCGCCAAATTGACCAGCACCGAGATACGCGCATCATGCACGTATATATACACACACAGCGTTGTCAAACGGCGGTGCTCGCCCTTCGTCAGATACAGAAGCGCGGAGGAAGAAAAAAAAAGGGAAAGAACGAGAGAAGATTCAAGGATCGGCTTACCCTCAATTTCATCCCAATCATTTTGAAACCCGAGACTCGCCGGTCCCCGCTATACCCCCATGCCCGGTCGTCCATATCTCTCCGTGTACGTGTGTGTGTCTAGCCGCGGCGGACATCCTTTTACGCCGCGATGATATTGATATACAAAAACACAAGTGGGGGAAGGACAGGGGAGCGCACCACGCGCTTAAAAAACAAGGAGAGCGTACGATACGTCGCGGAGAGACGCGTATGTATTTTATATACGCGATTGCGCCTCACCTTGATAAATCGCAGACTGTCAGAATTTTCGGGGACCAATTTTTCAAGGGTGTAAGTCGTCGTAGTCGTCGAGCGCGGATGGAGGCAGCAGCATTTTTCAGTCAGTCGGGCGGAACGGTGTCGCTTTTCCCTCTCGTCGCGTGCGCCGACGGGGCTTTTTTCTCTCTTCGCGCGCGCGCACACGCGGATACAGTAGGAGAAGAAAAATCGAGTCGCAGTGTGGTGTATTGAGAGAGAGAAGAAACGGACACCGGTAATGCGATTGGTAGCGATCGCCTTGGCTATGGCAGAGCGCTATAGAGTTCGGCTTCATTAATCCCGACGGGGTTGCCTCGTTACAGGGCTTTACTTCGTTGCTGAGATCCCGCCTGTTTCGGGAAAAATGCGAGGGAAATGCGTCGATGGATTTTCACACGATCGTCCTTCGCTGATCATTACGAGCGTCTCCAGTGTTAATTAAAGTGTCGATTCGACAAGTTCTCTCTTGAGGGCCTTGCATTCAAAGTAAGAGTGTATTATAAGCAACTTTCTTTACTTGATTTGAAAAAAGAAACATTTCAAATTTTTAGTAATAATAATAACAATATAATAATAATATATAATAATAATGCAGTAATAATATCAATAGTAATAACCTTATTATTTATTCTGTGAATCCCTTCTTATAAAAAAGTGATGACCGGAAGAAGTGAAGCCTCTATAGATTTAAAATTCAATATGCATTTTTATTTGATAATTAGGTATTATTTATTGGAATATTTATTGGAATGAAAATGATTAAAGTTAAAAGTGATAAATAAATAATAATCAAATTAATATTGGTTGCTTAAAAAAATAAATAAAATGTTTTAATTATTTGTTAAAGTGGTGGCCAGAGTGGAAAAGTATTTCAAAACATGATACGATTAGTTATTGAATTGCACGGTAAAATTCAAAAGAATAAGTAATCTTAGAAGAATTAATTATGTTAATATTAGAATAAATTATGTCAATAATATACAAAATTTTGTATTCGTTAAGAGTAAATGTACTACAGTATTATATCAATTATTAAAGATGCATCAAAATTAGAAGAAAAAGATTTCCGGCTTATAAGTTATATAAGGAATAAATTAAAAGTATATGCGCAGCGCGCATGGATTTGGCTGGTTTTCTAAAATAGTTCTGTACAAGATTCTGTGATAGAGAAAATCACATTTTCTAACCACATATTATATACTTTTCACTGATTCTTTTCTTTTTTTACACTTACTTCGTTTCTTCAGTTCACGAGTCGATAAACCGTAGTCAATCCTTGCTTCCTAAATTATAAATTGAGTAGGGCAGACCGTTATAAAAAAAAAATCCACCATTATATGCCCGTATCCCGCGACCTAAAACACGATATGATTAATGACTTTTAGTGACTCATAGGATGCGTACCCCTTAAGAAGACCAAAAAGCAGCACGTGTGCAACCCTCTCGCGCTGACGAATGAAAAAACACAATTTGGCGAAATTCTCGATAAACGATGGGCTGTGCGCGACATACTCGAGCCAAAAAGTTTTTTACGTGTGACACTCACGTTATTAATAACGTAAAATGACAACGCAGATCGCTGAAAAGCTATCGATCACTGATCATTATACGATCAGCCTCTTTTTTTGGGTGACATCGGGTCTTTTTTCCACACACCCAAAATTATTTTTACACGTTAAAAATAGAATAATGCCTATTGCAAATAATTTTCACTATACTTATTTTTTGGAATATTTATTTTTTAAAACTTCACGAGCAGTAAAGAAAATTCAGGATTTTCAACGTTTTATCAAAAAACGTTCTTTTAATTAGCCTGACCAAACGTATTTCAACTACTTGAAATGCACAAAGTGAAATTATTTCGCTTTGAAGGCATACAGACTTCAGAAAGACAAACGAAATCCAGTCACGAAAAGCAAGAGAGAGAATGAGAGAAGGTCAAAAAGGAACGCTAGCTAAAATGCAAACGAGCACTGCACACATACATACTCGCTTTTGCGCGATAAAGTAGGTGACAAACGAGCTTCACGCATGCGGATGCTTATCTCGCGTACCTCTGTTTATACCGAGAATATAAGTGTATAAAGCACGCGGGGAAAAATCTCCTGTGAGCTTTGTGTTTGTGTGTGCTCGAAAAGCCACGTACGTGTGCACGCGTCAAAGAAGCGTGCGTAATTTTTCCCCGGCCCTCTTGGCGCGCCGAGCTGTTTTCTGATGGTATCGAGAAAGAGAGACGGGAGAAAAAGTGCAGCGATACCTACCGCCTATAGTTATATGTACGAGGGATGCTGCGAGCTCGCTGCAGGTTGTTTGCGCTGGCGCTTTTTTGTCTCGCGGAGGGGTGCAACACGTGCCTGCGTGAGATTTTTTGCTTTTTTGAAATTAGGGTGTGTGTGTGTGTGGTAGGTCTACATGTATTCGGGTTGCTGGTTTTGAAAGACCGTTTGTTTGCGTTGCCTGACTTTTTTACTCTAATATCCCGGTAATTTAGGATTAAATTGAATAAGACAGCCATTAATTAGTCGTATAATATAATTTTTAATACAAAAGTTTCTTCTTTTTCAACTTTATATTTTCCAATAATAAAAGTTTACGAAATCACTTCGAGACGCATGAAAACGTTCTATAGTCTAGGAAATTGATTAATGCTTTTATCAACGATCTCATTATACGTCTTATAAAAGCCAAACACTGGTACACGGAGAGAAATTTTAGAGTAAAAATTACCAAGGTGCCTTGGTAGTGCATGGATAGACTGTCAAAAGCCGTGATATTCCCAGGTTTCTAATACAATTTATAAGTTTTCCAGGAAAAACTACCATAACCACTTAAAAAAAATACCAAATTATCGGAATAAAAATTACCAGACACACTGGTAAAAATTGAGATCTAGTCATTTTTACAGGGTAACCTAAGAATTTTTACTAAGAAAACTGATAAATTTTGCCAAATAACCTGGTATTTGTGTATTCGCGCATGCGCACTGCGCATTATTGTGTTTCAGAAGATTGATACTAGAGGCGTGCGCGACGTTAAAATGAAAACAATACACATATTTTCAGTAAGTAATAACGGCGATTCAAATGACTGTTGGTAACAGCTTCCGTGGCGCAGTCGGTAGAACGTCGGACTCTCAACCCAAAGATCGTCGGATCGAATCCCGCTTCCGTAAAAATTTTTTTTCAGTTTAATGTTTTTTCATCCTTGTTTCTGTTTCTATTTCTATATTAAAATACTATATATCCATTAATATAGATAAAAAAAGTTAATTTTTTTAATTTAAATTAACTAAAAAAAAAATTTTACCAAGGCACTTTGGTAAAAAGTTTGAAATTGTCAGTCTGTCCATCCATTACCATAGAAACTGGTAATTTTGCCTCGAATATTTGTAATTTTCACTACAAAATTTCTCTCCGTGTATAATCTATTATTAAGTCATCCTTAAATTTTGTCAAGCTTACAGCTCGATCAAAACAAAAATCCCGTCATCAATCCTGTACAACCTCGTCTCCTTCCCCACAAATGCATCCTCGCGTAATTCCTCATTAATAACCGTCTGATCGGCCGAGAAATCCCGAACCTCGCAAACAAACAAAGCAGCGGCCCTATACAATATACATTCGCACAAAGCCATGCCTCATCGCCATCATCATCGACGCTCGCGTTACGCGCATATTACTTACACACACCGAGACAATCGGCCCCCAAGTCCGGCACTCAGGAATCCGACGTCGAAACGTCAACGTACACCGGAAGCCAGGATAAATCGCGCGAAATAAATATATATCGCATCAATCGATCGTCATTTTTCACAGGTATATATATACGGCGCATTATTCGATTTAATGAGCGGTGATCGACTCACGCCACGCGCGCGTCCATCTCGAGGCCGAGCGCCCTTATATTATCCCCGCGTCTCGCACACGTGACTGCCTCGTATATACAGAAAGAGGCGTCGAGGGGTGCTATATACTGCATGCGGGGTTCGAGTTGTGTGCGAGGACGTTTATGTTTTGACCGCGAGGAGGTTGGATGGCGACGGGCGTATATGATATATAGTTGAAGGATAGAAGTACCTTTGGGAAGCTGCCGCGCGCGCTTTTGTTTTACTCGTCGATGCACTTTTGGGAGATGTGGGAACGCGCGCGTGATCGAGGACATGGACGATGCTGAAGTGGAAGAGCTTTTGCGTAACGTATTTTCGGGGGTTTTATAAACTGGGGTAGAGTCTGAACCTATTTGTGTGCTTCCTATATGTAAATGGTGTATGTAAAACACACAAAATTCATTTTGGTACGCAATCCAGGCCGAATTCCCTACTTCATTTACAGTTTTATGATTTGTATAAGTTAAGTCTTAATCATGGCGACTATTTTCTAATAAATCGATAATGTCGAAATTAAAAAAAAAAATGTATAAAATGATTCTATATGTTTATTAATTATTTTAAAATGTTTACTACGTCTTGTAATATAGAAAATATAAATGAATACATTTTTCCCTTATATGCCCTATCAGCGAATGAAAAACTTTTATCTTTATAAATTTTATTTTCCTCAAAAATACTTTCCATAAAGCGGTAAAAAAGATTCCCACAAAATTTTTCTCACAAGTTGACAATCAAGCAAAAACACTTCCACCCTCGTGCACGCATCAAATCAACCGCACGGGGGTCAAAAGTTTTCCGCCTCCGCTCGCTCCGTACTGAACGGGTCGATCATTGTGATGCACACGCGAGACTCACGTCCAGCGCCGTATTGTTTCACTCGTTTGCAACTGGTACAAAGGAATAACGCCCACGCGCGCTCTCTCCCTCCATCGCTTTTTTGTTCATTCAAGTGACTGGCAGAGTGGCGCGCATTTTTGTATTTTTCAATTTGGACCGCGGGGGGCAGCGCGCGCACGTTGTGCTAGAGGCATTATATGTACACAGTTTCCGGTCAAAACCTGTATGAAAAAGAAAAAAAATAGTTACGACAACCTTTTTTTCCTGGAATGACAGGCGAAAAAATGTTCACGGGATTAGAAATTAGAATAGCCTATAGTTTTTGTACACAAAAGTTTATTCAAATTTTTTTTTGTAAATAACGAATTCACAAAAATCCATTTTGCAAGTAAATAAAAGAAAAATAGGACCGAATTTGATTTGTGAAAAAAATAGACTTAAAAGAATGAAAAGATTGTCCAGAATTTTAATGGAAAAACAAATTTTATTTGTTACTCGAAAAAGTGCGTTATACCTATATTTTTAATGTAAAAGACAGTTATATTCTTGATTGAAAATTAAATAGGCATTCATCAACTAAATAAACGTACGACTATAGACCTGGTGAGAAAAGAGAATACGTCGCGTCTCGCTTCAAAAAAGAGTTATTCAATTTTCATTTAATGTCCGCCTATATAGCAAACAAGCGTCACCCTCGACGGCCGTTGAAATAAGTTCCAGGCGGTTTTATGAATAGCGGCGGAAACCTTTATGAGTTCAAAGCACGCGGAGCCGGCGTTGCGATGCACGACGTTCTATACGTATCATACACGTGTGTATATATATCCACACACGTACACTAAACGTAATTAAATTTTCCCAAAGTTCCTTTTTTCCCGCGATATTTCGTCGCGTGCCCAAGTGCCATTAGGCCGTCGCGTTCGTCTGCGCCATGAATTTTCGGCGGGTCTGCGTGTACAAACGCGACGCATTTTGTTATTAACCGCTTTTATTTTTATTAACCTTCTTTTATTTATAATTTTTACATGTTTCTATACTATCGATATGTAAAATTACTCTTTAAGTTTAAAGTGACATGAGAGGGGGGGGGAGAGAGAGAGAGAGAGAGAGAGAGAGAGAGAGAGAGAGAGAGAGAGAGAGAGAGAGAGAGAGAGAGAGAGAGAGAGAGAGAGAGAGAGAGAGAGAGAGAGAGAGAGAGAGAGAGAGAGAGAGAGAGAGAGAGAGAGAGAGAGAGAGAGAGAGAGAGAGAGAGAGAGAGAGAGAGAGAGAGAGAGAGAGAGAGAGAGAGAGAGAGAGAGAGAGAGAGAGAGAGAGAGAGAGAGAGAGAGAGAGAGAGAGAGAGAGAGAGAGAGAGAGAGAGAGAGAGAGAGAGAGAGAGAGAGAGAGTATGTAATGTATGAGATACGTATTGATGTTTGAGTCTGAATGCTAAACTCGTGAGTCATATCGAAAAACATGGGTCACTTTACTGAAATAATGCATTTTGTAATTTTGGAGTGGCTCACAAAGGATATTTTCCTCTGCCTATTAGAGAGAATGAAACACACTATTATTTCGTTACATACTACATAAGATTATACGCAATCCTTCAGTATTTATTCAACAAAATATCTGATTTTGATTTAATACATAAACATTAACCATTATGCAATAATTAGTTATATAGTTAGATAAATATTAAAAAGTAGCTGTGAGAGAGTACGTTTAATGAAGATAGCCGAATGGTCGACGTACACCTGTCGGATTTCAGAGATTCGACATATATCATCAGAACCTCGCTTTATTTGTCCACGGCTATCTTTCGTTTCGTGAATGGAGGCGAAGGGCGTTTATAATTCGGGGTTGAAATGCGATTTTAGAGTGTGTTTGATGATTTTATAAATTGGTCTTAGTTGCAGTTGACTAATCGAGCGTAACTTTAAAATTTTTCGGGATCGTGAATGGGAATTGAAATGCCAGGGGACAATAAATCGAGTATAATAAGTTATCTGAAAATTGACTTGTGAAAGTAAAAGTAGTCATCACTTATGTAACAAAAAGGCTCTTTCGTCTCTTCCCTTAAGAAAATACGTTATTTTGTCTTTATTTTTTATAGACTTATTACATTAAAAAATCGTTAAAATTTAAACCAAAATTACAAATTAAAAATTGTACACAATATATTTATTATAAAATAGTTACCTTTCACAAGAATCTTAGATGAAAAGCCTACTTTAAATAGCAATTATTGTTAATCACTATATCAGGCATATAAGATGTTGTTTCCCTATACATAACGAGACACTTAAAAATAGCGACATAATTACATGAATATCAAAACGCATAAGATACCCAGAGAAGAAGAACCGCTGTACATACATGCACAGCCTGCAACCAAACAATCGAGCGTGAAAACGCACAGAGGACGACTCGGCAGCAGTCGGCCCGCTTGAGTTATGGACATCGCGTGGGTGCGCCCGCGAGCCGCGGGACGATAAAACTCTTGGGGCGCGTCGCAAGTATAAGGCGCGCACATGTATACACGCGCACGCAGGTGTGCGGCGTAAGTTGACCGAAAGCTTCGGCGACAGCAGCGGAGCGCACGAGACGATTATGGATAATGGCTTTGTCGCCGTCGTTGCCGCCCGCGCAATCCGCCGATTAGCCGTAAATCTAAGCTCTCTCAGAGGTCTGTGAGAGAATTGCTCCGAGAATGGTTTGTCTAATTTTTTTTTAGTTAATGGAAATTGGTAGTGGTTAAAATATTTAACCGTATAATATTATTATTATTCTAGGTCTCTGCCTAAAAAGATACAGAAGGTGTACATATTTCAGCATTAGCATCGAGATTACAAGTACTACAAAATTTGCATAGCTGCTTAGTCGATACGGTAGTAGGCATTAAAATTAATTTAACTGTCAATACATTATAGACTAGAAATAGTCAGAAATCATCAGTCTTACGTAGGTTGATCAAATATATACAAGGAGTCAAATATTTACACAAATTAAATTTATACACAAGTCAAAATTATGTACAAAAGTAAATAAGTTAATGGATAAATAATAAAAGTATATCGGCATGGTGTGGTTTGTGCACATAAGAATTATGCACATATTTATTGTGCACACTTTAGCATTGGAGTATACACATAGATATAGATATACACCAATGCTAAAGTGTGCACAATAAATATGTGCATAATTCTTATGTGCACAAACCACACCATGCCAGTATATCACAGTGCACCGATGAGGAAACATCAGTCCAAGGATAATAGATGCTCAAAGAGAGCTGTTTTAAAGCGATTTAGACACTAGGTAGGTATTTTATTTTTAGGTAATAAAAGAGCATTAAACAGATTAATTGATTACTTTTGCAAATACGATGTAACTTAAATCGTGTTGGAAAGATTTGTTTGTTTTCATTGTTAAATGCGTAAACATGTTTCCATATGGGTATATAAAGAATCAAGAAATGAATTTTTACTTGTATAGACGTTTTTAATGCAAATAATTATCAAAGTATATATTGGAATGATGTATTGTAGGACGGCCGAAAAGAAATCTAATAACCCCGAGTTCATATCGTTTGATTTTTCCAAGAACCGCAGCTACTGGAAATAAAACGGATAACAATAAATCCATCCGACCGACGCAAATAACTCTATCAAGCGAAATTCAATTTACAACTCGTCGTCTCTGCCGCAGTGCACTTGCGTGCTTTCACTCTCGGCAAAATCAAATATACATTCCCGCGGTATTAATAAACCAGGCGCAACTGCGACGATCAATTATTATTGCACTGCGCGAGACAGACTTCGAACGCTGATACAGAAATCAATTTAAAATATATAAGGGCAATGACTGTCAAGTACCAATGATCGCGCGCGGCAGTTCGCACTGCACCCGAGAGGCTCGTGAAAGCGCCGCCGAGCAAGAGAGAGAGAGAGGGAGACAGACGCGATTGCCGCGTGAGGCTGACGACCGTCTACCGTGCATAATGCATTATGTGTACGGCTGTCTCTGTCTCAGCAGCAGCAGCAGCAGCAGCAGGAATCGTTTCAATAGGTAATGGGGCGGAGCTGTCTGCTATTTCGTCGGTTTTCGTCTTCCTCGATTAACGAAGGGTATTAATTATAAGCGAGAACGCAGCGGAAAGTTTTGCCGATACGTCTTGGACAAGTTTAATTGGATTAGAGGAAGAGTTTTTACCATCGTGAAGTTTTAGTGAATTTAAAGATACATTGTTTGAAGTTTTGCATAATGTACCACTATGTAGCGAAATACCATTTGGATAATGAAAATAAAAGCTTTTTATAATTATTTATTATGCGACGCGTATTTTGGATTTTTAATAAAAACATATAAAAACGTAAATATAATTCTTTTATTCTTGCTATACCCTTATTCGCTAATGGAAAGCACAATTATTATATTTAATGGTATATGTTCTAATACTCATTATTCATCATCGTTAAGTAATGGACGTTAAAAACGAATAGTTTCTCCGTGTAAAATGATCTGCCACAACAAGCATTTAAAGCCATATAGATAAATATCAATCACGTTCGCAGCTCTTCCGCGCAACAATGTCCCATTATCCAAGCTTCGAACACCCTGAGAGTGAAAACTGAAAAATGACTACTCGGGCCAGGCACTCGAGATCTTTTGCCTCCTCGAAAGGGTTCGCAGGCCAATGCCAATGCGGATTTTGATTTCGAACAATACGTCGCACAGAGAAAAAAAAACAACTTCACCTCGTGCGCACTCGCGCAGAAATCGCGCACCTCCTCTCTATCTCAGAGGGCCTCCAAAAAAATGAATCGACCTCGCGGGCTCATAAACCGTCATTTCCCATCATTAGAGGGGAGGCTATAACGCAGCGCCGCTGTCATGCACGTACGCATGAGCTCTAGCCGACCGGAAACTGGGATTTCAAAGACGCTCGCTCGTTCGCTCAATTTCACCGATTTCTTCGTCGGCGGAGCGTGTGCCCTGGCTTTTGTGTGTTCGTTGGTTCATCATTCTCTCAAGTGTCGGCGAAGCGCTGCGTCGTTTGGATTGGCTCGATCATTAGTATCAATAGACGACAGCCGTGGGTTTATGTTTCGCCAAATTTATGAACTTAAAGAGTGTGCTTCGTAGTTCTATCGATTATTATATTATATACAGGGGTAGCAGATAACTTGGTATTTTTTATATGTTAAAAATTGTAATTAAATATACCTTCGTAGAAATTTTATCCAGAAGCTAGCTATTTTTCAGTTAACTCTATGGCTAAAAACGTACATTGCTTGTATTTCATATTCGAAATAAATTATATGGCATCGACACTTCATAAAATATATATTTTAAGTAACAGTAGAACTTTTAGATGAATTATATCATTTTTGCATTATGATTTTTTCTAAAAATGCTTTCATTTAATTAACACGTTATAGCTATAAAATATGCTTAATTTTCTACCAGGGTAGAGGTTGATTTCACTAATTTAGACAACAACAAGGTAGTGGTTACAAGAGTGCCGAAATTTTTTCTGTAAAAATATTCTAACAACGACACGATTTCAATATTAGTCATCAATGACTCATGCATAGAATCCTATACACCGAGGCTACCGCGATGTGAATTCCAAACAAGATAGCATATACGTCTCAGTCTGAAAAAGAACGCAATTTTGTCTCTCTCGAAGAGTAAGCCAAAGTGACACTTTTATCTATCCCACGATCAGTACAAACACACCTCGACGTCGTTGCTTATTTACCTAAGCGTCGCAGGTACACTGCAGAGCCACCAAATGCACCGCTTCGTTGTCGCGCGGCAGCGAGGGAGTACATATTTTTCCAAGCGCGCTGAACAAACTCGGGTAGCACATCACGGGAGATACTTACATTGTACATGCGCGCCTGGAATTCCTCCGAATTAACAAAGCTCTCCCTCGACTCTCGCTTATTGAGGAAGAAAATCGACGGGTGCGAGGCTATTTAATCTTTTTATGAAAGAGAAAGGGGGCAAGAGGCACGGAGATCGATATCAAAGGTGGGTGCGCGCGCGTGTATGTAACCTCTCGCGAGGCGCGCACTTTTATATATGTGCGTGATGCGCGCAGGTGACGGGTAGGCGTGTGAACTTCTTCCGATGGGAAGAAGCGCCGGTGTAGTATATACGCGTGCGCACGACCGCCTGGCCCATGTTTATACAAGCGCCCCGATATTTTTATCCGAGTGCGATGGTGAGTCATAAAGGTCAGAATTCCCGCGCATGTATGCGTGCAGCGCTCGTTTACCGTTATGGTGTTTGAATAAAAGGGCTTTGCAGTGTTCAACTTTCCCGAGAGGCGCGTTTATGATTTATACCGACTTGAAGATGCTCGTAAAATAAGAATTTCAAACTCTGTGTGAGAATGTGACGCATAAAATCTCATTTTCATTTCAGTGCGCGCATTTTTACTCTCTTACATAAAGTTGTGTGTTTATTTACCTTCTGTACATATAAAATAGTAAATGAAAAAATGATTGACGATTGTACTCACCGAATCTAGTTTAATTAAAACTGCGTATCACAATAGTATGTCTACTAAAATCTAACAAGACTACATAAATGCGTAAAGCTTATTCAATAATCATGAATCTCCAGGCCAATAAGTATACCGAAAAAATTCCCATGGCAAGTTGTAGGAAAGATCGCGCGTGAACCAAGAGGGTTCCTCAAGCCTCCTCGATGTATACTCAGCAGGCGAAGAAAGCACCTCGCGTATACATACATCGAAGCCGTAGAGATTACATCACCGTACGCCAAGAGTTAGCCAAGACGCTACACTCCCATTATGTCCATATGAATTGTATACAGAGACCCGCCGGCAAAAATGTCGCGCGCCCTCGCGTGTGCGCGCACAATTAGATATTAATTCCCCATTCATGGGATTATTCCGGTCCTCTGGAGAGAAAGAGGCCGAACCCTTTTACGGACGAGGGGATTAACCTCCTTCCTCTCCCGTGTATATGCGCACGCGCGTGGGTTTCTCATGACTTGTATTGCACGTGCCCGAAGCTGCGAAGATTTTGGACGATGAGAAAATTCACGGATATATCGGGGCGGGTTGCATTGTACGGACCGCGTCCTTGAAGAGGCGTGCTGAGACCACCTGCGCCGTTTTCCCCGACGTGCTTTCCCAGCGTATAAAGACGGTATGACGTGATTCACTGTAAGATCCGGTAGTTTAGCTGTTTCCAGAAGTGACTGGTTATAGGGACACTTTTCGAACTTGACTTTTTCTGAGTGACGATGTTCGATGAGCGGGAAATTTTTTAAAATACAATTGATTTATGACTTTTTCTTTTCTGATTCTTCACGATAAGCTACTTATTAATATAAATAAATGTAATTCAATTTTAACATAACTAATAAGAGTCAATAATGGAACTAATTCTAATTCTAAATTCAATTCTACAGGCCTGCTATGCATACAGCAACAATTACTTTTTGAACAAATACTTATCTCAGAAGTGATGGGATAATTTATAAACCAGAACGTTTTATACCACGAAGAGTATCACTGGAATTCGGAAATCCAAATTGGAGTGAATAAAATTTGTTTTTATAAAATATTGAGAGAAAAACATTTGTTTTGATTTTATGTATCATAAGTTTTTCATGATAACTTTTGCTTCCTCCTAGAGGAAGCTTTGTGATAGTAAATTTTTGAGTTGTTGTAAAAACATGTTATAATTGTGTTCCGAGGTGTTAGGAATCAAAATGGTTTTTGAAAAATGTCTGTATGGATGTATGTCTGTATGGATGTATGTGTGTGTGTGTGTGTGTGTGTGTGTGTGTGTACGCCTGCATCTCAGCTTCTACTCGGTCGTTTTTTACCGGACAGGTCTCATTTTTTTTGTTTTTTTTTTTTTGCCTGATGGCGGGTCAAAAATCCGTTTTTTGATTGGGGCAATCCGTTTTTATTTTTTTTCAAATTTTCGATTTTCTCAAAACTGTTTTTTTATTTTTTTTAATGATAGGATCGAGTTATTCGAATCTGATGGATAGGGTTCGAAAGAGAATTAAAATACCTATATTTTCTAAAAAAAAAAAGTTTCTAGCTATCACGGTTCTTTTGTTATTAACAAAAACGTGTTTTTTATTTAGAAGCTTATAACTCCTAAACTTAACGGTCAATTTTTTTGAGAAAAATCGTGATAATACAGAATATAAATAGCTATAATCTGTTAAAATTTGAATACATTCTGTAGGCTAGATTTTGAGTAAAAAATTGAAAAATGAAAAAAATCAGTTTTGTATGTCCAACGATTACAAGAGTAAAATTGACTTAATGGCTTCAAAATTCCTTTTAGAGGTAGATTTTTTATAGTTCTCGGTCGAGTTCTTTGGGCAAAATGATTGGTCCATAAATTTCAGAGATATTTGAGGTTAAAAATTTTTTGACATTTTCTTAAAATCGTAATTTCTCGTGAACGGCTTTATGTATCTGAATGGGGTGGGTGGCATTCGAAAGAAAATTAAAATACCTATATTTTCTAAAAAAATTAATTTTCTATCTATCACGGTTCTTTAGTTATCATCAAAAACAAAAACGTGTTTTTTTTTTTAAACTCATAACTCCATTTTTTTTATCTGTTAAGATTGTAATTACCATATAACATAACCTATGGATATATTCTTAATACTTATAAATACTGGTTTCATTCATGTAAATAGCGATGTTAGGTATATACACCGACAGAATATTCCTGTCTACACTGCCGAGTCTTGGTGAACCAAAAAATTATGAAGGAGAGTGTGTGTTTATTGCTGCAGCAATTATTTCGTACGTATTGTTGATTACTTAAACTTATTTTATTATTGTTCAGCTAAAGCTGTGTTTTATTATAAATTTTAAGTTTGATTTACGAGTATCGCCGAAATTGTTATTTACCGATCTTGAAATGCTTCTAGACAAAGACTGTCGTCAAGGTTGGAAGTATACTGAAGATGCTCATTAGCGTACGAAAATTAATTTCTTTTTAAGTCCTTGCTACGTTTGTGCTTTACGATTAATTTAGGGTATATTATTTATTAATTACATTTGTAAAATGGTCATAAAGTTATGAATGTTTAATATGATATTTTCGATTCTAGAAAAATTCAGCTGGGCCATTAGCCCAGTTATATCAGCAGGTGACAACAATTGTGGATTTAGAAATCCTGTTTTATTCCCTAAGGTTTCATATTTCATATCCTGAATATAAAGCAATTTTCACTTGATTATTGTGATACTCAAGTTTAAAATGGTATTGTTTTTTTTTTTTTTTATAAACACACAAATTTATCTAATTCTTATTTTATTATTTGTTAAAAAATTTCATAAAATATATACTATAATGTAAAATTTTATTTAGAAAATATATAAGATATACTAGTTACAAATTAAATATTTAGTTATCTTTTTTTCACCAAAATATAAATATATATCGTATATATTCATCTTTCAGAGAATAAATCTACAGACAGTTCTAGCACGATTCTGAGGCCAACATTTAGAACATTATTCTTAATTCAAACCCTCATATATTATATTCCCTCTTCCTCGTTATTTATTTATTTATTTATTTCTTTTTTTTACAAAAGTTTGCTTCGTAACACAATTTCGGTCTCTAAAAATGTAGCGGCTATTTGTTCGCACACATACAGAAAAGTTGAACGAATTCCATATTTTCTTTTCAGTCGCGAGGGAGAGCAACCGCTGCAAGACGAAGGAGAGAACAAGTTTTCGTAATATCTCTAAAAGCCACTCGACAAGAGAGGTCTATTTTTCAAGCGGCCAACGGGACGGACGTACGCCGCGAAAATGTGCGTTTTATGGTTTTATAATGCGCGAGGCGGCTGACCATCGCAGGGGTATAGGGGGGAAGGGACGCTCGATGTAACACATGGCTTTTTTAGTCTTTAGGGGTGAGCGGCGAGTAATGGGCCGTCACGTATATCCTTCTCCCCCGTGCTTTTTTACCCGATAAAATCCATATCTTCGCGCATCTTCATGCGTCACTCGGCAGCGCTTTTTTTCGGCCGTTTTCCGCCTCGCGAACGATTCTTCATTCTAACGTGTGACTTCGGTATACCGTGGGGATCGACGGGGCAGTTTCAAGAGGCCGCTGGTCGTCGTTGACTTTTTCCCCCTTTTTTATAATGTGCAAGGGGTTGATGCGATGCGGGTGAAAGAATGGCCGGAGATTTGCGCTCTTATGAGACTGTGATTATCTGAAAAAAAAGAGATACGAGGACTTTATTATGGGATGATGATAATTTATATATTATGTATTACGCTTTGAGAGAAATTTTCAACCAAACTGTTTGATCTTGCAAATAAACTAAAGCTGATACATGATTACTTTGAAATTTCTTCCGAATTAATTACTCTTTTACTTCTTATTGTTACTCTTATGATTCTACCAACATAGATACTACGGTATTTTCTGTACTACATATGCGTACTTTCTATTACCTAGAATCTCCAACTTTTTTATAGAGACAAAGTGAAAATAAACTTATGCGTAATATAAATCCACTTCCAATCGCTACAAAAATGTATATTTAAACATCTGTTTATTAAAAATCTATTTATAAAAGAATTAACCAATGCGATGAATCTTCAATAGAAAGTAACACTTTTGTTCGTGCTCTGATTGGTCAATTTTCCAAAAAATGTAGCCTGCTTCACGCTATTTTAAACAAACGTATCGCGCGCACAAAAATCCGCTAGTAAATTTAACCTTGAACAGTTGAAACATTGTAATTCGCTCTTTTTAATAATTTGTCAATCTACATTTTATCTATACAAAAGATAATTTTTAACTATTTTACTTTTTGCAACCATCACAAATAATCGTACAATAACAATAACGGCTATGAACTATAAATACTATGCTGTTTATTTGTAAACATTCACGCAGAAGAACGCAAAAAGTAGTTTACACAAGTATACACCCACCGCATCCATAAAATCCTTTTCACCGCGCGCTATCGTAAAAAGCCCAGCCGAGGAAATTAAACATGCGATAAAGCCAATAATATACTTTCCTCCTCTCGCCTCGAACTTGGCCAAAAGTCAACACGTAACGTTTAACCGCGCGCATCGCGGCTATATACCCCCTGCAGTAGCAGCAGCAGCCTCGTAAAGCCCTTTTGTTATCTAAATAAGCGCGGCGAGCGCGCGTTGCATTAACGATTCCACTGGCTGGAAAAGAGTGACGGGGGCTCGCGCGGGTATAAATCAGCGGCGGCTTCGTGGGAGAGAGAGAGAGAGCCGTGCACGCGCTATTTTGGTGCCCTCGCGCCCCGCACCTCTTATTATATATTTAGCAGTACCAGCAACGCCAGCACCACCTTGTCACGAAGAGGCGGAGAAGGAGGAGATGACGACGACTTGACTCTTTTTATCGCTACGCGCGCGAGGAGTTTATTTCAGGTCGCATGGGAACGCGTTTAGCAGGTGCCGTGTGTATATATATATGTATATATACCGATTATAAATAATCGGCAACGGAAGAGGGCTGCTACGCGCCACGGGCAATTAACCGCGAGCACACGGGCCACGTGACTTTATGACAGCTGGTTTCATTTGGCGAGCGCCGAGATTGTTGCAGCCTTAATTGTGTGTAGGGAAGCGAACGCGAGAGCTTCTTGCCGTTGGGGAGGGCGCGTGCGTACAGTTGAGGAACGTTGCTGGATAAGTCATACTGGATGCGGAGTTTCTCTCGTTATTTGTAGTAAATACTTACTTGTGATTGCCTACAATTTGTAATAGGGTTGCAGCGAAATGATTCAGTTTTATTTTTATTTTTTTGTATTTGTAAATATTCATCTGTATGTCTATACGTAGCACTACGATTATTATATAAATTTACGTAAATTTCAATACTGAATAAGAAAAAATTTTATAATAAACGATAAAAACCATCTACAGTGCGATCTGATATGCCTACAAGATTTTTTTAAATAAAACTTTCTTCATGTTATTCTACTTATATCGTTTAGGAAGTACTTGATGCAAAGGTCATGCGATGTCGACTGTATATATGTGTAAATAGAATATAGACTTGTACTGCTATTTTTATAACAGTACTAAAATCGTTTTGTGATTAATCTTCTGACGTACATCGTATGAATAAAGCAATGTGATGAATTCAATCTGTAATCGCTAGATTGAAGAATAACTAAGTTCAATTATGTGATACTTCGTGACTTGGCGATTGCCATTGACTATGTTTGTGATGATTATACGATTGCGATATAATGTACACAAATGTTAATTATGTTCAATACTTTGAACCATCCTGAGGCGGGTTTTCCTAATAGGATTTATCCCACGTGGTTTGCCTATTGGGTTTTCCCCGTCTCACAGACATGAGCCTGGGCGAATGCGGGATGGTAGACTGTAACTTAATTATTTTGTAATTTACAAATAAAAACTATTCTATTCTATTCTATTCTATTATATAGGGTAAGTGTCAGTTATTCTGCCCTCACCACACTGAGAGAAGAATATTGTTATTGTTAACATATTTATCCAATTGACATACAACTATTTGACATGTTTAAGGATAAAATGTGATATTGTAATAGTTACAATATCTATATTAACCAATAGACATATTCAGATTTGAAAGTAGCTGATGGTAGAAGTTCTTGTAAATTGTAGTTTTTGAATCTAATAGGCAATTTTCTGCCAGGATTATGTTGTTATATAACAAAAAGGTTTGAAATAAAAACTCTAATTAGTTTTTCACTCCAACGTTTCGGACATTTTTATTTTTTATGTCCCTTATCAGGATAAACAATAAAAATGTCCGAAACGTTGGAGTAAAAAAATTAATGTTGTTTTTATTTCAAACGTTTTTGTTATAAAACAACATCATCCTGGTAAAAAATTGGCTATTAGATTCAAAAACTACTATAATAAGCATATTGTAACTATTACAATATCAATGTTCTCAGGTAACATATCGAAATTGTTTATGAGAATATATACCTATATTTGGTCATATTTAAACATACGCATGTTAATAGTTACAATGCCATGTTAACAGTGAACAAATCCTTTTCTCAGTGCAATTACTATGGATTTTCGCACGCTTTCAAATTTAATGCCCGCAGTAACTGAAACTTATCGTCTGCTTAGAGGGCACAGTAACTGGTACCCCTACCCTAGTGATATAGATTATTTTTTCAACATTAAAATTTTCATTTATTATAAATTTTACAAACTAGGATAACTGTGCCAATCACTGCGAGTTTTCTGCGAGCACTGACTTCAGAGGAGAGAATAAAATTACTGCGAAAAAATCTATATTTTTTAATTGGAGAGTAAAGTAGCTTAACTATCACTAAATATATTAGGCCCAAAAAATGATGAAAAAAAGCTATTTTTAAAGAAATAACAACCTTTTTAAAAAGTCGTCTTATGCATGTGTTACTAGGGCGGTGCGTGATTTACTGCGAGCCAGTTAATGCGAAAATCCAATTACGGCGATCCAGTTACTGCGACAACCTAATCACTGCGTGCCAATTACTGTGGAAATTTAATATTCTCTTTAAGTGGCTTTTATTTTTATTAATTAATATAGTAATTAAACTAATGATACAAATTAGTTAATTATTTATATTATAATTATTTATATTCAATAATTATTAATAAAAAAAGAAATAATAATTAAAGAGAGTTAATTAAAGAAGTAAGGTTAGTTAAAGAAAATTACACATTTTAAAGACGGACATTTGTTAATAATAATTTATTTGTTACAAATTAAAGAAAAATTTAAAAAGAAAATTTTAATAACAAAGCAACATTTTGGATAATCTAGGAACGATAAATTATGATTGTTTTTGCAATTCTAATTGTCTGACTTTTAAATTTTTAATGTCTTTTTCTATATTGACTTCTTCTTTCTTTCTTAATAAAAATTCTTCTGTTGCCTTTCTTTTCTCTTCTAGTTGTAACATTTTTTGCTGTTGTTTGAATAGTTTTTCTTTCTCTTTCTCAATCCTTTTCTTTTCTCTTTCTAACTTCTTTTCGCAAACAGTCAGTTTTTTTACCTTCAATTCTTCTACTTTCTCGGTTTTTATTTTCTTTTTTAACACAAGTTCTTCAGTCTTCTTAAGTTTATCAGTCTCTCTTTTACGTTTATTTTTCTGCCATTCAGCTCCAGATATTACACACGACGTTCTCGAAATATTGCGTTTTTTAACATTTTTTATGCTATCTTCAGCTGGCCAAGTTAAATATTCTTTGATAGATCCATTTGAGTGCGCATTTGTCACATCACCTAAAACATTTGATGTTTTAGAAGAGTGGCTCTGATGCTGAATTTCTTGCTTTATTTTACTTATAGTTAAATCAATGACTTCATCATTATCACATTTTGTTTCTTCATTGGAGTGACTAAATGCCTTATCTGACACATTAGAGCTATAATACTTTGGTGCACTCTTATACATATTTTTGGTTTCATTATTAAAACTACTACAGGTACTTCTTCTTTCTTCGTTGCCACCAACATCACATTTGAACTTATCATTTAAACTTACACTATCACTCGAGGACTTATTAAAGCTAATATCACCACATGGCTTGTCGAAGGCACTACAGCTATTCTGCTTCTCCCTGACACTAATATTAGAACTAGATTGGTCATTTGAGCTCAGCTTCTCATCAGCACTTCTCGCACTATCACTAAGTTGCTTGTCGAAGGCACTACAGGTATGTTTCTCTTCGAGGCCAAGATTAGAATCAAACTGCTCATTTGAGCTCAGGTCTTCATCAGCACCACTCGTACTATCACTGAGTTTTCGAAGGCACTACAAGTATTTTTCTTCTCTTCGATGCCAAGATTAGAATTGAACTGCTCATTTGAGCTCAGATCTTCATCAGCACCACTCGTACTATCATTGAGTGGCTTTTCGAAGGCACTACAAGTATTTTTCTTCTTTTCGAAGCCAAGATTAGAATTGAACTGCTCATTTGAGCTCAGATCTTCATCAGCACCACTCGTACTATCACTGAGTGGCTTTTCGAAGGCACTACAAGTATTTTTCTTCTCTTCGATACCAAGATTAGAATTGAACTGCTCATTTGAGCTCAGATCTTCATCAGCCCCTCTCGCACTATCACTGTCTGGCTTGGTGAAGGTACTGCAAGCATTCTGCTGTTCACAATTGGAATTCAAGTCTTCAATTTTGTCTTCCATAGTTTTTTTACAAACATAATCATCACTAGATACATTAGATATTTGGTTAAGAATACTGTTTAGCTGATCACTCGAACTTCTAGTTAATTCCTCAATGTTAGTCTGTGCACTTCCCTGATCATATAAATCTAGATCAACTTCAAGAATTAAATAGGGTTCATCTGTTTCTTTCGCTATCTGAAAAAAATTACACAAGCTCAGGGTTTTTCTTAACTTATACTGGAAGCATTTCAATTTACAATTTATTGTTTTTATTTATTTTCTTATTTCAATTAAAAATTATTTTTGTTTTAATCAATTCAACAATAAATATTTGTAAAAAGTTTTTTCTAAAAAGAATTACCTTTTTATTTTCAAAATCATTTGTTGGGTGATCAGGGTTAGCTAACTTAAACCAAATTTCATAAAGACTTAAATCTTCTGTTAACAGTCTCCATGCAGAATCCTTATTCAAGCGGAATCCATGCAATTTATCTGGATAAATCAAACTTTCTAAAAATTTCAAGGGATCCGCTGTATTTTCAGTATTATTTTCTGACTCAACTGTAGGTTCTTCAGCTCCAGAAGATTTTTGTCGTTGGAACACTTTTGTATAATCTAAGGCTTCAACGTCAAATGGATATAGACCACATTTTTTAAAACCCTGTTTCAAAAGTTTTTCATTGTTGACCATACTGAGAGTTTCATCTAGAACTGAAGCAGATTGATACTTCTGAATTCCAATGCATTTAGAACGCTCACAAAACTCTTTATGTTTTGCCTGCCATTTCAGTTTTAAAGCTTTAAAGTAAGATACATCTAAGGGCTGAGCAATATGTGTGGCATTATGATGCAGGGCTATTAAAACAATCTGATGATCTGAACAAAATTTGCTAAGATGGTAAGTCATATGCGAGGAATGACCATCAATATATAACAGAACTGGGCGCTTTTTTTTGTTTGGTGTCAACCATGGTTCAAATATATTAGCCACAAATTCAAAGAATATACTTGACACCATGTAGCCATTTTGACTGCATCCAAAAACAAAATTAGGTGGTGCCATTGCTGCAGCATTATCCGGCAAGTATTTTCCAGCAAAAACAATAAAACTGGGGGCCAGTTCGCCAGCAGCATTTCCTGTAACAAGCACAGATATGTTTTCCTTCTCATTATTTCCAACGATGAAACTAACATTTTTTGCCCCTTTTTCAGCTAGTACTCTTGAATATTTTGGATTTAGTGCAACGCCCGAAAAAACATAGGTAGTTAAAAAACTTATTTTATTTGGAAAACGAGGAGGAATACTTCAAGAGCATGACTGATATAGGTAGTTATTATTTTCTTACCTGTCTTGTCACAATTAAAAATTCTACCAGGTTCGATGGATAGTAAATTTTCTTCGCTTAGGTATTCTTTAACTACACTAAACCAGCTACGCATACTTTCTTCAGTAACTTTTGCTCGGTTTAAACAAACATTTTCTGCAACTCTCTCTGAAATTTTTGGGTGTCGTTTCATGAAGAATTCATACCAACTCCTTCCTGGTGTATTATTCGTGAAAGGATTTTTTCTTCTTTTTTTTACACAAATTACTCTCACACTCTCAAGTAATTGAGCCTTTGTTATTGGAAATCCCCTTTTAGCACACAACAAGATCCAATCAACTAGTTCATCTTCTTCTTGAGACGTAAGCACAGTGGCAGGTCCAGGATTTTTATCAGGATATTTATTATCTCTTTTCACTCGAAGTGTCGACTCAGGAATATTATACTTTCTGAATATCGCCGAAAGTGAACTTGTTTTATTCTTAGTAGCATAATCGCGCTTTTTTCTTTTTAAGATTATCTTTAATCTTTTCAGCTCGCGAAGTTTTTTTCGTTCTTACCATCTCTCTTAATTAACTATCTAGCCTAACTTTATAAGTAAACAGACTACTTAAGCATATTTAATTGCACTTCAATTAGCTACTTAACTGTTACTTAGAAGTAGATAATATCAAAAGATCGCGATAACGTGCGCGAGTTGCAGCTATGCCTTAAGAGGTTAAGAGGTTATGGTCCTAATGTCGCACGAGACCGCAATAATTGGCGCACGCCCTAAAAAAGAGGTACCAACCACTGCGTTTGCAAATACTCTCAAAAAAATAATTTAAATGCAATATATGACAAATTTTATGAAAAAATAGTGTTTTTTTTATGTTATGTGTATATTCATGTTGGGCTTTTCATAATATAAACAATTATAATAACATCTTTTGAAAAGTCGTTCGTGACTCGGATACGTCAAATTTGCGTGCTCATGAACGCGATGATTTTCGACAGTAGATTAATAACTATTTCAAATAATATTTTTCGTAATTATCATGTCTAATCGTTTACAGAAAAGCTCAAAATATTTTTATAATTTTTTTTAAATGTCCATTTTCACAGGAAATTAAAATTTTATTACTTGTGTATAAATTCGCAGTAGAAGGGGCATTCGCAGTAATTCATACAGTTACCCTAATTAATTCCAAACATTTAAAAGTAAATACTTGATGAATTAAACTTCAGTTTTTGTACCTTAAATTTTCGAAACTGTATAAAAATAAGATTGAATTTGATGAAGTAATGTTTTACAGTGATTACATGAAAAAATCAGTAACATAAACATATATCAGCTCCTTGAGGTGTAGAATAATAATCAGCGGCCAACATGCTTGCACAAGCCTGTATAACCGTCCCACTTTAGCGAGCGCAACTTTCTTACAGAATCGATCGCGCGCACGAGCCTTGTAACTCGGTAAGAAGTACGCACACACACGCGCACACTATACACACTCGGCTCCCGCAGCTCGGGCGCGCAAACTTCGCCACCCGTGGAAGTTTCAACAGGTGCTTCGGAAGCGCGCGAGTATGCAGGTATGCAGAGAGGCGAAGAAGGAGCCACTCGTCTTTTCGAGTTTCCACTCGTGCGGTATGTGTGTGTAAACGCGCACAAAGCCGCCACCCGTATATATATCTCGTCGCGCCCGAATAAAGAGAGAGAGAGAGAGAGTAAAGGGAGAGTGAAGGGATCGATCTCCCGGCGAGGAAATCCGGCGGTGGCTTTGCGACGCGCGGGCGCACGCAACAAACTGTTGGCCAAACATGCTGGTCATTAAATTCTGCGGCTGCGAAAATAAACTTTTGTTTGCGGGGTATATGTTGTGCTTCTTTGTCGTGGTGCAGCTACGTGCATGCGCGCGGTGTACATGCCCTCGTTCGCGCGCGTGACGCCGTGAAGGAGGGGTTCTTCGAGGTGCCGTTCGCGCAAGGCGAGAGAGAGAGAGCGAGATATATATACGGCGAGATGAGGGCCCTCGCTTGAAGAAGCGCGACGTTTGCGAAAGGGAAAGTGCGTGCATCGTGCCGTGTCCTGATTTGGGGACGGAAAGGTGGGTATCAATACTTATTGAAGGCGAGAGCGCACGTGTGCATAATTATATAATATGAGACACGTTGAGTATTACTTTTCAATCGATACGAAGTGGTTGAAAGACATTTGAATTGAAGCACTACTTAAAAGAATTAGATTATAACCTACGTAGAATCTCATGAGTAACTGTCATATCTGGTTGAAAATAAGTTGTTCCTACAGTATAAAGATAGTTGAAGACGTCACAGTTTGTACGAATTCATTTTATTTTTCAGTTTGTCAACATCACAGAAAAAATAAATAACTATAGTTCTACTATTCACGAATGCATTTTACTTACAATAATGTCGATAAAATAGCATTAAAGAAAAGTAAAATCTTCCTTTTGATAAAGTGGAACTGGCATTGCGTTACATTAAAACAGCTTAAAAAAACAATGGTGTTTCTACTTGTTCTGAGGAGTTTATCCATTTTGAAAAAACTCTTTGATACTTTTATTTCAAACTTTTTATTTCAATGAACTTTCAAATTTTTAAACTCGCAGTGAGAATTACATTTGAAATATAATGTTATTTCCACTACAAACAAAAGTTAGTTTTGCTTATTTTATAATGCCATTTCAGTTTCTCCCTAAATCAGTTGATTAAATATTTAAGACAATAATAATAATACCATTTATATAATGCAAACAGCCTAGCTGTTTTACAAGTGTAAAATTATATTTTACTTCTGGAAACGATTATGTCTTTAATCAACTGGAAGCACAATAAAGTTACTCTATCCAGAAATTTATCAAACTATATCGAAGAAATGCTCGACGACCAACCGACAAAAGAAGAGGCAATCATACCAAAGAATCAAAAGCAAAGCTTGTATAAACAACAAGCCCATTAAATATCGCTTCGAGCACATCGACGCAGTGAAAGACAGACATGAACACAAGCAGAAAGAGAAGGAGAGAGAAACAGAGGAATGCACGCAGCCCCGAAAAGAATAGAAAAGACAAGGGAGCGCAAGACTAACTGGGTGTCTCGGTCAACTCCCTTCGACAGGGAGCAAGAGTGAATCCACTCGTAAATCAGGCTACCTATTCTTCCGGCACACTCGAGCAGATTAGACTGTCACGAGCTTTTCCACGTTTCCAGCACGTTTCACAATCAGCGATACATAAAAAGAGGGCAGGCGCGCTAGTCGAGTTGACCGTACCCACTCGAAACAAAAATAATTCTCTCTCTCTCTCCCGCTCTCCCGGCCCTCAACGACGACTCCCCGGGCTCTGGATATTTTCTCTAATGAACCAAGACGAGTGCACTCCAGTGCCAATTACACTTTGGACCTCTGCTTTCTTCTTTCTTTCCGTCTCTTTTTCTCCCCGGTCGGTACTCGACTTCTCTGTCGCTTCGAAGGTGTATATACGTAGACGAAAAAAAAGAGCCAACAGCAGCAGCCGTATAGAGAAGAATAAGCGATCGATAGCGCGACGTCGTCGTCGCGCGCGTGTCTCTCCTTCTCGCGCAACGCGAAAGAAGCTGCAGCGAAAAGATAAGCCGGACAATTAATTTTAAGGAGGTAAGAAGAGCAAGGAGAACGCGGTGTCGAGAGGATTCCTCGGCGAGGCGTCTTTCTTGGATTTCCCAGCGCGACGCTATCGGCTCGTCAGCACTTCTTTTGTGCTTAATTCCGCGCGTCTACCGAGCCGCGTACAATCGTGATGAATGAAAGTTTTTTACGCGGTTTCCTTATTCCTGCCCTAAGTATTGTGTTCGGCCCGTCTTATCTTTCTCTTCTTAGATGTAAGCTAAAAAGTTTCTTTGCCGCGATGAATTATTATGTCGGCACCGTAAGCTACAGCCGCGCTACAATCAAAAAGTTTAATGTGATTTAAGGATTCTTTTGGAGACTCGACAGATCTTGATAATACCAGTGTTCATTTCTTATCAATGTTTCGTATATTTTTAAAGCTTTCCTTCTTGAAACGAGAAATATTTACATATAGAAATAGTTCGACTATTTGAGGCCACATTCGAGTGTACTCTGCAGCTGGAGAAATGACGGTACATTAGTAAATTCGCAACCGAGCAATACCATTCCATACTCGCACCACCGGTCTGGTGTATATATACGTAACGTACGCGCGGACCTAGTGGCATTAGTAACGAAGGAACACGCGTTAGCGGCGAGCTCGCGCGCGGTCCGTCTTAATACTCGTAATTTAGCATAGATTACGGCAGATCACAATAAACCAAGTTGATAGGGTCAGTCCTAAGCGTAAGCCTTGATTAACGGATTTAATTATGGGATTGCGACTCGCCTCTGTCTCACTCGTTATATATATACGCGCGAGGGTGCAGTCATTACGCCGGTCCGTATTTCGACCGACTCACACATCTATGTACACATAGAACACAAGCGCACGCGCGTCACCACCCATATACGTATATATTTATGCACACGTAAGCTCGTATAAACTCGTCTGCGGGAAGGATGGTCGCCCGGGAATAAGATTTTGAATTCGAACCCTCTTTCGGTGGTATGCGTGATTACCCCGCATCGAGCATGCGGAGTGCGCGAGTGGAAAATAATGAGGCGATTAGATAGTGTCGAAAGGGTTTTTTTGGGAAATTGTATGGGGAAAGGATAATAATTGAACAAAAAATTTTGGACTTTTTAACGAATTTTATATTTGTTATTGTTTAAAGTCTTCTTTTTATAAGCATTTGAATGAAATCCATTTGTTATTGTTAGGCTCTTGAAACATTAAACGTTCATTTAAAAAATAAATTGACATTACTCCAAGGTTTACTTCTATTTAGTATAATCAGTATACAGCAGGCAATAATATAAGGCTAATTGGTGTTACTAGTATAAAAACACTAGTTGAATATTTACATCGCAGGGTTTCAACTATGAAGGCTATTTACTTTTTCTTTTGTGCTTGTAACCACACTAGGCTTAGATGTGTGCTCTGTGGAACCTCGTTTAGAAGCAGTCAATTCTACTGATCTGTATCTCTCTCCGATTGTTTTAAGATGGAGACCAACTATTTGGATCATACACTGGGCACACCATGGGGATGGATACATTAGCGGCACATGACTCACCAAAGTCCAATAATTCTAACAAGAACAATCACTAGAGCCTCTGCCGCTGCCACCGTCCTGGTTCCACGATTTGACGAGGGAGGAGGCGATGGAGCTCATACAAATCCATTGTACATTGGGAAATGGATCTGACTGCTGTTTTCTGGTTAGGCCATCGACATCTATTGAAAATTGCCCAATGACACTGGTGCTATGGTGCGAAGAAAGAATACATAATGTTCTTATTAGACGAAGATCAGACGAACAATACTCGTTGGGTACAGAAAAGGCCGACGAGCCATCATTTGCTACTAAAAAGAAAGAGGGTGAGAAGAAAGAGCCGGGGATAAAGGGGGCCACCCCAGAGCACATGTTTGCCACCCTCGCCTTCAGCTCGGGTGGCAACTTCCGCGTGCTCTGGACTGGCCAAATCTTTACCTCCCTAGTTGCGTAATATACTATTTTTAATAAGTGCAGGAATAGGACCTTTTTGCATGAAAAGTGGATCGAGTCGTCCATAACGGGACTAAGTTCTCTTCTTTCCGACGCTGCTGGAGGAAAAGTACTTGTCCTCCTGCTGCTGCGGGAGGCCTCACTAGACGCTCGAAATGCTCGATTTTCCATTCACTTTTCTATACAGGAAAAGACCTTCTTGCACGTATTGAAAAAAGGTAGTTTTTTAATGTATAAAAAGATATTAAAATTTCAGAGAAAAAAAATTATAGTTTTTGAGATATTTACATTTTTCTTAAAATCGCCATTTCTCAGTTTTTTATTAATAACCCTGTAAGGTGAATCTTAATCATCAAAAGTAAAAATTTTTCATAAAACTAGATGAAATTCCTCACATTCTGAAAAAAAAAAACATTTTCAAAGGTTGAAAATTAACAAAGTTACAGCACTTCGAAAATTGAGGTACTTTTTAAAATTTGTAATCTCTATTTTGTGCATTTTATAATGATTTCGCTGCAGAGTAAAAAAAATGTTTTCAAGCAAAATCTCGGGACACGTGTCTTCTTAAGTATGATTTAGAATAGTCTTATAGTTCTTAGGCAAAAAAAAAAATTCAATATGTGACAGCCTGCCTGAATTTGAATAGAATCAGCAATGTATTATAATGTTCTTGTAAATAAGCTTGTTATATTTGTTTTATCAGAATTATTATAAGAAAATAACATTGTGTACAGTGAGAAAATAATAAACAAATCGATGGGCTCTTTGATAATTAATTACTAATTATATATTTTTAAATATATACAAACTGAAACACTATTAATTAGTAATAAAGTTTTGTAAATTGAAATTAAATGAAAATAAATGTTTTATCGATGAGTGTGAACTCATAAATGTTTCCCACATTACATTCCAAAAAAAATCAATCACACATCAGTAGCCGCACAGCTCTTAAATAAAAGGCTTAAATTAAATCGAATACTCGCACCAAATTAGACACCCGTAAGTCCAAAGTCAGACGGGAAAGATCGAGGGCGATTATAGCGTTGTAACACGCGCGCTCACGTCAGGCAATAAAAATTGTTTATCTCTGCCCTTCGGAAGATTCATCAATAACCCAGCGCGGATTCTCGCGCTATATAGCAGCCGAGATCCAATCCTTTTACCCTCTACAAAGATCCATTAAAGAGCTTGGCGAGAAAGATAATCGGCCGCTATAATTAAAACGTACAACGGGCAATCTCTCTCTCTCTCTCTCTCTCTCTCTCTCTCTCTCTCTCTCTCTCTCTCTCTCTCTCTCTCTCTCTCTCTCTCTCTCTCTCTCTCTCTCTCTCTCTCTCTCTCTCTCTCTCTCTCTCTCTCTCTCTCTCTCTCTCTCTCTCTCTCTCTCTCTCTCTCTCTCTCTCTCTCTCTCTCTCTCTCTCTCTCTCTCTCTCTCTCTCTCTCTCTCTCTCTCTCTCTCTCTCTCTCTCTCTCTCTCTCTCTCTCTCTCTCTCTCTCTCTCTCTCTCTGGTGTAGTACACTTATACACACGAAAGAGCGAGAGAGAGAGAGAGAGCGGATCCTCGTCACGCTGCGACTAAGTGACAAAAGTAATCAATCAAAAGATTGCCGTGGTGTATTTCGCATCAAGAGTGCGAGCGAGCAAAAGACGCTGCCCCTGAAAACCATTAGGCGGCTCTCGTATCATTTGTTATATATACGATCGTAGATCTCGCGAGTAATGCCGCGTCGCGAAATCCTTCGTCTTTGGAGAGACAGAGAGAAAGAGTCCTTTGATGTTACCAACATGCTGACGAACTCGAGTGCTCCCGAGAGAAGATTACGTGCTGCATGTCTATATACCTATAGGTTGCGATAGCGAGGGAGAGCTTTTCTGAAATTGCTCAGATACAGCCGCGGCCGATTACACCTTGTGCTCTCGGTGGGAAACATATGCACTCTTGTCGTTTTGAGTGCTGGGATTAATGCTTGGGTGACGGGCTTCAATCGTGTATAAAATTGTTTCAAATTTAGTATAGATATAAATAATTTTTCCTAATATTAATGTAATGACTTGAAAGCAATCATGTCTTTAAATTTCACTTCCGAGATAGTATTTTTTTTATAAATTTAATCGTTGTGTTATCGAAGAGAAACTATTATGAAAACAAAATAAAAAAATGTCAAAACGTCAATCAGTAACATAATAAAAAATATAGTCCCTCTCATATAGTTTTCGACAATCTGACTATAATTCACAAAAGAAATGCTACGAAACATTCCATCAAGACACGCCAACAACTTGAACAAGACTTCAATATAACCACTGCGAGAGTATACAGGCCATTATCCGAGACAATACATATTACATGAGAAACTCGCGGGCCGAACCAATATATATGCCGCAGCAGCGAAATTGAGCGTCGCGCGTTTGTCAATTACAGCCGGCGCGCTGCCCAAGACGTCGTCGCCTCTCCAGTCCCTCGCCCGCACTCATTTGCATCTAAAGTCTCGAAGGCACTCGAACCTCTCGACCAGTCGACGGCGCGGAACGAGGGGACGACGCGCGCATATAACCATCGGCGACTGATATCGCCTTCTCCGGCCGCCTCTCTCTCACGCCACAAGGAGTAAATGAAATCACGGTCAATCTAACGTTATGTAAATTCGCGCGTGGTCAGTTTTGCATATGAATGGCCGCGAGACAGGGGTGGGGGCGCGATGAGGTAAATATAAATACACGCGCGCGCAAACCTTAAGACGATGCTAATCAGAACTCCCAACGGGGGTTGTGTAAGGGCGTCGAAGGAGCTTTCTGCGAAAGCCACGGTTCGTTTGGTTTAGTGCTTTCGTGTACGCGAAAGCGCGGAGGCGCGTGGAGAATGCCGCCACCGCCGGCTCGTCTAATGGGACGAGCCGCCGCCTCGTGTATTATACGCGCGTATAGGCCGTGCGGAAGATTTCAGTTAACGCCGCTGCCTTTGGATGTCGGAGGGGCCGGATGTATTGTACATGAAACTTTGGCTGTTACCGAAAAGGGCGAGAACGAGGCGAGCTTATGGCAGAAGATCTTTTTACAAACAGGAAATTGGTGTGACGATTGTTATGGTAAAATCGTATGTACCAAGTTAGTTTTTAAAATTGTTGAACGTCTATATAAGAGCGCTATCCCTAGTGGAAATCTAAAACATTTTATAACTAATAGTTGACCATTTATATTAGAAACTTGCCATAAAATAGGAATTTCACTTGTCCAGTTTCTAGCTCTCAATGAAACGCTTTTTCTTCTATTATTTGGCCATTTAATAGATTGAAAAATAGAATGAGTTTTTCAAAGACAAGCACAAGCTTGTTCTTGACTATTTTAATGGTATTAAAACTGATCAGTTTCTTTAGTCTGGAAATGGCTAGTAGAAGGCTTGCTGTTATAACAAGGAGTGAGAAAGACAAAATCAGAAGTAGAAATAAAAGTTTTGCTGAATTATTCATAGAATGAGTACAGCAAATGATTTATTAGTTAATGTTATTTATTTATATTTTGGTAAGCCATCCAATGCACTTTGATGCTCTTTCATCAAAGATAAAATTAGTAAGTAAATCAAAGACAAATATTTTATTGTTACGTCAATCTAAGAAATAGGCAAATAGTGGTCGAAAAATCGTTTTATCATAGCGATTAATTCGCCAGTTTTACTAGCTATTTTCTAACTTCTTGGTTATTTCATATAGATGAATTTCTACCTGGAATGTAGCCCGAGTATTGCTTTGTATAAATAAACTGTCGTTTATTTTTCCATTCTATAAACGTAATAGTGTTTAATACAATATTTCAATTAAGATTTATCTATGTATAATGTATAACATCGCGGCCTCATTATGAAACAATGAAAATGTAAATATAGATTGCCGCAACATATTTTTGTTTTGCGGCTTGGCAATTATACGTTACAAGTGTTGTTGTGATAATATTATACAGTAATTTATAACGTTATTAAGATACAGCAAAGCGATATAACCCTGCATAGTCGCAATTATTTAAATTGTAAATTATACACTTCGAATTAATTGAATTATATACAGTAAATTAAAATACTATATCCCGGTGACTCATTCCATCCAACCGCTGCAGCGCGCGCGCAGCACTTTAATAACACAAAAGAGAGTAAAACGAGAAGACTACTGCAAAAAGGAATTAAAACGCTACGAGATAATTGGCAATGGGTATACACATACACACGTACAAGCGCAAAGTCGAGACAGCACATGGTTTCGATGACTTGTCCACGTCAAATGTACACCCACCGACGCTGGTCTGGTGAGCGAGCGCGCGCGAGTAAGTATTGTCCCGAGGCCTGCGTAAATTCACAAATCGAGGGGGACAATTATTGCTCTTCCTTTAACTGCGCGGCGCGCGAGCGAAGGGATGCGCGCACCCTCTGATTAAAAATTCTCGCGTGGTTAAGCCGCCGATAATGATCTTCCCTAACCCCTTCTGGGGCTTTACGGCGCGCGGACCGCCTAAAAGCGATATTGTACTTACCCAGCCGGCGTGCGGAGAGAGAGAGAAAGTGAGAGCGAGAGAGAGAACGCAAATGGCTCGGGGTCAGCTCGACGAGCAGCGGGAGAGGCCGACTTTTTTTTTATTCGTCGCGCAGTGGGGTTGTACACTTGTTAGGAATTTGACGCGTTTCCTTTTAACAACAGGCGACCGTATAGAAGTTTTGCGGCTTAATTTTCAGCTTGGTATAACGCTGGATTTTAATTCTCAAATGGGTTTATCTTCTCTTTGTCCTTGAGAGTTATACATTTATATATATTTTAATATAATCTCTTTTATATTTATGAATATGTCCATTAATATTGCTAAATAATTTTTTTGGTAACATTTAATTTCAACGACTCATTCTCCTTCACTCATTAAAATCCAGCTATATATCCTTATAACAGAGGAAGAGCTGACAATACATGCCTATATGTACAGCGTTGGCAAAGCCGAAATTGCGTTATAAATATGACTTTTCTCCCGAGACGCGCTTATATCGTATTATCGTCCCCGAGAATCTCGCGATTATTAATTAATATTACACAAGGGAATCGCGCAAACTCCTGCAGTTTACCTCTCTCCAACCGCTCCCTCGCTCTCTTTCTCTCTCTATATCTATCCTACGTGCACGGCTCATCGTCGCGCTGCACGTCAAGCGTAAAGGAGCGCGCGAAGGAGGCCCCGCGAAATTTGTAATAAACCTAACGACCCTCGTGATTAAAAGTAACGTTTCAGTGATCTCGCGTGCTGGCGCATTTTGGACACTTGACAAATCGGAATAATTGCCATTCCTGTCGGGAGATTAATTGCAGTCGGCACGAGCCGACTATATAACGCATATATCTATATACGGCGTTATGTTTATAGCGCAGGCTTATTGTTGCCGATCGATATTCGGCTTTTAAAAGTCATAAAGAGGGGAGCACACCCGTTTGCCGCACGGAAGAATTCATTATTCTGCTTCGAGATGATCTTTGACCTTTTACACGTTGTTAAACTGTGATTATTGCTTTACTTTTCCTATTCGCTAATAAATAAGAAGTATAGAATAGCTTTTTATAAAGTATAGTAATGTAATATTACACAACGAGCATCTACGACGGGAATACCCTAAAATTCGCTCGCCACGCTACCTAGAGTACATTAAAACTGTATAAGACATAAACAAGGTATTTCAATATCTTAATGCAACGATGTTTATAAAGCGGCGCAGCTCACTTGACATATTATACTCCTGTTTCACAAATAACGCGTAATTATTTTCCTTCGAAACACGCTCCAAAGCAAAAAGGTTTTACCTCCGGAGAAGCGCCCTTCCCTCTGCTTGTTTTGAAAATGAAAAAAAAGAAGAAGGGCAAACACTAACATCCAAACGTCCCGGGGGCACGATCTCTTACAAAAAAGGGCCTCGGCAGTCGGCGACTCGTCAAATATATACGCAGGGCGCGGCGCCTCCTTTCGTCGTGCGGCGCTAATTAAATATTCAAAATCGCCGTTGATCCGAGAGCAGCCCTATATATACAAAGAGACACACACACACACACAGCCCGCTTTGGCAAACGTAACCGATATACGCGAGATCAAACGCGACGCGGCGTTAATATGCTAATTAGTTTTTCCACGGCGAGACGTTTGACTAATGACCCGCGGCGCATTATAGTTCGCGAGTTAATATATATAGGAGAGTGCGTAACGACTTCCTGACGGCACGCATATATACATAGTGTTTACTCAAAGAAAGACGGATTTCGCTGCGATCAATCAAACCCGAGAGATCTACCTGTTCGCGCTGTACTATGATGCGTTGTATATGTGTATCGCGTAACAAATGGCGCAGTGTCGAAGAAAAAAAAGTGTGTACAGGGATCGGGGAAGAATAAAATGGGCGAGCGCGATCTCGGTTAATTATTCAAAGTAAGAGGGTCGTAAGCAGATTGCTCTCACCCCTAAAGCCCCTGCGTTCTATGGCGCGCGGGGTGATTAGGAGGTGAGACTCCGCCGCCCGCCGTGGCTTATGCGAAAGGGTTGGCCCGGGCCGTATGGTTATCATAGGGATGCCGTGAGCCGTCGCTGGGGTTGCCGACTGATGATGGTCGGGATTTTTCTATAGATGATGGGCAGAATCTTCTTTTTGCCCTTGGAGACCGTATAATATACAATGTGGAAATTCGAAAACGCAAACTCATTTGAATTACAATACCATAACGAATATATCATAGGAAAAGTTGCATATATGATTGAAGAGCAGGTGCTACATGAAAAGTGGGCGAGCCATTAATCAAATTTGCATCTTGAAATGTACAAATTTGACAATCCTATACTTCTTTGTTATTCATAACCAATGGTTCAATAAAATTTTCATCACCTACTTTTTCTTTAAGGGGGTACTAAAGTTAATTTTTTTTTTATATTTACCTAAAAAATATAAATTTTGATCTGTAATCATATTTTATATATATATATACATAATGTAATTTTTTGCTTCCTCCTAGAGGAAGGAATTTGAAAGGAATTTATAAAAATGATGAATTTTAAATCAAATTTTTTACTTTAAAAATATTAATTGGAAAAATTAAGGGATACGAATAGCTTCAGTCAAAGGAGATATAAAAATCAAAGATTTTGGCTCGTATCCCATCAAAAAATATTAAATGGTTCAGCCTGTAGGTTACGGCAGGATACAAATTTAAAAATCTCAATATCTTTGGATCAAATGGGTTTACAGACCTCTGGTAGGGCCTATTTCATCAAAAATAAACTATATTTGTAATATACACACACACGCACACGCACACACACACACACACACATATTATATATACACACACACACACAAATATAGTTTATTTTTTATGAAATAGGCCCTATCAGAGGTCTGTAAACCCATTTGATCCAAAGATATTGAGATTTTTTAATTTGTATCCTGCGGTAACCTACAGGCTGAACCATTTAATATTTTTTAATGGGGGATACGGGCCAAAATCTTTGATTTTTATATCTCCTTTGACTGAAGCTATTCGCATCCCTTAATTTTTCCAATTAATATTTTTAAAGTCAAAAATTTGATTTAAAATTCATCATTTTTATAAATTCCTTCCAAATTCCTCCCTCTATAGGGGAAAGCAAAAAATTACATTAGCTATTGCGGTTCTTTTGTTATTAACAAAAGCGTGTTTTTTTTATTAAAAGCTTATAACTCTAAAAATAAACGGTCAATTTTTTTGAACAAAATCATGATAATGCAGAATATAAATAGCTATAGTCTGTAACAATGATTATTCACATAATAGAGTACCATATAAAAAAACGTTTAAAAAAGATAAAATTTAATAAAAATATTACACAAAATATCATGCAAGTAATTAATAATGTGAATAAGAAAAGATTTATAGTTCTACCGTTTGTTAAAGAAATGGAATGTTTGATGAAAAATTTCTTTAAGAAATGTAACACAAATGTCATTTTTAGTACAATCAACAAGCTAATAGTACATTACGATACATGTGCCTTAAGTAGCCCATTATTGCACGGCGTGAAGTTAGGGCCCGAGCGCAGCTACTTAAGACTCTAGTATCGTACAATATTTTATAGCACAGCCTAACCTAAGCCCGCTGTCACGCCTATCCGTGCGCTAAGCAGTCCTTTTTTGCACCGTGAGGTTAGCGCACGAGCGTAGCGAGTGCGATATACACAGTGCAATAATGGGCTACTTATCGCACGGATAGGCGTGACTTAAGTGCGGGCTTAGGTCACACTGTGCTATAAATAATATTATTATATTAGGTAAGGACAAAAATGTAAAATACAATAATGCAAACGTAGCTTATAAAATAAATTGCAATAACTGTAACGCTTCGTATGTAGGGCAGACTAGTAGATGTTTGAATGTAAGAATAAAAGAACATAAAAAAAAGTACTGTGATAGAGACCAAAATTCGTCATTGTTTATGCATACTAGCGTTAATCAGCGCGCTACGCGCGCCACTGTTTCGTCTTTTGTTTCTTTCCTTTCGAGATTCGAGACGGATTCGATTATTCGAGATTTCGAGATCGTTCGAGGGCAAAATAGATTATCTCGAATGCTCAATTTATATAAGGGATAAAAGATAATAGTCACACAATTAATTTTCATAACATCAAGATATTAGACATTGAAAATAATAAGAAAAAAAGATTGTTCTCTGAAGCTCTATTTATCCATACACAAAAAAATTTTATAAATAAACAATTCGAAATCAGTAGACTACCGTACGTATACAATACTCTGATAAATAATTGCAAATTCTTGGTTTCTAGCGAATATCATAGCCAAGTACCGAGTTGTAATGTAACCAAGAACGCATGTATAGTAGACGTTTCCACGCCTTTCATAGACTTGTACTATCGGTGAATAATGCTATTGACACCGCTTTCGCCAATACGTGTCGCCCTGTTACCTCTCTCCGTTCTCTCCGACTCTTACAGTCTGCCTTCCGCCACTCTCGCTACTCCAACCTCCATTGTTTTGCCGTAGTGGTCTAGTATATACATACACACACATACTAATGTTATCTGACTATATAAAGCCAAAAAATTGTATTATAGTCATTGACGAGCGGATTGTTGCCCGCATATTTAATTGACGATAAGAATGTACTTAATCTGTAAGTTTCCATCTAGTCTTGTACTAATAACTTTTTATAAATTAATTGTGGTTTACCAAAAGTGTTAAATAAAAATTTTGTATTATAATTGTTAATAGATTCCTGAAGAGGGAGATAAATAAAAAATCTCCGAAACGTCGAAGTAAATAATATGGTGTTTTTATTGTTAAAGTAATTTAACAAAAATATTTCATTCCATTGGTAGATAACTGGCCATTAGTTGCACACAACTCAAATAGTCTGTAAAAATTTGAATCCACTTTGTCGACTAGTTTTTGATTGTTTACGTCGTCTAGCGGTTACGAGCGGTAGACGCAAAGAGTGGATAGAGTACGGCCTACTGCACTGGCCCCGTCTGCACTGGCCTGTGCACTAACCTCTGCACTGGCCCCGTCTGCACTCGCTTCTATACTAACCTCTGCACTGGCCCCGTCTGCGACTATAAATTTACGGAGACGATAGACAATTACAAATACTCGCACGAGATCAAGTACAGATTCGGAGTGACCATGGAGGCAATAATCGAGGATTTAAGCCACGAGAGAAGGATGGAGTTCTATCTGAAGGAACCCAAGCCCAAGTCGATATTCTGCACGCGACGACCAAGTCTTGTATGAGCCACTCCACAAGGAGTAGAAGTGGCGCAGCCTCGTATTCTGCGAGATGGATGACATCGACGGCCAGCCTTCGTCATCCGGTGACGATGAGTCCAGCGATGAAGACTGGAGGGAAGGTTACGACTGGGACGTGGATATTGATGCCGATGAGCCCCTTCCCGACGTGATACTAGAGTTGTGCACGTGGGTCGCCAGCATGCCTAGAAACTATGATGACGAAGACTGGGATAAAGCGTTCCCGTTGTATGTAAAAGAAATCTATACGTGTTGATGTTTAAGTGGGATGAGAATGGAGATCGTGTATAAGTAACTTGGTGCTTTTCGATGTTATTTATATAGAATGTATTATGTATATTAATGTATTATAATATTATGTATATTAAATACAGAGAGTCATCGCAGCCTCCAGCTGACTAGATGGCTAGCTCGTATGGTATTCCAGGCAATGTAGTTTGTTAATGTAAGTGATTCATGTGCGGAAGCGCACATATAATCTACTTTTAATGGTTTGTAACTTTAAATTATTGTGTATTTGTGTGTATTTTTATTTAATGAATGAAATGAATTTAAGTACATAACGATTATGCCGGAGAATGTATAATATTTATGTGAGAAATTTGTAAATAATATTTTATAATGATTAATATAATCTCTGGCTTTTTTATTGTGTTTTCATACAAGTACACTTATAATTCTGCGATAAAAGTAATATGTGATATTTATTGTAAAATACTCTTTATATAGTAAGTTTTATAATAATTCATTTCGTATTGAAATAAAATTTATATATATATATATATATATATATATATATATATATATATATATATATATATATATAACGGCTGCCAATACATTGGCACTTAGCTTCCTCAAATGTTCTCGGTCAGTAATAATTTAAAATTCTTTTTTAATGATTTGTGATTGTACGAGTGCCGACGGATTCCCTGCATTCAGGCGTTCCAATAGCACTTTTCATACACTTCGATCTTTTAGCAAAAAGCCGAAAAGCGATGCTGCTGCAACGTTTGCAGGCTCTTATATGCCCTGGAAAATGTTTTTTCACATGCGGGATTGTTTTTTCACATGCGGGATTGTTTACGTCCGATGCGCCTGCGCAGTGGCACTGAGCTAACCTGTGGCGCGAACGTTTAAACGGTTAGTGAGCTATCCTTAGTATTTTCTACAGTATTCCATCAAATAAATTTGATATAATATAATAAATTAAATATCTATTAAAATAATTAAGCATATTCACCATTTTTAATGCTTCGGTAAAAAAATTCAATATAGACAGAATTCTCTGGTGGATGAGAAAAATATGTCATTATTACCTTATTAGTAATGAAATTATAATGCTCAATTGTTTATTACAAAATTATCAATAATATTATTTGCTTAGGAAAGTCACATTTATTAATTTGGTATGAATGTTTGAGAGGTTTGAGGGTTTTCATTGACGTCAGCAAAACAACATGACCGTTTTGAAATCTAAATTAGATAAAAAGTCAAAATGATTGTCATATTTTGTTGAATTTTCTTTTAGGTGACGGTAACTACTTTAAATAATAATTAAATGTCCTTAAAAAAAAATTTTTCGTTATAAACATATTATATTATTATTATCTTTATTTCCTGTTCAGATTCCATTAATCTTTTAACATATATAAACATATTATATATGATTTTGAAAATGTGAGTCAGTTGATCTAAGGGTAGAGCAATTTTTTAATTTTATATTTTAAAATATTACATTTTTAAAAATAAAATAAGTGTCAAATAACAAATAATTTCAATAATAAGAAACAAATATGCAATTTTTTAAATATTGAAAAAAAAAGTATAATGAATAACATATTTTATATTTAAAATATATACTATACATGTAGGAACGATACATTCATTTGGAGGAAGCTACGTGTCAATGAATTGGCAGCGTTTTTTTTTCAATTGGCGATATTTTCTTGAACAATATTCAAATTTCTTTGAAAAAAAATTTTTTTTTGTCACTTCAAGAACCCTTGTTTCATACTATATTGTTCCTCAAATTGGCATGGTGTGGTTTGTGCACATAAGAATTATGCACATATTTATTGTGCACACTTTAGCATTGGTGTATATCTATATCTATGTGTATACTCCAATGCTAAAGTGTGCACAATAAATATGTGCATAATTCTTATGTGCACAAACCACACCATGCCCTCAAATTGGCATGTTCTTGTTTGTGCACATAAGGATTGTGCACATATTTATTGTGCACAGATAGCATTGGTACAGATCTATATATATAGATATATGCCAATGTTAAAGTGTGCACAATTAATATGTGCACAATCAGTATGTGCATAAACAAGAACACGTCCTCAAATTATAACATGTGAAGTAAGCATCGTAAATAATTTGTATATATATATATATATATATATATATATATATATATATATATATATATATATATCGCGCCGGAGCCACCATAAGTATTCAATTCCCCTCCCCAATAGTCAAGCAAGACTTTAAAGATTATGAGTTATACTTGTACTCTCTATGAATGCAGAAGTAATAATTAAAATTATTCAAAAATGTAGGAGAAGAATTGTCCGCAGGTAAATGTTACCTTCCCAACGCCACCACAATTATTCAGCCATCCAATTCAACAATTCACTATGCGCATTCCCGATCGCCCCACTCACTTAGCAATCAAACACCAGGCAACAGTCGTACAATACACAACGGCGACCACGACGGCACATTGCAGGCAGCGCGAATCCCACGCGAAGAAATCTCTCCCGCGACTATATCCTAATCTCCGCGCGCGACTGTATACTAACTCTACTCGGAATTTTTGCCCGCTCGAGCGGTACACGCCATCAGGCTTTTCGCATGGAAATCGCCTCGCGGAAACGTGATCGGCCTGCGGAACCGCGGACAATGGGCCACCGAGAGACTTTACGATGAAGGAGCGTATATCGACGCACACGCTGCCGTCCCGCTAATTCTTTAGCAAAAGCGACTCCTCTTCCTCTTCTCTCCTCTGTACCGTCCGCAGTCCAGTTTTCTCCGCCTGGCGCACACAGGAATCGCGGAAGAGACGCAGCGCACGTTAATGGCCTCGTAAAAGTTAACGACGATGTCCTCCCTCTCTCTCTCTCTCTCTCTCTCTCTCTCTCTCTCTCTCTCTCTCTCTCTCTCTCTCTCTCTCTTTCCGTCTTGCGATTTTCCCTTGTCCGCGTCAAACTTTTCTCTAGCTGGCTCTTTTTATCGTGCGCACCAAAGGAGTGCGCTTCGAATTATTGGCCTGGACGTGGAATTAAATTTCTCTAGAGAGAGAGAGAGAGAGGGAGGACGGTTAGCTGGTTTTATGTCTACCGAGCATGTGGTGCTGCGCAAGGACGTAGCAGGGTAATAGAAAAAAAATTAATATTTATTGATACGATATATAAAGAGATCCGTATTGTGTGCCGCTTTCATCGTAAGATTTGCTAGATGAATAATAAAGCTACCGAAATTCAAATACAAAGTCGTATCTGTTTTAGTTTTATATTTTTATTAATTATGATAATCATTTACTGTTCTGCATAAATTGCAACAAAAATCATAAAAAAAAAAGTATTGATTGGATATAGACGTCGGCTCCTCAAGCTAGACTAAATTTTGTTTACTTATACAAATTATGTTATTTGTTACCTCTATATCGCATATTTCTAATATTACAGCTACACATAACTACTAAACACACGGAGAGAAATTTTAGAGTAAAAATTACCAAGGTGCCTTGGCAGCGCATGGATAGACTGTCAAAAGCCGTGATATTCCCAGGTTTCTAATACAATTTATAAGTTTCCCAGGAAAAACTACCATAACCACTTAAAAAAAATACCAAATTATCTGAATAAAAATTACCAGACACACTAGTAAAAATTGAGGTCTAGTCATTTTTACAAGGTAACCTAAGAATTTTTACTAAGAAAACTGATAAATTTTACCAAATAACCTGGTATTTGTGTACTCGCGCATGCGCACTGCGCATTATTGTGTTTCAGAAGATTGATACTAGAGGCGTGCGCGACGTTAAAATGAAAACAATACACATATTTTCAGTAAGTAATAACGGCGATTCAAATGACTGTTGGTAACAGCTTCCATGGCGCAGTCGGTAGAACATCGGACTCTCAACCCAAAGATCGTCGGATCGAATCCCGCTTCCGTAAAAATTTTTTTCAGTTTCATGTTTTTTCATTCTTGTTTCTGTTTCTATTTCTATATTAAAATACTACATATCCATCAATATGGATAAAAAAAGTTAATTTTTTTAATTTAAATTAACTAAAAAAATTTTACCAAGGCACTTTGGTAAAAAGTTCGAAATTGTCAGTCTGTCCATCCATTACCATAGAAACTGGTAATTTTGTCTCGAATATTTGTAATTTTCACTACAAAATTTCTCTCCGTGCACCAATAAGTTCAAACCTCTTCCAAGTCAGTAAATCGAGAGATTCTCACATCATAAAAACACCGAAAAAAACCGTCCCGCGAGCATGTCTCATCAATAGCCATTTACCGTCCGCTGTTTTGCCTTCCTCTCGCCTTACACCTCGTCGCAGACCCTTGTTACAGTTCGCATTGTCATCGTGCACATAATTTGTGGCCGCCCGTATCATCCCTCGGTATATACACACACACACACACACACACACGAGCGAACGCCCATCTTTTTTCGGTCCTCTCGCCTTTTTATTCTCTCTCTCTCTCTCTCTCTCTCTCTCTCTCTCTCTCTCTCTCTCTCTCTCTCTCTCTCTCTCTCTCTCGTATTGCCTAAATCGAAAACAACTGCGCCTCGTAAATACACACATACGCGTGGTGTGAATTACACACAAGAGTGTAGGCTAGACAAGGGCACAATGGGGCCCGAGTGTCGCGAATAAAAGAATCGAGTCGGAAAAGATGATGGTACACAAAAAAAGGTGAGGGGAGAGAAGAGAGAGAAAGAAGAGACAGCAGACAGTACGAGCAGAGAAAGAGACGAATGGCGAGCCTCCGTTTTGGGATTTGACACGCGTATCTAAAACACAAGCTAGGGGTCACGTGTCGGTTCCTGCGCCGTTTGCCCTCCCCCCAGTCACGTGACCGAGAAAGGGTTGAGATTTTCCGGATGAACCCGTACTCTGCACGTTTGACGGATCGCCGTGCTAAGTCTAACTGATAGTTCGTTGTACGAGAAAGGCGTAAGCCTCGCTTTAATTATAAGATATTATTCTCGAATAACGCCCCGCTAATCATCGAGGCGCAAGGTTTAATGCCTTTTTAAAAGCAGATCAGTCTTGGGCAGGGAAATAACGCGCTCTGCGTTCATTTAACAACCGGCTTGGGTTACGAGAAAAAATATACACATGCGTAATCAGAGTGTACGAATATATACCTCGTTGTTGCGCATACGTGCGTTTTTACAGCGTTAAGAAAAAAAGTTTCACGAGTCTAAAATCGCAAATTGTACATTTATATTTCTGCAATAATGTTAGTATTTTTCGACACATCTACAGAAAAATATTTACCTTAAAAATCCTTAGTTTCTCATACTTTTGAAGAATATGTTTTATTGCCACCTTTGAACATACGTTAACTCGACTCCCATGTGTTTACTTGTATATATACTCGACTCGCTGATTACTCTATTTATAACGTCGTAAATCTAGGCATGTATAACTCGCCCTGCTCAGCTCTTATTTTCAGTTAATTTACGAAAGAATCCCCGACGTAACGACTCCAATTTGCCCCCCAAGCAAACAACAGCCAATAAATAACACGCGCACCGAGTTCTAGCTTCTGCGGGTGTAATTTTAAATGCTCGCCACCTCCTAACTCATCGGCGTATATACGCCGAGATAGAGAAGAAGAACACGCGACAATAATACCACCCATTCGTTCTTTTTAATCACACCGAGGGACAACTATCGGCGGCGCTCTAATCCCCCCGTCACTGTAAATTAAAACTCAAAACAGGGTATACCCGAGGTGTCGCGGCGACAATCTTCTGGCGTATTAACAACGGCTATAATTGTGCGGCGAGCAGCACCCCATAACTCAGGGGCGCGGCCGAGCTACCCCAAGTCGAGGTGTAATCTCGGAAAGATTTTTCCGTTGCGTATTGACGCGGCAGCAAAGCGGAAACCGGCGGCACTCCGAATACCCGTCGAAGCGCATAGAGTATATAAGGCGACACCAACGGACAATGAGAATGAGAGAAGCTTCTTTAGCTTCGAAAGGAAAACGGGTGATGGATGTCTGCGGTAATCCGCGGCGCCCGCCAGCTTCCTATGGGAGTCGTGCGGCTCCCCATCCTGTGCCCTCTCTCTCCCCTATTTTCGAGCGCGAGTCTAAAACCTTGAAATCAAGTCGAGTCACTAAGTCTCCGAGGAGCGCGAGCGAGAAAGAGAAAGCCGCTCTCTAATTAACATCGTGTCGAGCGGCTTATACGGCTCGCCATTTTCCGAACATCATTAGAGGGTAAGAGCAAGAGAGGGCGAGGAGAGATGTGTGATGGGGCGCCGCGTTTATTTATCTTCGGTGAATGATGATGACGCGCCCGAGAGACACGGTTATACGATTTCGCATTGTGCGCCGCGCCGGCTAAATTGGAATTGGGCGCGCGGAGGGAGAGGAGAAGGAGGAGGAAAGATAAGAGTGGTTCGTCGCTCTTTTTAAAGCGAGGGGTGTATGTGCGTGTAGGTCTCGAATACTTACCCCTATACCGCGCGCCTGGAATTATTCGTATACAGGATGCCACATGTGCTGAAACGCGGCAATGGCTCGTTACCGCGCGTTTCGATAACCAACGGATATTATGGCTGTTTATGAACGAGGCTAAGTGGCGGCTCTCGTTATTATGCGAGGTATATACTTGTCTCGCATACGCGCAATTGCATAATCGCGGCTGATGATTTTCTATACGTGGAGAGATGACAGATAATTACGGGACTAGAGATAGTTTTAAAAAAGTGAAGCAAATGTGAAGGTTAGACATAATTACCGAGATTTCAGAATAATTTTTCTTATCTGCTTTAGTAATTTTTCCAGATTTACCAAACTGCCACTGTATTTATAGAAATGCCTATTGATTTTTCAGGAAAACCTGTAGATCGTACGTATTTTTACTTATTTTCTTACGCTACCTTTAATTGCTTATAATTTCCTGAAGAAAAATTAATATTTTCGATGAATGAAAGCTTAAATTTTAGCTCTTGCTATCTATTTTTATAATCTTTTTTGATCGTTTTCGTATCATAAATATACTTGCAATGTGACAGTCAATAGAAGAGACATCATTTTTCAACGAAATAGAGGATATTTGAAATTAGATTACCCATATCTCAAGAAAAAGGGCCTACGCAATGGAATTAGAAGCACCGGGCTGCATTTCTAGATACCAGAAAACGACTCTCAAATGCCCGCTGAAATCCGTTTGCCGGAGGATGTGCACTCTCCTTGTAAGTACATTATTTAATCATTTAAAAAATTAATTATTATAACCCATTTTTAGTATATGTCCCGGACGGTACTGAACGCTTTTCCAAGCGTCATCCACCAGTGATCGATTATCTCTAAACGAAGGAGCAACAATAACTTCACCATATAACAATTGTCCTTACTTTACATATAATACTTTAAAAGATTGCGTGAACGTATTTCTTTTTCTCAATAAAGAATATTATATTAAAACATAATTACAACACAGATAAATGAAATCAAACAAATACTTTCGTTCAGTCTGCAATAACAAAAACTATAAAGAACGATAAAAAGACAATGAAAATCCAAAGCAATAAAAATTATGAAAAATTTTCTTATTCAAAATTGTCGCTCTCTTTTACAGTTTCGGAGCATATTCATCAATGAAAACAAAAGTGCAATTTTATACCCAAAAATAAATCGAAAAGTATACTAATTTTTTTTAATACACACGTCTTATTGTTGATGTAATTAGTACTTTTTAAATTAATAATCAACAAAACGCGACTACTGTACACACATAAAAATAAAATTGACCCATCGTACCGTGAGTTTAGCGCTATTCATAATAAAATGAAATGACCCTTGAATTAAAAAGAGTGCCTCAAGTAAACTAATTTCCCGTCCCAACAACCCAATCGTACATAAAACTTGAAGACAAGACATTAAGAAAACCCATGCGGGCGTAAACAGGAATTAAGAAAATGCAAATTTCCGCGATTAATTAATGCACAGGCGCGCCGGCCATAGTCGACGCGATCGCGCCGTCTCGACGCTAATGTCATTGCCGTCTAACAAGGGCCATTTTCAACGAAGCGCTCGCAATCAATCGCCCGGAATAATCCCGAGACGGTCCCGCGAAGACGCCGCTGCGCGAAGTTGACTATACACTATAGTATACCCGTCCTTAGACGCACGCCGATGTCCGGCTTAAGGCGCTCCCCGTAGGACATTTGTCAGCTCATTGTTCGTCGCCCATGCTAAGTCCGGAGTTTAATGTCGCGCAATTCCCGCGCGCGGCGCAGCCGCGTTTTCGGGATTATATTCACGTGTTTGCCGCGGACGCCTGGCCGGAACGAGGTCGTTTCGCGGCCGGCGCAAGGAGTGCGCGAAGGCTCGCGCGTTAAATGTGCGCGTCTGGTATGCTCGTTGACGAAAATTGCGCTCGAGACTGCGGGACACCGGTAAGTCTTAATTAGTCCGAGAGAAGCAGCCGTGCGAGGTCCGTAGAATGACCGCAGGTCTTATTACCGAATTTTCCTAGACTGATGGTAATTGCCCGGCAGAGTGAGGCGAGCCGGTGAGAAAGGAATTTTCCTTATTTCACGACAAATGCATATGGGAGTGTATAGAATATATTTGAAATTCTCTTGTGTTAGTTTTTAAGTCGGGAAGGCTGTAGTTTAAGAGAAATTGTCAGTAGATGGTTGATAGAGATAAACGGTTACTTGGAGAGTGGCTTTCACTGTTCAGTTGACTGTAAAGATGAAAATCATGAATTCTGCATAAGTTTTTTTCATAGTGTTCCTCGTACTTATTTTTAATTTCGACATTGATTGCATTGGTTACCTAATAAATAGCTATATAACTATACTAAAAATGAGCCTACCTCTAAGAGGTGTTAGGTCATTCAAAAAGAGTAAAGCAAAAATGTACCATCCATTTACTGGACCAATAGATCGAAAGCGAATATATAACGAAATATTCCTTCAAGTTTGAAACTAATCCGTAACCCAAAAGTATTATACTTTACTTAATGTCAATTTCATTTGAAAAAAATATCTCATTTATTTTATTGCAGTCGGAATTCATAATCGAGGTTTGAAATTTCGACGAGTAATATATATAAGATAATTTGAATATCTTCGTTAATTTCTCTATATTACCGTTATTTGTAAATCCGTCAGCATATTGAGCTACCTCCGTGAACAATACAACCACGCAATTGTATGCACGAAGTTACATGATGCGTAAATTTCGCAAAAAGGTTGAATGAATACCACTGCGGTATTGTTAGTAAAGCATTCTCTCGCCATCAAATGAATATTCGACCAACGAATATAACATGTTTTGCCGGCGGTGCTCGTATAGTAATTGTTATTATATTCACTATATAGGTATAAAATATTTGAATTTTCGTATGTAATGGTTGCATAAAATGATATCCCCTCATTCGATGCAACAATAAGTTGTTAGTCTTATTATTCATGTACAATGCAAATGATCTATTAACATTTTCTAATGAATTATAGTTGTGTGAGTGACTTTTGTGAACAGAATAATTGAATATAGTAGATAATAAACAATTGATGTTATTATTTGCAAAAATAAACATTATTATTTATATGTTTAAAATTGTAATCAAAAAATTTTTTATTGATTAAATTACTATCTAATGAATTTAAAATATTGATAAATGATAAAAAAAAATTTTTAAATATAATTATTTATTTAAGATTATTTATAATAATTATATTAAATAATTTATTTAGAATATTTCCTTATATTTTTGGGTCTTAAAATCATTATTAATATAGATAAAATAAAAAAAAAAAAAAAATAAAAAAAAATCGATTGACATTTTTATCATGATTTATATATTGACTAACTATTGCTATTACTATAATATTTTTACTTATGAGCCGTAATAGTTAAAGTACAAAAATTAAGCAATTTCATTGCTTACACTCCAACTTCTTCAGTAGCTTTTAATATAACTATATGTTGCAATATAACTATTGCAACAACAAACATGACTCCTGTACCGGTAACGATGAAAAATTGTAACACACGCACACGCGCGCGTACATACACAGCCACTCACAAAAGAAACAACATCGTACCAGTCGTGTAATATATAATTTCTACAGCAGACCGCGGTCTAACTAAATCAGCTAAATCAAGCCGATGAATAATTCATCCCTTATACTACGCGCGATTAACATCAAAGCTCATCAAGCAACGTACACCCGACAGCCGCAGCCAGCCACTCGGCCGAAATTAGGCAAAAAGAATCATTTTTCTCGAAGCATCAGTTAACACAACACACGCACGCGCGCGACGCAAACAAACGGGGGGGAGCAACGAAGCTTCGAAAAACGAATGAACGCGGCCGGGAGAAATGTCAATCAGCCTCGGCGACCGCGCGCGTTATCTCGCGGGCTATTTGTCTCCGGCCGTCTCTCTCCCGCAAATTCGCTTATGAGAGGGGGAGAGAGAAAAGAGCATCGACGAAAAAGTCCGAAAGAGGGGGAGAGAGAGCCAGAGGCGGCGGCGGTAGCGCATCCCTCGGGGACATCATCAGGGACATTGGACGCGGCATTTTTCATTTTCCAGACGCGCAAATATTCAGCCTCTCCTTGTGTGTGTGTATCGTCGCTTTGTAATTCGCGGTGGTCGCGCTCGGAATATTAGATGGGCTGTAGGTGCGCGGGGAGGAAGCGCGGCGAAGATGGGGAGGATATGAGAAACGGCGCGGATGACTGATCGCGTACTAGAGCTTCAATTGTTCCTACTTTATTGCGGCTATTTACGGCTAGCGCGCACGCAGTTTTTATTTATTTCAGGAGATGAGAGTTTTACTCTTTATCCTGGTTATTTATTTAAATTTAATTCAGTCGATTTTTCTTCCAACTTTTTAATCCCATCCAAACTGCTGTTATCTCTACGTGGCCATATATAAACGTATCCAATACCTTTAGAGCATATCTTCGGTTATTGTTTTGCAGATAACATAATAGTCAAAGGTTTAAAAAATGGTTATAAATTGCGATACATCTGCTGGCTTTCAAGTTACATAAAAGAAATGATAGCCGTGGCGAAAAAAAAAATCTATATGGAGGGTCTCCGCTCAAAGCTTGCCTAAGAAAAACCAAATTTCAAATTTACAATATTATTCTTAACGTAGTAATTACCATTTCTCGCTTACTGACACGCACTTTTCGATCAGCCAAATATAATGTCACTATTAATTTACACCAAAAATCTTTCATATACTTAATCAAACTATTTCGATATTATTAAATAAGTCGAATACAATGATCCGTAAGATAAGTATAATGATTTATACAACAAGCTCGGAGCTCTCCGTCGTGAGATTCTTGCCCTTCTTTCGCCATTTGTAATTACCAGAAGGGTAATCAAATGCGATTTCGCGGCAAGATCGAAATCTACCCTTGGAGGTGGTGCCAACCGCACTCCGGCCAAACTTTCGCGGTTATAACTCATCGCCCGGCACAGATAATGTCGGATGATGTATTATTTGCGCGCGAAGGCGGCGCAATTATTCATGCCGCTATCGACGACGCCCAGTCGACGACACTCGCAAGCTCGCGCGCCAGTCTCCCCGGCCCTCTGTTCTTCCGTGGGGATTTCGAAATCGTATATATATACGCACACTCGTCAGCGGGGAGGGACAGCTTTGCATCTGTTTGATGAGTTTCAACGGTCTTGTATAGTTATTATATTTTTATACAAAATTATGTTTAAGTAAAATTTTCGTTAAGAAACGTACGCATTTGTATAAGAAATAAATTTTGCATGACAGACGATACAATTCAAAAGTTCCTACAATAAAGTTTTTGTTATATACTCTTGTTTTGTTTATTAAATGCCTGATAAACATCAAAACATTCGATTATAGAATTAACCTGCTGTTTTCCTATGATATGTTACTTATTTTTCAATAATATTATTTAGGTATAATATAAATTGGTATTTATTTTAGATGGGAGACTAGCTGAATCTTCAATTTATCGCTTGGTAAGCCACCTAAAAAGCTGCGGATGTAGGAATAGATATAGAAGGCGAAGGAAACTCCAACAATGCCGGCGCCGCCACCGGATATGGCACAGAATCAAGGAAATAGAAAACGCAGTCCCTGGTAATTAAATTACCCCATAACTCCGCAAGACGTTAAAAAACTTTTATTGGTGTATTTTATAGGTTGAGCAATAACATAACAATAAAAGGTATCAGCAAATTGTGAGTGTAAATATATATTATCAAGATATAAATGTTCTATTTATTTAATTCTCAGTGTAAGTATAAATCAGAAAACATTGCAAAAAATCATATAGAATCATTCTACATTCATCTCCTAATTCCGAAACTAACCTTATCACTTACACACCAGCGAGGCATACCCATAAACTTTTTATCTGGCTAATAAGCCACGATAAAACTCCTAGCCATCATTTACTCGAAACGCCGAGAAAAATAACAAGATACTCCTCACCTTACGCGCAATTTCAAACTATACGAGCGGCGCAATAAAAAGCGCGAAACTTAAACGGACTCGGCGTATTAAAAACGCAAATGAGACGGAAGAGCGACGCGATAAACGAAATCTGAAGGAGGACATCTCGCGTTTCGGCGTCTCTCATATACTCGTGCTCTCCTCTCCTGCAGCGGCGAGAGATTGGCCCCGGCGAAAATGAAGCGCATCTATAGTTAGTCTTCGTTTACGAGGTTCCGGTATATAGCTATATATTGCGCACCCGCGCAAAAGGGGTCGCGCGTCGCGCGGATAAAGACAGAGGGCGACGGTACATACACAGACAGCCGCACGCTCACATGCATGTATATACACTCCGGGAGAGAGAAACGTCGTAAAACGTAATGCAGGCAAGATATATCCAAGTGTGAAATATTTCAGTCTAATCCAGCAATATCATAAAGAACACGCCGGTGGCGCGCCGAAGTCGTAACCGGGCATTAGAGCTGTTTACAAAAGCGCCCTCCCACTCGCGCGGCGTTTCCTAATTCTCTCTCTCTCTCCCTTCTTTCTCTCAGCCTCTGTCGCGGCGACGAGGCGAAACCACCACCTGAGTCCACCCTCCCTTATTATCAACAATCGTAAAATGCTAAATTGAAAGTCCTTTCGAGAGGGGAATAAGGGCGCGAGGAGAGAAAGAGCGATACAAGTCGAGCATGTCTTGCAAGAAGCAGTTCAATTCTCCCTTCTCTTTTTTACTTCGCTTTTTTCAGCAATCTCTTGTTACGATACAGATGTATACTTAAAACTTCAATTTGCTTCGTGTTGACACCGATGTCCTTTTTTTAGAAAAGATATTCATATTTTATAATTGTGCATTCACAATTCCGAAAACTTTCGTGATACAGTCGTAAATATTTTTGAAAATGTTGTGTCAAACCATTTTTCATTTCAATGCTACAATTAAAATGAAAATACTATAAGCTAACTTTGCAAGTATATTTCTACAACTGAAATTTTCTATCCGATAATTGAGATTTCGCATATAATTTTCTTCGACATTAAAATTTTAAAAAATCCCTTAAACAAGCCATTCTTCACCATCGCCCCCTCGAGCCTCTTATCTCCGCGCAAGACAAGCAAGATCCCACTCGCGAGCGCGCGCGCATAAAGATTTTATACTCGAGAGCGTTGTTGGGAGAGAGTGAGTGAGAGAGGCGAGGACAGAATCTCACCCGCGTAATAAAAATAGATCGACGCGCGAGACTATTCTTTACGGGCGCGAGCCCAATTTTGCAAAATCGCCCCGGCGACGGAGGCGGCTTATGACGGGCCGCTTTGTTTTCTTTTTTATCGCGCCCGCGCGCATTTTAAGTTGACGCTCCTTCGCTTCCGTGGAGCGAAATCGGTTGGGGGGGGGGGGGGGGGTGTACGCATATAAGACGCCGTGGCGCTGTAACATTTAACGAGCGGTAAAACGCGAAAATCGTTTAAGCTGGAGGCTCGATTTCGAGGACGGTCGGACAAATGAACGCGCGAGCGTAGAGCTTGTATGCACTAGACTTTATGGTACTACAAATTGAAGCTTCATTGAAGTACTCGAGTACTTGTTGTAAGGATATCGTAAACTTGTATACCTACACGGAAAAAAATTGCTGCGAGAGAAAACGCTATTTTTCTGCTGTAAAATGTTTATATTTTTATTATAGATGCGTTTTCAAATTGAATTCTATTCGTTTTCCACCCCTTTTTATGACGACTTGTCTCGCGTATATATTCCCGCAAATATTCATTCGAATATCCAGTCCATTAAAAAACTGACATTCCATTTTCACCCGATGGCCAAATACGGAAAACAAACCGAACCTCAATAAAAGCATTTCCTATATCGGATGACAAAGCACCGACAGACACCGTCGATTCTATGCGTGGTGACCCAAAAAAAAAGAACAACCTCGCTGACGAATCACGCTCACGAAATCAAGATCCTCCTTTATCCACGGACTAACCGCCGTGCGCCTCGCTGCTTTTCCAGCGTCAATCCGCAGTAGAATATATATATAGGAAGAACGAGCTTCTCTGCTAATCAATCAAAGCCACCGCTGCGCGACGGCTCACTTTCGATGTTATACGCGTCACGCAATCTCTATTCCTGAGCTTAAAGACACGCAGGCTGAGAGGAAAGGGGAAGTCAGTCTTTTAAATAATTGTTTGACATTTGGAAGAGTAAACATTAGGCGAAGGGTTTATAAAAGTGCTTCGCGTTTTAAATTTCTGAATCAGTAACCTCTGCTCAATACAGAGTAAACATTTCATTTTATTATTATAGCTTATACCCTATATAATAAAATATGTATTATTATTCCTTTACCATTAATCGTTATTAATTTAGTGCATTACAAAGAGAAAATATCGGCGTAGAATAATTACTTTCTTATATCTAAGGTACTTCTATTCCATTCTAATTTCACCTCTTAAATTGTACAACGTCGACTTATCCTGTACAACAAATACACCCTTAATCCTCTGCTGACGCCAACGAAACTCCCTCCCTATCGGCTTCCTCCCCCTTCCCAACACCGGGATAACTCCCGACATTCCGAACAGCACTCGAGACTCCGCGACGCGAAGCTCGCGCGCGATCTACCCTTGACTAATTACCGGGGGATGACTGGCATCTTTTCTCGCTTATCTGCTCCGATCACCCTCCCGATCGAATTGCTTTTACCGCGCGTATCTCCCTAGCGCGCCACCAATTTTTTGGCTAATTGAGTCGCGAGGAAGAAAGAAAGTGCCGCCGCGGGCATTTGTCTTGTCACCTAGCTCGCGCGTATTATATAGCTGGCGTGAATTCAATTCGCCTGCACTCTCGAGGATTCATTAGCTGCCGATTGATTTCGTTCGACTCTCTTGATTGAATGAGATGGTCGCGCGGCGCGCGGACATCTGTTGGAGTGTGCGCGGATGAATGGGAAGTTTCGTTATCATTTTGCTTTGTTTGCTGAGTTTAATTGGCTTCATTAGTATAATCACATCATGGAGTTTGAAAGTATTGTTTTGTTTGTAGATCACTATAGGATTCTGTTACTATTTGTTTATACACTACGTCATAGTTATCATTATCAAATGTCCATCACCAGAGCATACTACTGTTTTGATATGAGATGCATTGCTAAGAATATCTAAAAAGAAAAATAACGTGCGAAGAAACCCCGTGTAAACATGACTTGGTATCACATGAAATATGTGAAACCCGCACCGAATCAAAACATTAAAAATGTATCATCCAAAAACATATATGCGTGACGTGCGCTATCTGGAAAAGTAATTAACTCTCCTTCGTATGGAGCCCCGGCAGCGCGAAAATTCAAAAAATTTAAATTCAGGCAGCAGCCTCCCACTCCAATAAAGCGCCATTTATCACTCTCGCAAAGTCCTTATAACCCCATGAATTTCAATGCATAAAAATTGCCTCGTGTTGTTGCCGCCGCTGCCGCTCCTCAGCTTCAATCCTATCCCGTCGCGGAAATTGCATTCGAGATCGCGCGAGTTCCCGTCAAATCCGCGTCGGGCGCCCGTCCTCCCACCGACAAAAAAAGCAGCGAAATCTCAGGATGGTTTAAGCCCCTCTGCACGTGTGCTTGCTCCGAGCGGAGATTATGCGGAAAAAATTAATACTGAGATAACACTAATGCGTTTTCATGTAGCTTGTGGATTTTAAAAAGATTGTATTAAATGTTTTAAAAGAGTAGAACAGTTTTATAAAATTTTGTATCAAAGGTACCATTAATGTTATCATTTGTTTGCAGATGAAATGTTACAGATATAGTGTTTTAAATAAGTTTATTATAATGTCATTCTTAGAATATGTGTGTCGTTAATATATTGTTAGTAAAATGTATCGTATGTATACAATATGTATAATATAATGGCTTCTATCGAATTATCTCTTTTCTGTAACGAACACTTGCGTACTTTATGCAGAAATTGTTACACATACTTTCACTCATATCCGTTTGAAATTAATCACTATTAGAAAATAATAGATAAAAAATATACTTATGTGCACCGACGTAACTTTTTGGCGCACTTAAAAAAGTAATATAAGTACATGTAATGAACTTTTTTTAGAAAACCAACCTTGAAGTCACAAACTCTTGCTTTTCAAACTCACAGCTTCCAATAAATCAAATGAAGCACGCAGGTCAGAATCTTATTGAGAATCTAAAACCTCTCTAATTTTCAACGTCACCAAACACCCCGCGTAACCTTATCTACCACCTATGCCCTCCCACACACCCTACATCCCAGGAATTCGCTCACCCAGTCTCTAGCATCCACCAAACCGCTCGCACACACACACACACACACATATGGACACATACCCACACACATGAATACACACGCACACACCTAGACCTCTAGGCTCTGCCCCCGATCTTACGCTCAGCTCTCGGGTATCCCGCTCCAGTTCGCCTCCTCTCTCTCTCGTCCGCGCTCGCAAGCGTCCGATGGCCGTCACCGCGCTGGATTCACACGCAAACACGCGCATATATGGACTCTGGACAGCGGTCATCCGTCACTGTCTGTACGGGTCCCCCCTCCCACCCCCTTAAGCGGGATCGAACGTCGCACCCTGGTACGCTCTTCTCTCTCTCTCTCTCTCTCTCTCTCTCTCTCTCTCTCTCTCTCTCTCTCTCTCTCTCTCTCTCTCTCTCTCTCTCTCTCTCTCTCTCAATCTCGCGCGCGCCCCACACGGCACGTGCCGTTGTCTAGGCTCTCGCTCTCTGTGTATACAATGGACACACGCCGCTCGTAATACTATAAATATGTCCGCATGTATATGTACGTGCGCATACGTCTGTGTGCGTGTAATGCGTGTGACTATGTGTGGTTTGTCGCCTGTTTATTGTAGAAGCGATGAGTACGCGAGCGCGAGAGTTGATGGAAAATTAATTGAAAGCGCGAGAGCAGCAGTTGCGTAAATTTGTTTCTCATTTCGCATTCAGCGCGGTCGCCGAGGTTATTATATGTACCAAGAGAGGATCTTTGAGTGCGCGATGGCTTTGACTACACATAGTGCATCGTCGATCATGCGCTCTTGGCTTTTGGACTCGAGTGTCAGGGTGGAGATCCTGTATTCGGGCATTGTGCGAGGAGACTTGTATTTATTTAGCAGATGTGTTGTACGATTTTTGATTAGTGGAAACGGTTTATGTGCAGGGAGTAAGTCAAATTTTGGCGACTCGTTATTGCATCAGTTAAAGGAAAAAACGTTATACATCTGTCAGATGTAGAATATATGCAGAATGGAAACAGCAAATAGTGACATGAAACATTGGAATTTTACACTAATCCTTGATAGGACTTTACGTTATTAAAAAAGCCGCTGTGATTTTATTGACATGTATCTTTATATTAATTTTTAATTCCAATAATTAATATTTTCACATGAAAGCTACAACGTGTCGAAGAAATCTTTTCTCAAAATTGAAAATTAAATGAAATAAAAGCTGTTCCTGCAATCATCGGAAGGTTTAACACATCTATAATATTAGACATACCGATTTCTATACAAACAATCTATACAATGAATATTATGAGATTTATTCAGAGTAAAGCATTATTACGAATAACGATGATATCAATTCAGATGAATTTTCACATAAATTTACCTACTGTCACCCCATATTTACAAATATTTTTGAGGGAGTTCACTGGAGCTGCAGCTTTCATATCAAGTAATGCATACATTTTAATAAAATTATCCAATTGGTTTGGATGTGAGCCCTCTTTTAAAATACTAATCCTACATACTATAAAACATCTACACAAACAAACAAATACGATGATACATTTAAGCTCCTCTAAATTCATAAAATCAATGCAAAATAATAGGTCGAAAAAATCATGCATCATAAACATCATTAACCAATTAAAGAAAAAAAAATTATTACAAAAGTAGTGAAGAAATTGGCCTCAAAATTACACGTAAGAAGATAAATAAGCAATTGAACAAATTTTGAAAACAGCAATCTAACACAACTCGTCTGAGGGAAATAAAATTTAGTATCTTTCAAATTAATCCCACTCTACATTTCAATAGAAAAGATCAAATATTGCTGACCAGATTGAAAATTGGGCACACTCGCATTTCACACCAATATTTCGTCACTTCCGATAAAAAGGCGCTAACTCGGAAGCTGATTGAAAAAGGAGTTAACTCGGAAGCTGGCTGAAAAAGTTTTTACTTGGATTTAAGTTGGCATGGTAGTGCTGAAATATTTATGATGCATGATTTAAACATTATCTGTCTAAATATTCATATTTATATAAACATACAATCAAAATAGTCGGCGTTTGGCCATTATAGAAAACAAATAATTTTTCATGAATGGGCTACAGTTTTCTTCAAAATATAATATATTAGTATTCGAGATGTAACAGTTTTTGCAATGCCGAAGATATGAGGTTCTCCTGAATGAATAGTAGCAGTCGTGCCTCATTTTTCATTTTTCGGATTCGAAAAATCCTAATAACCGTATTCTAACTACTAATTAAGTGGGTATGTTGTTAGCAAATTGAAAATAAATTTTAAATAGTTCAATCTAACACTTTGACAAAGTGCAGCACATTAAAACCGTGTATCTCTCCATCGAGACATGACGACATTCTTGTTGTAATGAATTTGCAAACATCAAAAATAGCCCATGCACACACGCGCAAGACATATATATGCATCAGAGTCAATTTACTCGCGCAAAACCATCCACTCACGCGTCATCAGGCGAGTTGATAGAGAGAGAATGCGCAGCAAAAGAGCAGTGTAACACGCGTGCTGTGCGCACATGCGCAATTACGCGGTAGCGAGGGTGCATTGTAAAAATTGTTTTCTTCTCTGTCCCTGAGAGCGTGATTGCTTTGAAAAAAGCCAACTGCAACGCTCCTCACATTCTATATTATGCACCGATGATGTATGTCACTTTCACCTAGGAGTTTTCGATCCGCGTAGGAACATTGTAAAGGTAACTCGACTTGAAAAATTTTTTATCAATTAATTTTTGTGAAAATGAAATCATCGTACTATTCACTTGTAATATTAGCAACGTTTGCGATCTTTATATTCTAATATATTTAAGTATTATATATAACATATTTAAATGTTTGTTTGTTACATGCTTTTTTATACTTTCTATATTTTTAAAACAATAAAACTTTAAAAATCATTTTATTGATTTTTTTTATAATCACGCAAATTAACCCTTTTCTTAATATTAATACGTGTTTTTGTTACTAATAATTTGTGCCACATAAAGTTATTCTCATTACGGTTGACGATATTCTAAATAAGTTCAAAACCAGTTACGAATTGAACTGTAGAACAATTTATTATTAAAATTACAATTAACAATTTCAAGGTTTTTATTATTACTTATCAATTATAATATAAACTACAATGTTCACAGGCCATTAAAAAATAAATCTCAACTTTTTTTGGCTTGTCTAGCGCTATTTTGATGAAAGTAATTTATTACTTTTGCATTCGGATTGTTTTTACCTACAGACTACGATTTTAAATAAACCAAAATTATTTTTACCCTTATTCCTTCAGTTTTTAGAATAATTTCATAAACCCAAACATATAATATCTTAAAGAGAAAATAATACATGACAAATGGCGACCATCTTGTTGTACAATTAGTTCGCAATTAAACATCATAGAGAGCTCCACAATATTACCAATCAGCATAACATCTCATTACTTTACACTCTCGTGAACCCATGCAGCAGCTGCAGTCGAAATATCTCACGTCGATGGCCACCATCATCCACTTTCAACATAATTCAGCGTGTCTCACATTATAATCCGCGTGCGGCATGCAATTACCGATATTGGCGATCACTGACGAATGCACTCCGACAGACTCAGCGCCAGCAGGTACCTACATCGCCAATTAATAATTACATGCCGGCCGTGCATGCTTGCGCACTCTCCCGCATTACTCATCGACGCCTATATATACACGTGTAGACTACGCCGGGCCTTAGTTACGAGTCTGCGGTCGCAGACTTAACGTCCTCCTCCGCGTCGAGACGACGACGGCGGCGACGACGTAGTCCGTATAATCGTGTTATACACATCACCCGTAAAATCTCACATACGCTGTGATGGCTCTAAATATGTATGTATGTAGTAGGTGTAAGCGTCGTGATTCAGCGAGATGGCCCTTTGACGTTTTCATCTGCGCGCGTTTCTGCTAATTAGCTGTAGTGGTGAGATGTAATCGGGCGAGCCGGACAGAAACGCGATTAATAATACTCTGGCTTGGTTGAATGTTGTAATGTGTGGTTAACACTTATCAATGAAATCTGGCATTCAAAGATTGTTTTGTAATTAAGCAGTCAAGTAAATTCGTTGGCAGATTCGAAAATTGTTTTTTACTCGCTTGTATTTCACGCTGCATTTTCTGTATCAAAGTACTCGAATATCTTCAAAACCTATACATTATAGGTCAGTTTTAAACATTTATTAATAAAATACAGTAGATTATTAAACGTTTTTTCACTGTTATGTTGTATTTAATCTACACTTATGTCGTCTATAATGATTTTAATAAAAGTGTGTCTGACTAATACCATGTAATACTACTTACAACAGGTGCAGGTACGCGATTTTTTTAATTTGTAATACCTAGGTTTAACCGCTGCTTAAAGATACAATCACTAACATTTTACCAATCAACATAGTATAAACAAATATTAGATTTATAATGGAGTAGCTATGATTTGGTATAATCGCTAATATATCTTCTAGTTTTTCGGTATATAAGAAAGTTTGCAATTCTTATTCCCCTAGACCTGCTTACAGGACCCATATAGGAATCACTCGTACAGGCACACACTCACACATACTTTATCAGTCACGCAAGTCAAGCTAAGAAAATCATAATACATACAGGAACTTAAGCAAACCAAAGAAGAATTCAGTCCCTGCTCAAATTATATACATACTCCTATAAAGTCAAAATGCCACAGCGACGTCACCTCACACGTCACTTTTGCGACACCGCACGAATTACATTATCGCCATCGTAATTCTCGGTATCTCACCTCGTCAAAAACTCCCTTCTCCCTCCGTTGCATCAAAGGCGTGTCTCGCCGGACGTGACGCAGATATCAAGACGGATAACGATGAGGCTAACCGCAGCGACTCGAGAAGACGCGACGACAACGACGAAACGCTGTCGTTTCCGTGCGCGATCGTAGATCATACGGAAAAGAGACAAGGTCGGTCGCTCGTGGCCCGACCACAGCAACCTCAAACGGCAAAACTTCAATTTCGAGGAGGAGGTGTCGCCCCTCGTCGTCAATTTACCCGCGCGTACATTCTAACGGGTTTTTACGAGCGATCGTCCCCAGGGCCTCTTCAATCTTCCTCAGGGAAAAAAAACGAACCACGCACGCGCGCCTATGAATATTAATACGACGCGCGGGGGAGGAAAACAGAAGATTCGCGCGCGGGCACGGCCGATATTTTACGTCGCGGTCAGTGTTTACGTTCTGGATTTTAGCGCCCCGACGAGAGGGTACTTGAGGTCTCCTCTCCAGCGTCCCCGATGTTTAAGAGCTCACCGATTTTTACGATGCGAATTCCAGGCGAGCCTCTGTTATGACTCCCGCTTCTTTGTCTCCGATATATACGCCGGGTTGTCGTTTCACGCGTCGAGTATATATATTTATGTTTGTAAAATATGGTTGTTAATGGTACCATAAAGGATGGTTAAAGAGATTAGGCTGTTACTTTTTATATATAATAACAATGCACAAGACTATTACGGGGATATTTACATTTACGAAATTAAGTTTTGCAATATTTTTCTTTAACACCAACAATGTATCTTTTGAAAAACAATTACGTTTTACAGACGGTGTAGTCAAGTACTCTAAATACAAACACTCATATGAGCAAATCCCAGAAACTTTTAAAATTTTATGTAATTTTAGATTTCAATGACTATAACTCAAGTTCTTTACAAAGCACATAACTGAACCAAAAATGAACATTTTCTTTTTTGGTTTAGTCGTGTGCTTTGTAATGAACTTGAGTTACAGCCTTTTAAATCTAAAATTTTAAAAGTTTCTGGGATTTGCTCATATACAGGCGTTACGACTTTTCATATTAAATTGAAATAATAAAATCCATGTTCTGTTACAACCACCTGAGCATTTTTGACAATTGCAAACCAAGAGAATCTCCATTCTCGAAAAAGGCGTATAATATACCGCGACGACGACGACGAAGAGGCGAGTGGATCCACTTGTTCACTCGGATCCTTACTATCGAGGACACTCGAGTAAGTACGCGCGCGCCACTCATCTCGATGAAAATCATCGGCGATCAGTTCAGGATCGCGGCGACGCGAGGATTATACGCATACAGCCGTCACGGGCAGAAAATGTCGTCGAGTAGGTACTTCGTTCGGCGGCGATTCGATTCGAGGGTGAAAAGGAAGGAAGAACGACGGGGGGCATTTCAAAAGGACGAAACGCGCGCTCGCTCGCTTGGGCAAACGAAGCGAGGCGATGTCAACAGGTTCGATGATGGCTGATGGCCGCACGAAGAGGACGAAAAAGTCGTGCGCCTGCTACCGCCGCCTTCTTTGTCTCATGAATTATTCGAATCCTTTTGATGTTCGAAGTTTAAAATCTCGGTAATGCTCTTTTAGTTTATAATTTATGGAAATGTGTCAATCTTACGATTGTTGCTGCTCTTGTTTTCATTCTTGTCGAAATATTTAACATACATCAATAGATGTAAAATATTGATCATAATGCGTATATATCAAAAATATCTTCATTCAATAATTATAGGTATATCGTATTTTAATTTGAAACCTTGAAACGTATACAATTGATAGTATTTTTTTTAAAACATGTACGAACCAACCAGTTTATCAACACTTATTCTTCAACAATACAATACCCATGTAATATAATACAATTTGAAAGATCGATTGAACGACACCGAAGTAAACATTAATCCCGAAGCGTTTAACCGCACAAACGCGCGAATTTTCTACATGAAGAAAACCGAACAAAAAGCGCGACACAACTTCATTACTGTCGCTTTATCAGGCCCATTCGAACATCCGGCTTTAAAAGGCTGCAAGCGGCAAAAAGCGCCCATTAAAAGAGAAAAAAAGCGACTCGAAAAAGGAATACAAAAGAATGAAAGGTAGAGAGAGAGTGCGGGGCTGCAATCTCCCTCCGCACGGCAGCAGCAGAAGCCTGATCGTTCGAGAGCCCTATAATTTATGAGAGAGAATCACATGGCAAGACTTTGATTTTCGGCTTAAGCTCCGCGTATTGTGCTCTTATTAGCTCTCGAGACGCGGCTATGTAGTATATATATGCAGCCGAAACGTCCGTGAGAGGGCGCGCAGTATATATATATATATATACGCGCGATGCTTTTATGCAAAACCTGCTTCATCCGCGCGCCATTGTTTCCAGCGAATCTCATCGCCCTATGCGCGATCATCGATCGATGCCTCCTGTTTAGCTCTTTCTCTCTCTCTTTCTGCCCAGAGGTGTGTATATATATGCGTCACCTCTTTGATCGACAGGTATAATGACAGTTTAAACCGCGGGGGAGTGGAGCGACGAGATTATGTCCTCCGGAAGGGAAAACAAGTGCGGCCGCGGCAGGGTCAATAGTTTCGCGGTGTAAGGATTTTCCGCGTACACCCGCACACACAGAAACACTGTAATCTTTTCCGCGTGCGGCCGTAAGCTCGTCGACCGCGCTATATACGCTTCTCTTCCCCGCCCGTTCCATTCGCTCGCTTTTATATTCGCGTTTCGCTCTCCAGCACGCTCGATTTTTTTTCTGTATCTGCGCGCTTTCCGCTGGCTTTTGTTTGTCATCTGTCCTAGGATTTTCGCATTTTCTTGTTATACGATTATTATAAAAAAAAAAATCATTAAAAGGTTAAAGTTTATTCTTGTATGAAGAAAAATTACTATCTACTCTGTGTATACAACATGCAACACGTGTAAAGCAACGAAAAATGTATATGGAGTTATATAAAATATTTGCAAATCACTTCATAAAATATATACTTTGGTCGTATCCAATGATATTCAATGTTTTCTAATTCTCGTACTAAATACAAACGGAGTATTTTGTATGACACGGTTCAAAATATTTGACATACACCAACAATTTTAGCACAGTTCAAAGAAAAGGTATAGTAGAAAATGTATCTTGAATACTCCAAAAATATTAATACAAGCTATATTAAAAAGAAAAACACGGTCTTGTACTTTAACTATATTCGCGGTGAAAGAATTAAAATTCACAATATATTTTTCTACTCGAAATGTACGTACACACATGCACTGGCTCTCGGTCTATTTAACTGCACGTTAATCCCACCTCTCTCTCTCTCTCTCTCTCTCTCGCTTACTCTTTTATTTTCTGGTTCTACATACACGCACACACGTACGCGCGCGTATACTCGCTGCCACGAATTGCGTCCAGCACGCGCATTGCGCCTAATGCATTTGATCCACGCAAAAACGCATTCGACCGACCGACCGACCGAACGTCCCCCTCTTCGTCGGCTTTTTTTCCCGTCCCCCGTCGTTGCAGAGTATACGCACGCACTGCATCCAGGGCTGCAAAAGAAAGGAAGAGAGAGAGGGTGGAGGCAGAGAGAGAGAAAAAAAAAGAAGGATCTCCTCTCGAGCACGCACGATTTGCTCGCGCGCGCGCGGATTTTATTTGAAAATCTAATCGCCGTTCCCCTTTGTGAGCGCCCGCGCTGCAAGCAAATCCTTCCGACATTCACTTTGTTCCGTGTTCTGCACTTACTTTACGAGTGACTCTTTCTCTCTCTCTCTTTTACTCTCTTTTTTTTAGTCCTCTTTTTTTTCTCTCTCGGCGCGGGCATACCTTTCGAATTTCGAGCCTACACTTTCTGGACTTAACTCTTTCTCCGGCGCGTATACACTTGCTTTTTAAATGAACGGATATACAGCGAAGTTTAGGTATATACGCGCATTGTGCGCGGATTTTAGGTGCACAATGGGCCGTATTTGATCTGGAGGGCCATTGTTTTTTAAGTTAGCAAAACAAGTGCGGCCTGCTTGATACGATTTTTAGGCCGATAAGCCTTAATCAACCTGGAGTTCATAATACTTTTTTTCTATGAAGTACTGTTATTGTTTTCGTAAGCATCGTTATAGAACGAAAAACCTCTGTCATGTCGTCAAAAATAATGCCACTGATATGTCATAGCGAATGAAGATTTCGATTACTGTACGCTGTATATTTCAGATGAATTTGTATATTTAAAAGGATTGAACACGGTCATAAAGTAGTTTTCAATAATTTACTTTCTATTTTAGGTGTAGGAAAAAGAAAATACACGGGAAAAACTTTCAATATTTCTCGAACAATATTTATATTTTATCAGCTAAAATGTCACGAGTACGTGATTGTATTTTTATTAAAAATACATTCTATAAATATTTCATACTTCGGTGGAAGTGCAAATCGCAGAACACACATGATTTGTCATCAATCCGCAGGCTCAGAGCAATAATCTGACACGCGAAGAATTGAGCACGCGGGCGGATAGCGCGATAAGGATAATACAAATGGCAGATGAAAATAACGCGGTGACGAGACGAGAAAAGAGAGAGAGAGAGAGGTAGCGAAACGCGCGTCCGCTCCGACAGCTCTGAGTTTGATAAATGATGCGTACTTTATTCCGCGAGGGTGTGAGCCGCGCGCCACCGCCGCCGCCGCGATGTAATCAACCGTTGTATTATATAACCGAGTGGCTTTTGTATACAGCAGCTCGCTATAGGGGGAGGATACGCGCCGCAATTCGCCCCGCGAATGATTATTTTCGAGTGGAAGCTATGGTTGCGACACCGCGTGTAGGAAAATCTAGTTTTGTAAATCCACGCGCTGATCGATTCTGTTGGAGCGTACTGGTATTACGCTTCGAGAAACACGATCGGATGGAAAATCGTCCGTATGATTGAGCGCTCTGCGGATGTCGAGATTGTAATTCTCTTTGTATTGCTGTGACTGATGAAGGTTAAAAATTTCTCTGATTTTTGGGGAATATTTTACATCAAGTATGTTCATGGTAAAGGAAAGTTTTTAACTGCGTAAAATTTAAATTCGTCTAACCAAATATTGAGCTAAATTTAATTTAATGAGCTACAAGATATCTGGAAAGGGTTGGCGAAGATCTCAGCTTATATTTAAGGACTAAGCTATATTTAATGAACATCAGTTTAAGCTGAACTGATAAAGGGATCTATCTGGTTCAAATAGTATAATTACTGCTTTGAAATCATCCGAAAAAACGAATAAACCTTTATAGACAAAATATTAAGATTTCTCCACATTTTGTACCGGCATATATAATAGATATCATTAAATCGTATAACATCACAGCTACCTCAATTTCAGTAAAAAAAGAGGGAAAAAAAATCTTATCTAAATTTCATTGCACGCAGCACGCGCGCATATCCCGTTCTAAATACCCGGAGAGATCCGCGCGCAAGAATAAGGCTGCCGAAATGAGCTTTCCCCGCGCGCACTCGCACCCGATGACATTAAAGTCCGCGCGTATGTGGGCGAGATTGTTCCGAGAAAAGTTTAATCTTAATAAACGAGGGCAATCAACGCGAAAGAGAGAAAACGGTGGCGCGCCAGATAGAGGCGCAAGCCTCCCCTCCCCCTCCTCTAAAACGCGCGACCTATGCAAATGTCCAGGCACCCCCCAAGAATTTACATAGCCCGGGCCTTTTGTCCGGCGCGGAATGTCCATCAAGTTTTTGTCCGGCGCGCGTCCGAGTAAATAGGAGAGTCAAATGACCAGCGGGGCTTTAAGGCGCGCGGACGCAATCGACGAAAAGGGGGAGCGAGCGCGCGCGGGCGCTCCTTTTATTTGCTGATTGCGTTCGGATTGTTTCGTGATTTAGCATAAATGTTTGATTAGATTCGCAGAGACCGAGTGGGTGTATGTCCGTGTTTGGCCAAAGTATATTGAAGGCCGGGCGCGCGAGAGGAGGACGCGACGCGTCATTATTTAATTATGTGCGGCGGGTTAATTTATTCAAAGCGCTCGATTCAACGCGCGCGGTATATAAGGGAAAACAATTAACGAAGAGTAGGGGAGGCGATGGACTTGAGGGGGTGGCGGAGAGGAGGTCGCTTAATAGATCGTTGAGAGGAAATTATAGTGGACGCGATAACGATTGGCCGCTACGTTCTTTGTTTCGGCCTGTGATTTATTTGCTCGTGCGTATATTCTTTTTGCGCCTTTTAAAGTGATTTGCACTGACCCAATGAGTTTGTCAATTCATTGTCCATGCGCAGGCGGGGAAATCGAATTTAGATGTGGCCTTTGATTATAAATATATTGCTACTATGTTGTTCCATGTCAATGCATTCCAGCAATTCAAAGTTTAACTAAAATTTAAAAAGTATGCTGCAATTAGAAACACATGAAACACCCTGCTGGAAATCATCCATTTTTCTCCAATTTGTTAAACGATTTTTCGAACATTTTCTAGCCATTTTATGGCGATTTCGGGCAACTCGCCACAAAATGGCTAGAAAATGTTCGAAAAATCGTTTCACAAATGTTCGAAAAATGGACGGTTTCCAGCTAAAAAATATCGGATACGTCAATAAGAAGCGAATCCTTTTATACAAACTTGTAAATTCGCAATTACACGAGATATTTACCTCCCGAAAGCCGGACAATGGAAGCCAATGCTCCGTGAGTCCGCCGCAAAGCCCGAGCGAAAAAGCTCGGATCCTCTCTCAATCGGGGATTACATCCAGCGACTCCCCCTCCGTTACACGAACCTAGTACACTGGTAGACACCGGCGGAAGCTCGTCTCTCAAGACGCGCTCCCGATCCTCGGGTTATTCAGTTAGTACCGCCGCGCGTGGTTCTGTTGTGCTCGCGCGCTCTCTCTCTCTCTCCAGGTGCTTGTATGCATATATATCCCGAGGAGGCGAGAGAGGAGCTAAGGGTGTATAGGACCGGATTGTGCCCATAGCCTTAAACAATGGGACCTGCTTGCGCGTTTAAGGTAATCCCCGGCGGAGAATAGCCGTGAGAGGAGGCGGTTGTAGAGGAGAGCCGCCCGTCCCTTCGACCGATGCTCGTTCCCTTATATACACACGCGGCGCACGACTCCTCTCTACGGCTGTTATACTCATCCGCGTCTGATCCTCCTCCGCGCACTTGCTCTCCTTCGCCTCGTGTGCCTTACTGTCCGACCGTACCGACTGGGCTCGTTCTTTTTCTACTTCATTGCTGCTACGTGTATACATAATTTTCGTGGACTTTTCAGGTTGCCTGCTCGGTATTTTCGGATGCAGGCAAGAATATGCGTGGAATTTAATTCAAAGTTTTCTTGAAGCTACTTGGGATGTTGATAAATCATTTTAAATCGTTATTTTGTATGAATTTGCTGTAAACATTATAAAATTACTAAAAAAAAAAACTTGGTTTCTATGCTTGTTGTATGCATATAATTCAAAAATATGTCTTAATCAACTCATAATTAAAAACACTGGTGGATTTTACATTCAAATATGAACTCTCTCTCTCTCTACTCTTGAGTGGAAGTATACCATTCATGATAATTTTCCTCTTTCCCTCTATTTTTTCAGCAATAGGGGGGTGCATATCCCTGTTATTATGATTATTTATTCTTATTCTTTTTATTTCGATAAATTATTACGATTGGAAAAAGTTTTTTTCAAGAGAAGAGACGATTCTTTACATTCTTGACACCACAATCTTGATATTGTATCGATTATCGTCTTGAATATTGAGGCAAGATATTACAATACCAAGATTAATATTGCTGTAGCGTGCATCCCTACTTGGTTTTCGAAGATATCACGAACATTTTTATAATATGAATCTACTGGCGATCTATTTCATTTTTACTGTTATTACTTATTTCTGTTTTAAAATCCTGTAAATCGACGATATAATAGCAACAATATGAAAAATATTGTTTGAAATTTCCCGAGAGATATTTGAAGCTTTCTGCACTTGTCGGACCGGTCGCGCCACTTCTAATCATCATAAACAAGGCACGAAAGCCGCTGGAAAGCCCGCACTCTCGGCATTGTTTACCCAACTCTCCGTCTTCGTCTAATTGTCAAAGACTATCCTTTCTCCATCCTAGCCAGCCCCCCTCCCCACCCCCTTATTTACCTCCCTACACGGGTTCGCGTGTTCGAGATGGCTCGCATTAACACCTATTTACCGTCGGTCCGCCGTTCCGAGGCGACTCTCCTGCCGCGCGCGCTCAAGCGCAGACTGTCCACAAAGCTCCCCGACTACGCGAGGGGTATACAGTGAGATTACGACTGGTGCGCGCCTCGAATTACAGTTAATCTCACGCTCAACTTCTACTCGATCTGATAGCGCGCGTCTCGTCTCTGTGCGAATCCCAGTGTTTTGCATGTCGAGTATGCGGCTGCGTAGGTCCAAGCGCGGATCTGGCGAGCGTGTCGCTCGTTTTCCGCAGGCTCCGCTGAGAAGAGAGGGAGGGGCTGGTGATTTTGTTTATCGTTGCAGAGTGTGGAGGGAAAGAGAGGAAAATAATTTGGGGGCTGGATTCTATTCAGTATAGGGGAAAACCGTAAATATGCGGTTTATGTATATAATAGAATAAGTAATCAGGATTGTTTTGTAATAAATAAAAGGACCTGTGACAAAAAGAGTTTGAAGACTTTAGAAGGCGAACAAAGATTTTGGATTTGTTGTCTTTGCCTGTCTGGAACAACAATTTTGAACTACGATGGGCTTAAAAAGAACGTAAATGGAAGGAAATAATAATATTTATACTTTGAAATCGGACTTTAGAGTCACTTCAGTCGAGAGCCCAAATGCGTCCGTGTAATATTTTCTCAGCCGAATGGAAAATAAATATTTTCCGAACAGCCAATATATATTGCCAAAAGGCTTGGGATAAAAAACGGCCGATCCCCGTAAGTGCAATATTTATCGTCGTATACCGTACAATCCCGAAAATAGTGGCGCGTGTCTTGTCCGTTCGCGGCGACAATGAGGGTGCGGCTCTGCGACCCTCGGCGAGAAAAATTGGAGCGACGAAAAGACAACACGACGAACATCCATTCTGTCGGGGCCGGGGAAATTTGTCCCCCGCGCGCGGGAAAACAATCGGCCTCGGGGCCGGTGAAGGCGGAAAATAAAGAAAAACAAGTCAATCTCCGCACGCCCGGGCGAAATCGACGCCATCAGGTGGACGAATAAAGTAAACTCGAGGCTCGATCTACTTTCCCGCAGCCGGGCGTGACGGGCGTCCCGTTTTATTTGCGTAAAAGAGGCACACACCGGACAAGTGAGTCGCCTTTGTTATATATGTATAGTCGGGAGAACGACGCTGAGCAAGTGTATCACTCTTGTCTTTATACGCAAATTCGGAAAACGTTCTTATTTTAATAATATTGGTGTTTCAGTCGTTGTTTTTTCATAGTAATTCGGTTTCTTGCTCCAATGCAGATGCGTATTTATTGTAGCTTGATATTATTTTGTAAAAGAAAAAACTAGCATTGTTAAAGTGCATGTTGATTAAATCACTACTATTGAAAATTTAATTTTTTTTTTTTATTTTGATAAACTTGTTATAAAGACTTACTACTAAAGCAACACTCCGAAAAGCCAGTAAGTAAAACTCTTGCGCTAGACATGAATTATGAATAATTCAGTTTTCCACACAGTTCATCAATTAGAGTCCCCCCCAAAAAAAATATTATCTTTAAAATTATTATCTTTATCTTCAAAATCCAAATTTTGAAGAAAAAGATAAAATTCATATAGCTCCGGCTCTCTTTCGCTATCCAGTCAGTTTATAAAACCAACATAAAAAAGAAAGACCCACCACTCTAATCACTCTAATTTTGTTAAAGGCTGCTTTAAGTTACGGACGAATTAACGTAAATTGCTGATAATTACCAACAAATTTACCAATTACCATCATCTTCTCTCCTGCGCAGATTACAAACCGGATCCTTTGTCTCGACCACCTCGAAAAGCTCCTGCACCCCCAACGACCTCATTGCACGCCGCGCGCACGCAACAGCCATATCTATTCGCGCTCATTTCTCCGCGCATTATCTCGCTCAACTATACTCCACCCCCCCGCCTGTGTATTTTCTTTTTTCTTCGGTTCTCCTACGTTATTTACTCCGGTAATCTGGCATGACGGATCGGTCGGCCGCTGGGGGATTGATACGAATTTACTTAGAGGGCCGATCGCGCGCGACGCGACCAGTCCAAGACGACGCCTGTCGGACGGTCATTTGTCCTGCGGGTCTTATCGCCCCCCGGGGACCATCGGCTACAGGCTCCTGGACAAGCCAAGCGAGTACACGAGCATCGTATAATACCAAGCCGTTTGTACGAGTAGGAATTAAGTAGAAGTTAAGTAGTTATAGTATATAGGTATAAGTGGCGGTGAGAAATGAAGAGAAAACTATGGGGTAAAGATTAACCGATTAACGTGATTTACATTTCTATACGAAGAAATTCCCGAAAAATCTATTGTTTTAGCATTGACGTTTAATTGTCGCGCCAAGTCAGACACACGGACGATGCAAACTCTTTGCTAGTGTATTTCGTGTCATTACGCTCAACTTTCGGCTAACTTGACCTTAATCATTAGAGAGTCGGGATTTGAGATTTCACAACGTTCTTGAAAATTGCCCAAATTTATGTCTTGTATCTTGTATTAACTATTTATAAAGTTCCTGCTATGACTCGAGCCGATATATCAGCTAATTTTTAAGAGGAACAGCTTTATGTTTGTAGTTAAAAAGTTCATATAAAAGTTACTTACTGATTAAATGATTCACTCTTCAAAAAGAGGTAGTTTTAATCATTTTCCAAAATAAAGTTAATGCTGAATAAACTATGCCATAAGAAAGTTTTTTTTTGTATGAAAAATTAGAAAAATAAGATGTGAAAGATGTTAATCAAAAAAAGGATTTCGAGAGTTTTGCTAATGCTGAAATGGTATACTTTTGTAAATTTCATTAAATATACGTTTAAAAGAATCAACTGTCTGATATGTATTGAGAACAATTTGAATTACTCTCATTATTTCAATGTCCGCTATGAATAACATGTAATAATTTTGAAATCATATAAATTGTACTAACGCGGATAATACCTGAATTATCGTAAATTACTACAATAATATAATTAATTATGTATTACACATTTTAGATAATCTTATTTATTTATTTGCATACCGCATTATGTTCAAATGAATAATGCAAACCCTCAATATAGTTCAATCAATGATTTCATCAAAATAAAATATTCTTGCGTATATGTTGTATTCAGAATACGATTTCGAGATACAATGCTGTTATCAATGGACAGAGAAATTGTTATTATGATTTATTTATTTTGTTGTAAAAGAATCTCATGTTTACAAGATAACAAAATTTTTCTCTTTTATCTCATCAATGATGTTACGTTTCGCGTTCCCGCCAAAAATAAATAAACCCGCTATTAATTCGAAATGAAAACCGTAACCAATCAGTCGACGTTTCGCCTTCTGGAATTGTATTTTACAAATTCCGCAATTACACGTACCTCGTTATTTCCGTAAACCCAATACAAAAGCGTGCAATTCGATGCGCAGCAACGCATTCAATTCCACCTCGTCGGCGATACACACGAATGCTCATTTTCTCCCAATTAATTACTTGCACAAATCGCATAAAAAATAATACACCCATCGACCGCGCCTCGGCAATACAATTATTATACGCGTCTCGCAAATTCAGCTCATCGGGAGCCATCGGCTATATGCGCATGTAACCAAATCCAGACGCAATCGCGAGCTCTTCCATCATTTACGCATCTGTGAACTCGTCACCGCTATATATCCAACACATACCCTTCGCACACTCGGCCAGCTCTCTTTTTTCCTGTTCGGACCTTCGCCGCGCGCCGATGACAGTGACCGAGAACCGAGCACGACAAAAAAAAGCGAGAGCGTTTCCCTAGATCGCCCCTTTTTGTACCGAGCAAGAGAAAGAGAGAAAAAAATCGCGACCCAATTTCACGAGAGACGAGCTGTCGGCGTCGCGTGCGTCGAAAAGTGACTTTTTCCGCTCGAGCTGCTTGAAGAATTAGATAGATTACCGGCGGGTATTATCTCGAGGCCGGAAACGCTCGCGGGGGGCTCGCGCGCGCGCCAACGCGAGATCATCAATGGAAATTGGTCCGCGCCGGAGAGACTATACGGCGTCTGGAGCGTCGCTGTGTATACGTATTGGCATATATTGGCGACGAGGGGGAGCGCAATGGAGGGGAGCTCGTGCGGTATTGTGGACGCGCGCGTTGACAAATTTCCCCGCGCGCTGCTTTTCGGGAAAAACGTCGATCTGTGCCGACGAGGTTCGGTCGAAGGGTGATTTTGCCCATAGAAAATTAATGGGATGGGAGTCGGCGAAATGAATTTTCGGCTGTAAACAGAATTATTGAGATGTGACAGGCGTAGCTTTTTTACGAAAAAAAACACTCGTTTACGATTGCATCGTGGACGGGAGTCTCGGTATGTTAGGAGTTGTCGCAAATTTTTTTGGTCATTTTTCTTGGATCATGTGTACATATGTGCGTAAAGAATCTCTTTGTTAGTCAAGGCTTGTAATATGAAATAATGTGTGTTGTCGGTGTCATTGATTAAATACCTCTAAATGATTCTGTTTTATTTTGGTATTTGATGTATTTTGTCCTATTCTTATACGCATAAAGGTTGCTATGCGTGTCAAAATGAAAGCGAATAAAAATAACTAGATGTAACGAGGTATGAAATAATGTCGAATAGTAATTGTCGAAAACTAATTTAAACAAATGGATGTAATATGTGATTAAAATAATAGTTAAAAATCAATTTATTTATTGATAAATTAAAGATTGATATACCGGTTTATATGTATAATTAAATATGCTGTATTTTTATGTGAATCACATAACTAATTTGAATATTTTCACTCGTTTATGACGCAGCGTCACCCCTATACAGATATATGTATAATACATTACACAAGATTACGTAAAATTATTATGCGAAAAATAATAATGCCTTTCTCGGTATAAACGATCCATCCTTACATCCGCGGGAACCTAACATGCATAAACCGGAATTATTTTGCACAGCTTATTTCAATCCAACCGCAGATTAATCACAATTAAGTACCATCCAACGATGTAAATACTCGGATCATATAACGATCATATACATACTTCACAAAACTCTCGCACCTCCTTCATACATGGTGAAGAAAAAAAAAGTCGAAATAAAACGATAGCTCTCAGTCGTCCTCGAAATACCACTTAAAAGTCCAAAGGGTAGCTTTTATATACATATATACGTGTAGAGCTATGTGCTCGTGTGCTCATACCATCGTAATTTGTATCCCTTGAATTACCTCGCGCTCGCATATATACGAAAGAGCGAGAGCGCGCGTGGCAGAGTCGAGCCATAAATATCCTAGGCGTATCAGTCAAGCGAAAAGCCATTAATACTGCAATGCACTCCACTAATCGCGAGCTGGCGCGCGCGCACTTCTGCTTATACACATGTATGTAGACGTACGCACATATACAGCAATGCGTGTACGTGTGTTTGTATATACGCGAGAATCGACGCGTATTTCAGAGGCTGGCGCTGCCGCACCTGAAAAATAAAAATGAGAGTCGTTAAAGCCTGGCGCCGGAAGAAGAGTAATTGGTCCCGCGGATATATACGCGTTCGCGAACTCACTCTCTCTCTCGAAAAGCGAGAGAAGATACGCATCGGGGATAAACGCACACAGGCGCGCAAGAAGAGGAGAGAAAAAACCGAGGAAAAAACAGAGCGCGAAATTTCAAGGGGTTGGCGCGTGCGTGCGAGTATAACGAAAAAGTATCGGAATGAGAGAGGAAGGGGGAGGATTTCGTCCATTCACTTAGAGCGCGCGGGAGCTTAATGGGATACGAGAGCGGCTGCAGGTGGTCGAGTAAGAAACGATAATAACGGAAAATATTTCTCATCAATCGGCGGATCCCGGCGTTATATATCGATTTTGATTTCGCAGCGTAGGAGCGCGCGCATATAAAGCTCGGATTTCGGCTCCAAATGTTTCTGCGTAATTGTATACATATATGCGGACTGGAGGTGAACTGAATATTTTTATTAAATTGTATAAGCTTCATATTGAATGTGAACTGAACTTTTAATTAAAACTCGAAATAAATTTTAAATTTTTATTCATTATTCTGAGATTATATTGATTATATAAATCAAAACTGTTTTATTTGTACAAAAATGAATTGTTTTTCATCTAAAAACCGCTACAAATTCACTGGCATCCTCAAACTAATACGTGGGATTCCTTTTTTTAATTTTTAATGGTAAAACAACAAATTTTCTTAAAACTAAAAAATTTACAATAAATTTTAGTTATACTAAAATGTGCATTTTACATCTTCGAACTCGGTTCGACATTATTGTAGAAAATTTCAAGATGATCGAATAATTTTTGCTCTTATATCGTTAGACAACAAAAACGCATTTTTTATTAAAAAAAGAAAATAATATAGATACTTTGAAGATCTTTCAATTTCAAGAAAAGTTTATCATGTTGAGTAGTATTAGCTATAACGTATATAAAAAACGGAAAACAATGAAAAATTTCAAATCGTTATTTAGTTATAAAACAAAAGAAAATCGATAAAAACTCAATTCAGTCAGTAAAACTGAGAATCCTCACCGAGACGAAGAGAATGGGCGCAGTCAACAGACTCGTGTATACAAACGCCGACATACAGCTATAATAGGTGCGCATATAAGTAGATCCTTCGTTGTTTTTTTTTTGTTTAGTACGAGACGTATACATTTGTGTGACACGTCGTTTCGCGTGTATGGCTTGAACTTACATCGGTAATTCTGTTTTTTGACAAAAATATTTACAAAGTTAAAGTCAGTTTAAATTTCTCACAAAATTTTCTTGGAAATGAATTCGAAGGGTGAAGTAATAGCTCTAATACACACATGGGTAATACCTGATTTTTATATGTACGGTTACCAAGCAAATGAGAGGATCCGTTCGCCGAAATTTTCCGCACATGGAAAAGAGTGGATGCTCGTATTCTGCCCAAAAGATGCATATGAACAAAATAAAGGATCTGGTTGTTTTCTTGTGCTTCTAAACTCTGAAGAGACCATCAAAATGAAGTATCAACTTAATATTTTGGATCGAGAAAATAAAATACATTTATCCACGGCATGGGTAGTAAATGAATCGGTGGCAGATTACCAAATATTTCTGAGTTACCCATTATATATGGAAAATAAAAATACATTTAGAGCCGAGATGAAGGAAATATTAAACAACGGCAAGCTTACAATATTGTGTAAGTCACTTATAGTATTTAATGACAAGCACGACACAAGTGACAATATATAAGCTTACAATATTACGTAAGACATTTACAGACAATTAGGGAAATGAAAACGGTTTTACGAATTATGAAAAATATTTTTGAGCAAAAAGTTCAGTGATATGCAATTTATCGTCGACGAAGAAGTATTCCATGCACACAAAATAATCCTATCGACAAGAAGTGAAGTTTTTGCAGCAATGTTCGCGCATAACATGAAAGAGAACGATGAAAATAAAGTTAAGGTTGAGAACATCGATTCTCGGGTATTCCAAGAATTACTTCGGTACATGTATACTGGTAAAGTTAATGACATTGACATAATCGTGAAAGATCTGTTAGTTTCTGCAGATAAATATATGCTGCAAGGATTAAAGAAAATTTGCGAAGACCATTTTAAAAAGACTCTGTCTAATAAAAACATTTTTGAGTATGGCATCATAGCAGAAACATTCAATCTTCGGAGCCTAAAGAAGAAAACTATTGAGTTCATTTGTAGAGAATTCAAAAGCATTATTGAGAAAGTTTAATCTTATGTATGAATAAGTTTGCTTATCGTATTATTAAGTTTAAAGTAGGCACATCCAACTTTGTACTTATTGACATAAAAACTTGACTTCACCATTATAACTAAAAAGTGTAAGGAATAATTATAATATTATTGTATTATAAAATAGCCTTGTTAGAATCTGTTCTCTACATATTTATACAATCCTTTGTTCTATTTGTGTTGTTAACCTTAAAAAATTACTTTACTATTATAACTCTAAAAAGTGTAAAGAATTATTACAATATTTTTGTATTACGAAATAACTTCCATTAAGTCTGGTCGCTACATATGTACTTAATCTTTTATGTTTTATGGATTTTTTTTACTTCAAATAAATATGAGAAAAATCAAAAAATTGGGATTGATTCTGTTGCAGTTAATCCTTTGCAGATATATTCGCCATTCTCGTTGCCAAGATATGAAAATTTTATTTTTTATTTACTTGATATCTCAAAACTAATATAATTGAAAAATGACAGTAAATGGCGTGTATTAAAATCTTGTCGTCTTTAGTTGAATTCTTGACACTTCTTATTATTGACAATTTGATATGCATGTCAATTTAATAAATAGTCGGAATAAAGAACAAAGTTATATAATCTAAAACTGTTTTTAAAAAATTGTGTTTTATTTCATAAGTCAATAAGTATTCCCAGATATATATATATATACTGTCACTTGAACTAATAACAATGGAATGTTTACATCATTGGAGTCTCAGCTGCCGCACGCGCACTTTGCTCTCGAGTCGCCAATCTCGTCACGACGCTGTTTTCGCGCAACCACACGTCCCAAACGATCGTACGCCCAGAGAATTCATCTCTGGTATGGCCACCCTCGGGAATTCTGGTTGACTTTCTATAATTAAAAAAAGCATCGTTTTAAAATTCAATTGTACTTCTTTAGAAATTCGTTTTAAATTTCCCTCGGTAGCAATCGGCGCTGAGTAACAATAAGAAAATGTTGTTATAAAAATACAATTGCACATGTTATAGCATGACCGGTAACGAGCAGCGATCATACCGCGAAGATTCTTTCGTCCTATGAACATGAATGAAAATCACAATTAAACCTATGATTCAAGCAATTGTAAGTTTTATTTTGCTATACGTAGTTTTTCCATTAGAATCTTCCTTTGCCTCTTTGTCTGCGTCACTTCTCAACTTTATTTTTTAATTATTTGTTGATAATGTATTTTATAAAAATCTTCCAAAACGTTGACGCTTATTAAAAATAGTAATTTTTTCACCATACCCGAATGTAATATTTTCGGACCGGGTATGCTAAAAAGTAGTATACGCACCACTAGAGGAAAATTTTACAGTCCGCAGCTCGTGTAAATTGCCACCCGAGCTAAAGGCGAGGTTTTTTCCTGCCTAGATGCGTAATAGTTACGTAATATTGGCTGTAACACATTAAAAAATAAAAAAAAAAACGAAAAATTCAAATTCGTTTTTTGGGTATAAAACAAAAGAAAATTGATAAAAGAAGAAATAGATTATGTACTTAAAAATATCCTCCCAAACGATGAGAATAAGATTGTCCGATGAAAATCGGTCGAAAAGTTCAAAAGTTATCGTCCATACACACATGCACACACATACACTCACATCCAGCGCTGTGTCAAATGGTCACATCCCACACATACGCGAAAATTTTATTGCTCAAAAATGATGGTCCGGGCGTCAGGGTAGGTCCCGTATACTTTTTAGGTCCCCTCGGTAACTTGATGTTACTTGATGTTACTTGATGTTTTTTGGTATGCTAAATCCATTTTTCAAGGATACCAGACCGAGAAATGGTCAGGTTAATTGTTAATTAACATTTTGTTATAAACAATATAAAATAACGTTATATTTTCAATTTTAAAAAATTCCAAGCTATTCTCTGTCATTTTCTGAGCAAAAATAGTCCTTATAAACTTTTCCCTCCGACCCATAGTTTTCGAGTAAAAAATTCCCAAAGTTTCAAAAAATGTGATTAAAAAATGTTATTTTTTGAAACTTTGGGAATTTTTTACTCGAAAACTATGGGTCGGAGGGAAAAGTTTATAAGGACTATCTTTGCTCAGAAGATGCCAGAGAATAGCTTGGAATTTTTTAAAATTGAAAGTATAACATTGATTTATATTGTTTATGACAAAATATTAATTAACAATTAACCTGACCATTTCTCGGTCTGGTAATCTTGAAAGATGGATTTAGCATACCAAAAAACATCAAGTAACATCAAGTTACCGAAGGGACCTAAAAAGTACACGGAACCCCCCCTGGCGCCCGGACTATGAAGGATTTTCATACCAAAAGTCTTAAAACATGTTTTTGAACATTTTTTGTCTCAAAATTTTTTTCACTATTACAAAGCTTCGTCTGTGTGGAAGCAAAAGGCAATACATTTAAAACGATACGAAAAATTTTCCTAATGAAAGCTACTTACAAAAATAGTATCAGTATTCACATAGAAATAATCTGTTAGAATATTATATAAAAATTGTATGCAGTGACTGCATAGAATTTGTATATAGAAGATTTTTTGTACGTGGGTAATAAATACATTTCATATTTCACCGAAAGCACAATATAATATTGTCAGTATTTTAGAAAATTACAATATAGTTAAAGTAATCTTTTTCCACCTCAAATATTAAATACAAAATTTTGGCTAGAAATTACTAAATTAAATTATGAAACTTGTATATGCCTTTAAATAAAACCTCTTTTATTATTTATAAAGATTCACCTTCCGTTTCACCATGCATTTACATAGACATCTGCATTGAATTCGCCGTGCTAGAATAAGAAATAATTAATCAAACGAATCTAAAAAAACAGTGAGCTGACGACGAGAGGAGAGAAACAAAGAGCGATAGGGAGAGCCGGTAAAAAAGAAGAAAAAGTCGACGCTCGAGTGCTGCATCGCGGCGACATTGAATAATGGGCGAATATGCAAAAAACCTGTCGTTGCTTCGGCCGAGGGAAAGCTGGATTTCGGCTCGTGCGAAACCATTGCCCGTTCTGCACTTTTCCGCGTGAAGTGCAAAGTGCACTCGAGCATTATGCGAGTCATTTTTTACGTTGACGGTGACAGTCGCGGCGAGAGTTACAGCGTTAATTCGTCCAGTGCGAGTTTATAATCATTTTTGGCGATAGAAATTTCGACGGTGTTAATGGAAAAGCATTGGGATGCACTGGAGACGGTTGGAACGGGGTATATTTTAAAATTTGATTCACTCATTTCATTTGAATTATTTTCAGTTATTAATATAGCGTTAATGCTTTATTTGATTGATGAAGGCCATTGAATAGCAATTATTTTCATCTATTTAAGTGATTTAGACTTTATCCGTACAGTTAGTTCAAAATACTATACTCGGGAAGGCGAATTATGAGATTTTTTAATCAATTTTTAGTTATTTATATTAATCAATGTCAAAGACTTTTAAAAGAATAAAATTACGATTTTGAATGGAGATTACAGTGATGTATGAATATTTTTTTCAAACAACATTTGCAGAATCTTTCTGAAACGAAAAAAATAAATCATATGAGTAATAGAATAAATCATTTATATATTTTATTTTCTAATTAAACGTGTAGATCCATGATTCACATAATTTATTGAGAATATATATTCAGTATAATCTTGCATATTAGATATTGACGATTTTAATGGATATTTATAATTAAAAATATGTATGAGATAGACAAAAATGATATTCATTATTCTTAATACATTCTTTCTAAACGATAATCGACACCATTTCAGCATCGTTTACTACATAAAGATTTCGAAACGATCGATAAATCAGCCTAACTATACCACGTCCATTGCAGTTCTCTCACACACGTTTTATTTCACGGCAGGAAACATTCAAATATGAATTCTTCCACAAACATTTTCGCACTCTCGACAAAGCTAAGACAATTAACGCATTAACATGTACGCATTATATGTATGTCAAGAAGTATCAACATGCCTACGAAGAAGTGCCTCGGCAGAACTACCGTCTATATGTCGAGAAACAGAATGGAGCGAAAAGGGCTACAAAGAATAGAAACGCTAAGAAATAAAACCAATCACAAAAACCATACTTAGCCTCGCTTACACGCCCCCCCCCCCTCTCTCTCTCTCTCTATCTCTCTTTCTCTCGCTTTCTCTTGGCTCCCCAATACCTACCTCCCAATAATTTATTTATCTACGCGTATGACAAACGGAAGACAGATCGATCTCCGCGTGAGAGACGAGAAATACAGAGAGTGGGAGAGAGCGAGAGAGAGAGAGAGAGCAGACAACTTTTACCGAGTCTCCTTTACCGACGTTCATAACCATTTGAATGGGCCAATCAATCACAACGGCGTGCGCGTGCTCTTTCTTCTTCCTGCCGCACAGTGCGCGCAGTGACGTCACCGTTGGTATCCTCGAATCCCTCGCCATTTTCGGCGTGACGAGCGAGAGTAAGCGTGACTGGGGGAGAGAGGGAGAGAGAGAAAAAGAGAGCGAGGAGTGATGGGGATGAGGCGGTAGCAGGGACTGTTGCACGGGACAGCATGCGTTAACTTTCGCCCCATTTTTCTCACTAAAAAAACCGCTGCCAATTCATTGGCATCCTCAAACTTAATTTACTGATTCCGTTAATTAATTTTTAATGCCAAAATTTTAAATTATTACACCAATTTATGATACAATTCTAATTATATTGATTTATTACGATTAATTATTATTATATATACTGATTCCGTTAATTAATTTTTAATGCCAAAATTTAAAATTTTGTAATAATTTAAAATTTTGGCATTAAAAATTAATTAACGGAATCAGTAAATTAAGTTTGAGGATGCCAATGAATTGGCAGTGATTTTTTTAGTGAGAAAAATGGGGCGATATATATATATATATATATATATATATATATATATATATATATATATATATATATATATATATATATATATATATATATTGATAAATAAACTTGCTTCTATAAACAGCTTTTTTTACAGGAGTCAATTCCTTTCTAGGAAATATATTTACAAGCCTTGTCTTACTTTTTTATCAAAATTGCTCTATTCATTAATACATGAGTAGTCCATATTGCTTTGGCCAATTTCCTCGAATACTTACTTAGACAATTCATTTTTCATTTTTAAATCATTCCATGCCTTGTACGGAATAGATACTCCGTACTTCAGATGCATCATTCTAACCTGTAAAATATTAAAAATGTATCATGAGTATGTAATAGTGAATAATAATGACACAAAAATGACTCATTTTGAAAAAAAAACAAAGTAAAAAATTACAGCTCTTCAAAGCCAAGAAAGTGAAGAGTTGAATTTTAAAATTAAAATGTAATAATTCAAATGCAGATCAACTTTATTTATATTAAATAGTTGAGGACGATCTTTGGAGGCAAAATGAAATGATCTTATTTCTTTATGGCCATAAAGAAATAAGATCATTTCATTTTGCCTCAAAAGATCGTCCTCAACTATTTAATACAAAAATGGATGGCGTTATACCTTCAACATTGAACTTTATTTATAGGAATAACAATTATTTTTATACCACCCTAACCTCAAAATCACAATTTAAATATGATTTTTCGGCACTCGTGGTATAAAGTGCGGTTCACGACTAGTACCCGTGAAATCTTCGTGCTCAGATCTTTCGAAATTATCTGAAAGATATTCACCGTCACTTTTATTCCTCGATTTGCGCTTCTATTTCTTTCCTATCTTCTTTTTATACGTTTTCCTTTATCTGGATTATCAGAAGATGCATCCTCAGGTGTAGATAACTTAAGTAATTTAAGTCTCCGTGAATAAGAAAAAGACTTACTACATCTTTTTCCTACACATATAAAAAATAAATTAAAATTTTATTAAAGATTTCAGAAAAGAAAAAGAACTCAAAATCAATTTACCTTTAGATGTCTCATTATTACTTATATTTTCTCAATTATCTTTTGCTTCTATTTCACCATCTAAACTCATTTTATCTTCATTTCTATCTCCATTTGTTTCATTTATTTTTTCATCAATTTTTGATCCATACTTTTTTGATATTATATCTTTACTCTTTTTTCTAATGTCATTACATAAATTATCAAAATATTGTTTGTAACTTTTTCTTGTACTTTTTTCCTTTTCTTGCTTTCTTTTTTATTCTAGCTTCTTTATCATCCGAATTATCAGAACAACTGTATGAACATAAGTTACTACTTAACTGTGACTTCTGTAGATAAGAAAAATAATTATGACATTTTATTCCTGTACCTTTAACCAAAAAAATAAAAAGATTATGAAAAATATATCTGTAAAACAAAGAACAAAAAATTAATTACCTGTATTATTAGAAAGATTCTTTTTTATTTCATTTGTTGTATTTCTTAATAAATGCTTATTTATATTACAGTCATATTTAGAGTTAGTATGCATTCCTCCTGTTTTTTAAATTTTTCTTCGTACATTTGTTTAATTTTAGCCTCTAATTGTGCTGCTAATTCGTTACAGTTTTTCTCGAGATCATTGTCCGTCTCTTTGGTTGACTCTTTATAATCTAATTGTTGTTCTTGTAATACCTTCAAATAATAAACACATCCTCTTATATATGATACCCAAAAAGTAAATATTCAATGTTTCATATTATTATTTTTCTTTTACCCTGGTAGAAATTATCTCTATCGGAAATGGCCAGGAAAATAATAAAAATAGCTTATTTCTTGTTATTGATGAAACGATTTTTCCGGTCACATTTTCTAATTAAATGAGATAACACAACCTTAAAATGTTTTTGCTAAATTTTCCCTGTAATTTGATCATGTATTTAATAACAAACATTAAAAAAGATAGCTAACGAAAATGTAAACACGAATTATTGGTATTTAATAAAATGTACAAAATGTTAACCTTATTATTTTTCACACATTTTCGCTAATATTTTCATCGTTTATAATTACACAGTTTTACAGCCAGAGAAAATGCTTTGTGATTTTAAAATTTTTTTTTAGATGCAGAAAGGAATCGTATGTTTACAATGAAATCGCATAAAGAATGAGTCAAGGGCGTTGTTAAACTAAGAAATGTTGGTTTCGTCTAGATTGCTCCGATGGAAGAAAACGACTTATTCCTCAATCTCTTGGAGCAGCTCGCCACCTTTATTTGGTTCATAAAAATAGTAATTGAATTTTAAACATACATAACAACTACGATTGTCTTCTAAAAATCTATGTGCGCGTCTCGTCTATATCTATTAAGTTCTATGAAATAAATTTATAATATTTTTATTTTAAGTTATATAGTGGAGCGATGCCATACAAATCGTATACCGTTTGCATACCATTTTTACAGAATCATTCCTGTATGTACGTACACACACGCACACACACACACACACACCCACGCACACGCACGCACGCACACACAGAGAGACGAAAATTTTGTTTACTATATATGATAACAGAATAATTGGCAATAAATATAATTATATAATAGTTACAACAAACTCTTGGGAATAAAATGTAATGTAGCATTGTCAGAAAAATATCTTCATCTCCCTCGCTTGTGCAGTCGCATTTTCCCGCCGATTCGATCCGCAGATTCTAATTATATATTCCGAGGGTGTCCCGCCGATCAGTCAATGTTTCCGGCGCAGCTCTCCCGACAATGGCCCAGATAGAAAAAGCTTATCCGTCAAAGCTTCCTCCTCTTTTAATTCGCGCGACTCCGAGGGTCTGTCTCGCGCGCGCGCGCCTAGAGATAGACACTCGAGCTTCGATGAAAAATTAAGAGGCATCTCCTCGGCTAATTTCCGCCGCCCCCGCCGCTCGCCCGCATTAATTGTACACCCTACGGCGCACCGGGACGAGGATTTATACACGGAGAGAGAGAGAGTCTCTTATCTTCGGATTTTCCATAGACGCGCCCCCATTAGACCTCGTCGTTCGCTCGGCCTTCGCCGGAGAGGAAGTGACTGTGGAAGACGATAAAGTCACCGTCTCGCGCGACGTGTCTTTCTTTCCCCTCCCTCTCTTCGCGCTTTCCTTTTTGTCCCGCGCGAGCGCGGTCTTCATCAATCTTGAGCGAATCCGTCGCGTTCTTTTAGCAAGGAGAGAGAGGGAGGCGGCACATGATTTCATTAGCCCAAAGAGTTTTTATTTTGCGAGCGAGCGAGCGCGCGGTAAATGTCTTAATTGATGATACACTCGAAAACGAAGGTCGGGCCGAGTGAAAAAGAGGATACCAAGACGAGCGCCGGTGAGTGTTTTATCGCGCTGCCGAAGCGTCTGCGTTTGAATTTTTTAACTTGGTCATTAGTAATCTACAATGACGTGAATATCAATGAGTGATATTATGTATAAGGAAGGTTTGTGTACAGATTAAATGCAGTACAACAAGGTGAGAAAATATATATCCTCGTCATAAAAGATATTACAATAGATCTATAAAATAAAGATTTCATTTTTATCGATGGACAAGAATCGGACAAGAATATTTTATTCCATATTTTCCACAGTTATTCTAATCATTTTGTATGAACATTTGGTTTTCTAAATTATGTGTGACTTTCACAAATAGCAAAACTCACTAATTTTATTAAGTATTATAAAGTTATCTCAACAACAGCTGGTTCGTATACGTAACGCATTGAGATAAGAGTAGGAACGACACAATGACTATTCATTGTGTCAGATATATACACACATTGCCAAGGAAACTCGAGATATGCGTGAAGATATTGAAATGGCGCTTGCAATACATAATATACGGGCCGAGCCATAGCGTCACGTCGACTTTTTAATTTTCGGCATCGTTTCTTCCAGCCGACCGCACGCGTCGCCTGCTCAAGGGACAGCTCCTCCTCGTCTGCCCTGTGGCACGCTATTATCATGCATGACTATTGTCGCGCACAGAGCAAGAGAGAGAGATTCTCGGTCCTTTGAGCACCGCGCCGGCCGATATGAGCATATTTGAACTGCCGCTCGGTTCGCGGAGGTGTTTGAATTTAATCAACTCGTTCATGCGCGCGCACGCGCACAAAGGCCGATTAACATCAAATGCCATTATCGGCGTCACCTTCGTGACCGCTCTCCGCGCGTTTTGCAAAAACAATTGCGCGATGCTCGCTTGGCCGGCCGGCGGCGGCGGCCCTTCAAAGGGAACGCAAGCGCGGTTCGACGTCCGTCTGCGAATTAGATCAAAGTGCCCGGCCTCGCGACGCGCGCGCTCTGGATAGAGGAACGTTAATTAATGCTGCGCGCTCCCGAATGCGCTGTGGATGGGCCCTGTAGAGAAGAGGGGAGGAGGGACGTTTCCTTTTGTCGCGAAGGTATTATACAAAGCGCGTCTGAGGTGGCGCGCCGGATTTTTCCCTTTTAACGAGTAAACGCGCGGCGGGAATTATGAGCGAATTGAGAGGGAACGAACGAGATTAATAAGTTCGCGATTTTCTTTTCACTTTTCTTTTCTCTTTTATAGACGATTGCGATTGAAATTATCTTTTAAACGTGATTTATATACGCATTTTGTAGAAAATAATTTTATACATAAACGCGCGATACAGATGTTGTAATAATAACAATATTAGTCATTCCCGCATTACTCACCATATAGGTATATTAACATCAGATATATTCGAGCGACTGCTCGTATCACATCATTCAATATAATACGTGTTTACGTAAGGCCCGACCCTAAACACGAAATAATCAGCGAACCGTTTCCCTCCCTCCTGAAAATTGCCGATACGTGAAAAATTGCCCCGAGCGACACGCGTCCGGCTCACAATCTTATTCTGTCGGGAAACGAGGAATTATACTTTCTAATAACTATAGCGCGCGACAGAGTATCAAACCACTACGTCTCGAAAAGTTCTTATATTATATATATGGGGTGAAAAACGTCGAACCGCCCAGCGATAACGCGCTCACGTCTCGCGCAATCTAAAATCTGTCGAGGGCACTTTGATCGATGCGCGCGCTGTTTTAGCGCCGATCGAGGCCCGCACCACGAGTCAACCCCCTCAGGGGTGCTTTCCTTCTCTCGCGCCTGCTCGTTAGAGTATACCGGAGCCCGAACAGCCCCACGAGGAGGATTCAGACCGGCGCTGTAAACATGATGATGTTTAAAATATTATCGGCCTGGTTTGCGATAATAAATAATCGTTAACTCGCGCATCTCTGGTGAGATTACGGAATATGTGAAATTCGGCATTATGGTATGTACATAATGCAAGCGGAAACTATTCGCGCGACCACCAACGAAAAGCACGAGTCAATCAAGCCGCTGTCTCGCCATCCGGAAAACTTAGGAACAAAAAAAAAGCGTCGAACGCACATAAAGTATAAAAGGGAAAAAAGAGGCTCTCACACCCTGCGGCTGCAAAGGCAGCACATCCCGCGGCCAACACGATTATTCGATTTGAGTAACGTCCGGCACAAGGGTTCTCTCCAAGTGCCCACACATACCCACATACACACAGTTATATATACACGAGCAAAAAGAAAAAAAAATCTGCACGGCTGGGCAGGGAAAAATCTTGCGATAATAGTAAAAATATTATGATAACACGATTGGACAGTCCGTGTATATAGCTCTATCTCTCTCACTCTCACTCACTCCCAACCGAATCATCGTTATCGGATATGGGATTTGGCGGTGCGGTGGTCCGGCAAAATCTCCGGGAAAAAGAGCGCGCGCGCGCGGAGGCGAGAGCCTAATCCCAAAGTGGATCGGGCCGCACATACATGTATACAGTGGCGCTCGAGCGAAAAGCCGACGCCCCCCTTCCCTCCCCTTATAGAGAAGTTCGCCAGCGCTATGCGCGTGTTCGTGCGTGCGAGAGGCGCAATCTAATGACAGTTTCATTCGAGCCCGACGGACGTGTGCGGCTGCTACGCTCGTGTATATAGACGCGGCATGCGGGGGTGGCCGGCTGGAGGGATTCGAATTTTCAATGAAATTCGCGTTGGCCCAGCGCTATGCAGGTTTAAAGGGGGGCTTATATCCTCCGTCGTGTGGATTTAGCGCGTTGCCGAATATTTTCTTGAACGAGGCAAATCGCGAGGAATCGACATAACTTTATGAAATTAGTGTTTTATTTAAGTGCATTTTTATTTTGTAGGGTCAGTTTTGGCGGAGCGTTATGAAAACTTTGTACAATTATTTAACAAATTTTCAATATATTATTGTTCTTATATACACGCAAGAAATATGAATAAATTAAAAATGCGTATATATATATATATATATATATATAGAGAGAGAGAGAGAAAAAAAGTAAAATAAAAATAAGTGTGCGGTATATAACATCGCATTCCCATCCGTACATCAGCATAATCGAAAAACTAACGCGTGGCTATCCCTATAAATTATTCATGAGGGGGTATGTGTTCCGATCAGTTACGTCCCTGTGTACATGTATGTATATATATATTTATCCCTCGCGGCCGCTCTGAAATGATTAGACTGAATTTCTCCGCCTATAGGTAGATCTCGGAGTATAAAAATACAAATTCAATTCAAAATTAAAGCCATTATCTATTTATAGATTTTAAATCAGTTATTGCTAAAATCCCGCTGTTTAGTTTCACATTCGAAAGAACGCTATAATCTCAACTCATACGTACATATAATATGCAGTGTCCGCGCGTAGTCAGGTATATATATATATATATATATATACATCACGAATAACATTCCGCTGTCAAAGTGCGCGCGCACTCGTAAAAGAAGCGCGCGCGGGCGCGACGAGACGAGCATAAAATTAGAAGAATGGTCTTGAGAGGATTTGAAAGGATTGCTCCGCCGCTCCTTCTCTCCATCGCCTCCGGGCGAAAGTCCCGATGTTATACATGCGCGCGGATATATATATATTCGACAGCGGGGGAAAGTTCGAGGAAGAGTTTCGGGTGAGGAGAGAAAGAAAAACGAGAGAGGGAAAAACGAGCGAGCAAGCGCTTCCGGTGCTTCATCTTGCAAATGGAGCTAAGGTCCTCGCGCGCCGGGACATAAGACTGCGCCGGCTGCAAAAATTGCCGCGAGGCCTTTATTCCGATTGATTCGAATAAGTCACTCTCTCTCTCTCTCTCTCTCTTGCTACCGCTCTGCCGCGCGGGTGTTCTTCGTTTTTCTCCTCCGGCTCACTTCGGCTCTGAAATATTAAGTTCTCTTTAAAGCGGGATTTGTTCTCCCGAACAAAGGCATGCGCGCGCGCGCGCCTTTTGTTACTAATGTGATAGCGGCTTTCAATTTATTTTTAGCTTGTGCGGGAGTGGTATTGTATTTTCTATTCACTAGAAATCTGAGAAAATTTTATTTGATGTATGGCCGCGGTGTACCTTTTCCATCTTGATATGCCCATCTATATTTATCTAGTTATATTCAAACTATTGATTTTGTGATATATATTATATGGAAATGTAAATCAAACACACGATTACGCGTATTTTCATAGACATACGTTTATCTTTTTTATCTGAGCTTTTAAGTTCATCATGTTTTACCTCTATTCTTTTTTCACAATTTTTTTTATCAGCCTGTAGCAACTTTAGACCACAACAGCAACTAACAGTTTATTAATGGATTAAAAACATTCAACTTGATTAAACATATACATTTTTAATCAAAAAGAGTAGACGAATATCGCATCGGCATTGCGGCTCATCAAGAAATCATTAGATCGGCGCTCTAAACAAATACGACAACAGTTCGAAACCGACACCGTGACACCAGTAAATCGCGCGACACTTCGCAGGCAATCTCGGCACCGGCGCGAACAATGAGGCGGCGGCGATCGATCAAGAACCGAAGAAAAAGGGCAAAATCGCGACTAATGACCGGTTTAGGCACGCGCGCGCGAAAGCTAATGACATCGCCCGCGCGCACTCGGGAAGCGCCTAATGGAACTCCACTCGCGCGCCGATGTCATTTGTAACATTATACACCGAATCCCCCCGTACCCTGTCTCTCTCTCTTTCGCGCGCTACCGGATTAATTGCCGACGGAGTAATGACGCGTCGTTACAGCGCCTGCGTGCCGCCGCGAGATAGCAATTTACGAAAGTATATCCGGAAAGCTCGCCACGCGCGCATGTACGGTCGAAAGCGGATGTATCGGTGGGTGGAGGAGGCAGAAGCGCGGTGATGGTGTGGCTGCTGCATGCGCCCGCGCCCGGAGATTAATAACGACACTCCGTCATGCGACTGCGCGATCGGCCGCCCGCGGACGCATTTTCAGGGGTGGATTTACGTGGGATTTTCTCGGGGTAATATGTGCCCGCGTTATACATATTACGGGCATTCTTTATGCGTATAGTTCCCGTATATAGGCGCTGTCATTGTGTGTATATATACGCAGTCGAATGGTTTTTGTTGCTGTGAGGCTGCGTCGATTCCGATGAAATTAATCACAGTGCCCGACGAGTTTAGTCGGTTCTTTTTAACTTTTTTAATTCTCTTCTACATCATCTTCTTCTTCTTTTTTTTTTATCTATGTTATTGCAATATTTTGGTAAAAATAATTTATTTCTCTATGAGCGGAAAATTATTTGTCTAGATATTTGTAATTAAATGATGTTTTTACCAAGCCCTCGACTAATTTTTTTCTACCATTTGTTGAATTTTGAGAAAAAAAAAGAATAATAGTATCAGTACATACTGATTATTCATTAAATTCTTGGTAAATCATTTTGTAAGTAAATCAGATTTACAAATCTCGTTGGTACGCCTTTTCGTCTTTGTAGGATTTATCTGTACTGAATAAATCACCAGTCGTTCTCTTTCTCTTTGGTTCTCTCGTACGCCCAAAGCGTACGGATTTGCCGTATACCAGCGGATTAAGGGAGATACAATTGACAAAAGACTATTACTTAGTCGAAGGAAAACAAATTTGTAACGCTTTATTGATTTTTTAGATATATAGAGAAATTTATGTGCAAATGCCATAATTCTATTACTGTTCAATGCAGTTAGTATATAATACTCTCTACTAAAGTATATGTTATTAGTTTCCGTGTTGTACATTATTACATTACAAATAGAAAAACCGCTGCCAATACATTGGCACTTAGCTTCCTCAAAATAATGTATTTATTCATTTTTTTTTAATTTTTTATCACAATAATTAATTGTATCATACCCAATTTTCTTTATGAATATTCGTAATAAATTAATATATATTTTTCGAAAATTCATTCTTGTTACACTTTTTCTCGTGCGACAATCCGATATTTTTATAAATCAATTTTTTCAAAATATTATCATATGTTCAATTAGTTTTATTTTAAACCTCAAATATCTTTCGTCGTAATAGTTCGATTTTATTGGGCAACGAATTCAGTTTGAAGATATAAAAAAAATATATCTCTCCCAAATTTTAGGACTATTGGTTGATTTTCTTAATATTGTTATCGCGTGCACCTTCAACTTTGGGTAATATTTTAAATCCATAATATTTTGAAAACTTAAAAATAAATTCGGACAAATTACCAAACTCTGTATTACATATATTCGTTTATTACACATATGAATGTTTATTATAAAGTCACCAATCAAGTCAATCAGTCAAGAGACTTTCCAAAAAGGTTACAACAAAAATACTGGCATATTCTGCAAGTAAAATGCAAACTTTTTCCCAATCAATGTTCTATACAAAAAATTTCGATATTTTGAGTAAAAAATAAAGATAATCTTTTGAAATTTCAACCAAATATATTCTTCAATGAGTCTAATAAGGTTAAAACTTGATCGCGCTGTAAATTACCCTCAATAAAAAACAAAAGAAGTGAACAACACGCACGCATAGTACGTGTTATTTCCATTTTCTAGTATAGATATATCCAAAAAATTACGAATTGAAAAGAAGGCTAAATCAGTTTAAACCTCGAATATCTCTGAAATTCATAAACGAATTCTTTTACTCTAAAAACGCATATAATAAATAATATACATTCTACATCTCCGCCAAATTAAAAAAAAAAATTAAAACAAGTTTTCTCTAGTTATCAGGCGACAAATAAAATAACTTTGTAAAATAGGAAAATTTTGAATATCAAAAAGTAATCGTACGATCTTGATGAAAATTCACATACATAATATCTATATCACATACAAAATTGTCTAGAAATCTGTAGATGATTCATAGAACCGTTCTCGAGAAATTACGATTTAAAAAAAAGTTTAAAAAATTTTAACCTCAAATACCTCTGAAATTTATGGACCAATTATTTTGCCCAAAGAACTCGACCAAGAGCTATCCACAATCTACCTCCACAAGGAATTTTGAAGAAATTACGACTATTTTCCCTCCGGAATTGTTGGACATACAAAACTCATTTTTTTCATTTTTCATGTTTTACGTTTTTCTTAATAACCAAAGAACTGTGATAGCTAGAAACTTTTTTCTTTTTTTAGAAAATATAGGTATTTTAATTCTCTTTTAAATGCTACCTATCCCATTCTGATACATACAGCCGTTCTCGAGAAATTACGATTCGAAAAAGAGGTTACAAAAATTTTAACCTCAAAAATCTCTGAAATTTATGAACCAATCATCTATCCCAAAGAAAGGTGCAGGTGGCAACCAAAAATCTACCTCTATAAGGAATTTTGAAGCGATAACACAATTTTACTCCCGTAAATTGTCGCCACCTAAAACACGTTTTTTTCATTTTTTAATTTTTTTCTTAAAAACTAACCAATAGAATGGATTCAATTTTATACATATTATAGCTATTCATAATCTCCATTATCATGATTTTTCTCAAAAAAATTGACCATTTAGTTTGGAAGTTATAAGCATTTAAAAAAAAAACACGTTTTTGTTAATAACAAAATAACCGTGATAGCTAGAAAAATTTTTTTTTTTTTAAATATAGGTTTTTTTATGCTCTTTCGAACGCTACCCATCGGATGATAAAATTTAAATCCAATCATTAAAAAAAATCAAAATATTACATTTCGATACTAGTGCGAGGATTTGATTTTCCCCTCGTGTGACTGTTTGCACCCGAGCGAAGCGAGGGTGAAAAGGTCACACGAGGAGAAAATCAACTTCTCACACAAGTGTCGAACCGTATTTTTTGACACGACGTGCGAGAAGTGAGATTTTTGCACGCATCGTTTAACGCAGCGTGCGAGAAATCGAACTTCTCGCACGGAGTTTCAAAAATAAATTTTTCGAAAATGAAAAACTTGACATAAAACAAAAACGAATCAGTTAGTCGTACAAAATTATTTTTTTCCCGAATTCGGAATCAAAAAACAAAAAAAATGAGACCCGTCCGGTTAAAATCGACCGCGTAGATCCGAAAATAAAGCGGTACCACACACACACACACACACACACACACACACACACACACACACACACACACACACACACACACACACACACACACACACACACACATCCATACAGACATTTTGTAAAATCATGTGACACAAACTTCTAACACCTTTATTCATGTTTCTAGAGCAATTTAAAGAAAATTAAAATTTTACTATTACAAAGCTTCCTCTATGAGGAAGCAAAAGGAAAGTGATAACAATTGATCAAAACTAGTAATCAATACAGTAGCTTTTTTGGTAGCTGAAGGAGAAAACCGTGCCACAGCAAAATTTCTAGAATATGGAATTTTGGTGTAAGTTGATGTTTTTCGAGTTCATAGAGTTAAAAATCATACAATTTTTGAAGAAAATCATTTTGACTATGGTCGAAACTTGAATTAATTTGATTGTAAAGGAAATTTGCATAACATTGAATATGATGGTCTTCTTTTTAGGATAAAATTGGTTATTTAGAAATAATATATTCTTTTTTAACTTTAAAAGAAAGTATTTATACATTTTCTAATACATTTCTGATTGTCGTCTTTCAAAACTAATCGATTGAAGCGTAAAAAATAATAATATGACTGTATTGGGTTTTGTAAGGATTATCAACATTTAAAATAAATTACAGAAAAATATTCTTTTTAAATTTATTTGTTGCCTAATAATACGTCACATCTTTTTATTCTTGAAAAGGAACATATATATAAAAATAGCTTTATGAGCGAATTATTTATTTTTCTACCATTTAAGATTGACAAGCAGTGTAAAATGTTACGCTGTAATCACTGGATTCAATTGGGGAAGAACAGGATAGATAGCTATTGTTACAATTAAAGACAAAAACTTCAATAAGTTTCTTTAATTTTTTTATTTTTTATCCGATCTTAACGAAATAAAGATTATTTTATGATACGAGTTACCAGTACAGTGCGACATCAATTTGTTCATCTTAAACACTCTAAAACTTGACTTGCTTTTCTTAAACAAATTGATATTGCGCCGTACTGGTAAATCATATCATAAATTTTCCCACCGATACTCCCCCTCAAATTTCTTAACGAACAAAATAAGCTTTATTTCGTTAAGATCGGATAAAAAATAAAAAAATTCGAGAAACTTATTGAAGTTTTTGTCTTTAATTGTAACAATAACATAGTGATTATTGCCTGAATTTGTCTGAAAAAAATTGCCTTATGTTCCTTCTAGTATATATTTATTACATGTACTTTTTCTTGGATTATCAACTTAATAAAACATTATTTAAAAAAATACAAAAACTAAAACTGCTGTTTCGACCGGGTGAACTACCTTAAGGGCTCAATTCGTTGATCGGAAGAGTCAGCATATATATCGACAAGTTCCTTGGCTACAATGACGGTGCTATGCAATTTACAGGTTGCCATATTAATTATATTAGCTTTTAAATATTTTGTTTTTAAGTTTGGATATCTGCCATGATTCCGACGTTGTCTAGCGTATTGGCCATTAATCTTTCCTGATGCTACTACAAACACAAGACTATCTTGATCGAGCTGGATTAGTGCATATTTGCGTCCAACTGTTACATCGTACCCAGTAAAGATTATGTGCATGGTACAACTCCTCAAAATATGATCCAATAAGTTGCCGTTTTTTATTAATTACGTGGTCAATCAAGGTACATTCTTTCGTCGGTTTGTCTTCATATTGATCGCACAGTGCGTAAGAATAGGTGAGATTATCTCCAATGGTGTAACTCGATACGAGGTCTTTTTCAGAAAAATCTCCGAAATCTGCTGAGTATGTTAAGTGAAGTGTCTCTTCGATCGAATATACATTTTGTATATACAGAAGTACCAAAAACAGTACTTTTCCTTTTAGAGATGTCATTTTGTTTTTTCTTTATTTATTCCTCGAGTGTCAATCTGAAAATAAAATGTATATAAATGAGAGATATAACAATAGTTATATGTTTTTTATAAGTAATAAATAACGTAATAAAACTAGAAGAGAATTTGTCATTGTAGAAGCTTTAAATTTTTATAATTGTAAATTTCACAACTCTAAACATTTAAAAAACAGTATTTAAACGTTGCGGAATCTATGAGAGCAAACATACACATTTGGATACAGAAAACTATAACAGTTACTCGTAAAGTCGATGATGACAACTACGTGATAGTCTCGAATTTCAACTTACTCGGATGGTTATGAGAATTTTGACAGAAAATAAGGAGTATAGGGATGATAAACTTTTATCCTTTTCTTCAAGCAATATTGAATATTATCAACGCAATGTCTACGAATTAACGAAATGTATATGAAGAGCTATTATCCCGAATGCTATTCAGAAACTGCAATGCTTACCAATAATTTTTGACTTTTTAAAATTAAGTCAAATGTTAAATAACGATGTAGTTGTACATGCCATGTTTTTTTCAAGAATAGTTTATAATATAACATGTATCTATAACAATGATTTTTAAATTTCAGGTTTCATTATATTTATAATAGGATGAAATATTATTTATTATTAGCTTTTAAAAATACGGAAAATATTTCAATTCTTTACTTTTAATTAAGCTAGAAAGGTTTCCCATTTCAAATCGTATTATATTTTATTCACGCTAATACGATTCTCAATAAACGTACAATTAATAAAATCATTCAATGATAAAAACCATTCAGTCGCAAAACTACAGCACTGTTCTTTCAATGTTATAATCAAGAATAATGGAAATGACAGGATTCACATCCAATAAACTGCCATTTTTCCTTTTAAAAATCCCAGAGTAATAAAATATTGCACAGCAGTCGTTCGATATCAGTCGGAAATTCCTGTGTCTTTTTGGTAGCGAATACGCTGGAAATATACACGAGAAACGAGTGAGCGTCAATCACCTCGCCGCGCCGTGAATAAAAAAGCGGAACGAATGCAGCACCACTTGCGCCGAAATAATACAAAGAAAAAAATTTGGACGAGGAACGTCAGGGAAAATACGCGCGTCATTTGGACGTGTCACTGTCGTATCACCCAGTTATCGTAGATTAAAAAAAAATCGTTATTCGTATCATCAACAGAAAAATATAATTAGAATATAACGCAGGGTCGGAATACTTTTTATTTCATTTATTAAACACATTATTCCTACAATTTACAATTTTAAGCATGAACTTATAATTTATTCAGCTGAAATACTATATCTTTCAGAATTTCCCAATCGCTAAAATTAATTATATTTATAGAAATGATTGAAGAGAAGCTGATAACTTGACTTTTGTTATTTTTTACCAATTCTGTATATAACACGTATTTCTCAGAAATCATGAAATCCCCAGCGATAACACTTCACTTTACGTAATTATGCAACGAAAAATGAATACGTCTTCCTGTACTAACAATACCTTACCCGCGATCAGCCACGATGAAACTGAAAAAGTTCACGCCCGGCCGGATCTCCACTTGACCAGACGCGAAATCGTCACCGGCACGTCGCCGACAGACGCGCACTCGGGAGTTTATTAATTTATTCAAGCGTGGAAATGGCAATTAACTTGGACACACCAATGACAAGCGCAGACTCAACGCCCTGGGGCCTCGTGCACGCGTATCACGAAACGGCGCGACGAGTATAACATATAGAGCCCGAGTGAAGGGCTATGATGAGCCTGGGGCACCTTTTCATTATGGTACGACTCAATAATCTATTGATCAAGGTATTCGCAACGTTACTCAGTTATCTGTCTTTCTTATACCTATGGATAATGAGAATGAGGCGCATGAATGTTGAAGTATTGTCTATTTGTTTAAATTGCGAATTTTTTTTCATTACACTATTATTCCAATATCTTGGAAATATTAAGACTTACTCAAATTGTTATTTACATTGCTGAATTGAACTTTTTAAACTCTGCTCTAGGATAACCTATACCATATCACATATAATAATATGGTAAATCTATTTAGTTAGTTTATATATATATTAACCTCTTCTCGTACATGTCCATATGTGTGGACAAAATTTAATTTTTTATTGTGACGTCATCTTACATAATAAGTAAAAATATTGTACGCATTAAATTCCTCAAGTGAAATAGTATTACAAATGCCAGTCAGTTTTATTCATTAACAATGTATAATTTAATTATTATCATATACATATATATATATATTAAAAAAAAAAAATTGCAATTATATTAAAATAAATTGTATGGGAAAAGGTTGAACAATTCACGATTTAATATTAAAAAATAACTTTTTATTAATTAATATTAACGGAATCATTTGAAAATCTTTGAATGCATTACCTTAATTTCTTTTTATGTATTAGTCTTTCTTCTAAAACTAACTTGCATCGTACAACTATACAAACTTATATATTCCTTCATTTTGAAAATCCATAACTATGGATTATTTGCTTCCTTATTACTCAATCCACTGATTCAGAGAACCACGCAGTAGCTTTATAAAAAATTTACTTTACTTTCGCATGCAGACATCCATCGAGACGTATACGCTTCGTACACACCGCAACAGACACATCACAGAGCGCCCAATCTCGCGAAAAACCCGACATCATCTTTCTTCACCCCTTTCGTTCGTCATCCTCGTAAAAGTTAATCCACCAGGCCTTCAATTTGCATGTATACCCCGCGCGATTTCTTTTTTCCCCCCGCCGCTCTTGGTCAGGTTCACGCGCTAATCCCCGGGTATATAAATCGACGTTTTCGCAGCGCGTCGTCGACTTATCCCGGGCGGGCGAGCGCGGCATCGTCGCCGGTAATTCTAATCAGGCGCACGGGGACGTCTAATCATCGGGACGCTGTCGCCACGTCGATGTCCCGAGACTCCGAATCAAATTAACAGTGCCGGTTAACAAGCGTCCAGGCGCGCGATACACATCCTCTCCTCCCTCCTTTCCGCACAATCACATCCCCAAAACACGGACGTATATATATATATATATATATATATATATATATATATATATATATATATATATATATATATATATATATATATATATATATATATATATATATATATATATATATATATATATATATATATATATATATATATATATATATATATATATATATATATATATATATATATATATATATATATATATATATATATATATATATATATATATATATATATATATATATATATATATATATATATATATATATATATATATATATATATATATATATATATATATATATATATATATATATATATATATATATATATATATATATATATATATATATATATATATACGTGCTGTCGAGTGTACGGGTGTAGGGAGAAAATCCGCGGGCGAGAGATAAGTGTGATGCCGGCTGTCCGAACGACGTCGAGCGGGGAGAGGCCAAAGGGTTGTGACGCAATCAACGTTAAAACGTAACGCGCGCGCGCGCGCGCGCACACGCCCGACGGTTACGGGGATTAGTTTATCTTCGGGCGCGCTGAGAGCAAAGTCGGATATAACGCCTCGGCGCCCGCGTTTTCGAGTAATTACGAGAGTGAGCGGCAGAGAGAGAGAGTGAGCCGATGGTTATGGGACACGCGAATATCGCCCCGCGCGATCTACGAGCCGCTTTTGTTTATAGAGAGCTGGAATAGTTGTGCGAAATTGTACGCGAGAGAAAGAGAGAGAGAGAGCATTTTGGAGATACTAGGAGCTGTAAAACGATAGAGACTTTGTTGTGCGCGTCGACGGGTGCCCTCGATGCTTGTCGCGCGCTGGCTGGCTGCTTCTTTTTGAATTTATGGAGTGGAAGTTGAAAAGGTCGGAACTTTCGTCGTTTCATTTGTAGTAAAAAGTTTCGGGGAACGAGGTCGACATTGTTCTTGGCGAGAAAGAGGAAGAGAGAGCCTTTATATTCACAGTCCAGGAAATTCTAATAATTGCGTCTATGAATATTTACGAAGACATATAATGTAAAGGGAAATAGTATAAGGATTTTCGTTGTTAATTATCGTTACGGTTATCACGTAAGTTTATCAAAGTAGTTTGATAAGATATTGTTGATTGAGGGTACGTCTGTAGGATTTCATGCGTAACATGTTATTACATACATATATAACTTCCAACACGTCTAATTTACAACCCTGATGAAAATAGTTTTATGAAAAAAGTAACAAAGCATTCCAAATCAGACGAACTTTTCTACACAAAATCATATTTTTCCAAATAAGATCAGACTATAACGTAACTTATTCATAGTGATTAATAATAAATTCATTATTATTCTTAGAATTTAATATTCATGACTTTTTCATGAAATTATTATGAATATTAATTAATTTGTTGTGTTTATGATTTTTTCGTAATACATTCATATAAGTGTTTCATGGATAAAAAAAAAAGATAAACCTTATGAATACTATAATGAATAACTGATTAATAAATATAAAAAAAATGGATAAATCCTGTTTTCCACGCTTATCGGTAATGTTTGATGAAAACAATTATTGATTTGGAACAGTCTTTTACTTTTTTCATAAAAATATTTTCACCAGGGAAGTTAATCTTCAATTATTAAAGTGATTCGTTTATTTTTACGTTCTACGCCTACTTTTATTTTCCTATATCATATAAAGTGTGTCTTTTACCACGTAGTCAAATAAAAATCTCTCTTACAATCCATGGATTCCATATAACATGTATATTTACTTTCCAGTTAAAAAAACATGCTCTGGCCAGAAAGAAATCCACGTAGTCCAAACTTCCATGGAAAACAATCAACGCGCTGTAACGAAGTTTACATGCATCTAACACCCCCCAGGAGGAAAATCGAATAAAACGTCGCGCGCAGGGATACCGAAAAAAGCTCAACCAGCAGCACACAGTGTTCATAGGCACGGGACAACGCGCACCACAAATTTTCCCAACAAGCGAGCAGTGCCAACCTCTACAATCATGTAAACACAGATTCTCCGTGAAAGCGCAACGTTTTCCGCTCCGTAAAAGCACGTAGCAGGCGCCAAACCCAAAAAAGGTGTACACACAGAAAACACGGCGTGTAACAAAAAGAAGTTACAGAGAACGAGTGGCGTATACGGCAAAACAGAGCACACAGAAGAGGCGATAATCCCTTTGCGGTATTCGTCATCGCTGGTGCGTGCGCGTCCCTTTGACGCTTCCACAGATGCGCCGCATATACATATATACATACGTCCGAGCGAGCGCGCCTACCGCTCGCTGCACGCGATAAATAATAGACACTCGCGCGGAATTGCTTTTGTATTCATATTAAGGTCCGGCTCTCGAAAAAAAAAGAAAGAGAGAGAGAGGCAGAGGCAAAGTGGAGAGTAGAGTGCGCGCGCGCGGTCGTTTTGCGCCAGAGAGCCGAATATTTTCCTTCTATTCGGGATTAATGGCTCGGACGTATTTTATAGGGAGCGATGCGTCGTACAGCCCTCTCCCCGCGCTATCTCGCGCGCACACGGCGAACTGACCGCTGTCCGCGTGTGATATATACGCGCCGACGGAAGTTTAAAAGTAAAACAAGCCGTGGCCCTTGGGGAGCCCCTTTTTTCTTCCTCGACTGTGTACGTGTATATGCAGAGCTCGTCGCGTTGTTTCTTCTTTTTCGGGGGAGAATATATGCGCTTATCTTATCTGGCGCCTCATTTCGCTGCAGTGTCTTTCACCTGTCCCTAAGTCGAGGATACATGGAGTGCGTTATTGGTTTCGGTTCTGTGTGTGGCGCGGTCGTGGCGGAAAAATGGGTCTTCGGAAAAATATCGAATTTATGCAGCGCGCCCGGATTCGGACGAGGCGAGCGGTCGAATATAAGCCGCGGCCATTATTTATGCCGGGAGGGATCATCGGCCCATTATTTAGCTAGATTCGGCTGTGTGTATAATCGCGGTAAAATATATCGCCCTGTATCTACAGAATAATTCCTAATGCACCGCAGATAAAACCAATGTATTTTCATATAAGTTTTGCCTGCGCAATACGATAAATCCCGTCTCGAAACAATGACATACTATTATAATAATTGTATACAATTATTATTATTTTTGTTTTATATCTATTAATTACTTTATTGAATTTCATGAATTATATGAACTACTTACAACAATAAGTTTTAGGAAATGTGACGAACAAAGACTCGCGCGGAGGAACGACTATTGCACTTGCCAGCGAAAAACAAGTGGACCGCATTATTTATTTCTCTTTTCTCCTGCATCCAGCTACTAATAAAGCGGCGTCAGTCTTCTTATTCAAACATTTTCATTTCCTCCGCCGCCTGCATCCATTTTCATTTTCCGCCCCACCCTCACTCTTATCGCGCTTTTTCCCAGTTCTCTACCCGCGTATATACACTATTTTATTCTCATGGTGTAGCCAATTCGCTCCCCCGAGGGAAATTTAACATCTCCAGTTCGACGCTTCACGCCAAAAGTCGGCCGGAGATTTCACGGAAAGTAACAGATGGAACGAGAGAGAGAGAGAGGCGAAAAAGTCTGCCCGCCTCGTGCTTATCAGAGAAGCAGCGTTCGATAATGCTTTTATACCCGCTTTGCTTGAAGGATGGCGGTGGCTAAGGTAAAAGTATATGTATATGTATATATCTGGTGGATTCGTGCGCTAATCGGACGATAGTAAACATGAGAACAGTGTAAATGCTTTCGTGAGCGATTGTGATGTCTCATACCGACAGCAAATGGGCAAGCAAAGGTAGTGTACATTTCGCCGCGTTTTTAGTGCAGATAAGTGAAGGTGCGCAGAGAACATATTCATAAAATAATAGAAATGTACTGCTATATATTTGAAATCATTATAAGAAACGTTTTAATGAAATTCATCAAAACGAAGTATCACGTTAACTCGTTCGGTCATGGTTTATAGTTTTTTAATAAAAATTTAAAGAAAATTATAATAGTCATGCTTAATGAATTTTTTAACGTCTGTATTTAAATAAAATTTTTAAATGAAGTTAAAAAAAGAAATTAATTAATTTTAAATAAAATTTTTAAATACAATTTGTTATATATAAAACGTTTTAAGAGGTTTTTTGTATATAATGGTTTATTTAAAATATTTATATAGTAACCCATGTTATTTACTGTATCTGTTCCCTGTTCCTTTTTGCGTGTAACGAATGAGCCATAGTTGATAACACGGTCGATATCATATCAAAATTGAATAATATTTGTACAGTTTCAAAGGGAAATTAGCGATCTAGAGGGGTATAATTATACAGAAACTGGATTTGTCAAAAACAAAAAAGTATTATAAAAAATGCAAAAAGCTTTAAATTTTGTTTATAACGATAAATATTAAAATAAATCAAATTAAATAATTATATGACGATTATGACATTAGGAATACTTTTTTCGGGTATAAAAATGGCTAGAGAAGAAAATCGCATTTTTGTCCAAAGATCGGTATCTTCTTCCCTTACTACTGAGAGAGCGCTGCATACGTTGTGATTAACCCTTGTTCACGAGTTATACGTGACTTATTTCATTTGCTATTTTGCGTTAGCGTCTCTCATACGTACCACGTATAATTAATTTCTTCAACATTCAACGTACTTAGGTACTTTGGACTTCTGAAATGTTAAAAAATGAATTTTTTCATTCCATAATTTTACTGGCATATCAAACGCACGACTAACGATACCCATAAAGTACAAGCTTCCACCCATAAGTGATATAAACAAGCTCGCGCGTGCTCGATTAAAACCTCTTCCATCAGCCATCCAAATCCCTTTAACTGCTTGAACAAACAGCTTTTCCTGCTCCTTACTAACACACACACACACACACACACACACGCACGTCCAGCAGCGCGACTCTGGCGCGCGTGTGCAAAGAGAACCCGTGTAGAGCGCGTACGTCGTCGGGCCTTGAGTATAAGTGATGTAACGCTGTCGTACACACAGCGCGCATTATTTCCGTCCATAAAAGACGCGCTCGAGGGCAGTGCCGGCCGGCTACACGCGGCAGCAGCCGCTTCGCTCCCTCGAATAAAATTGATAACGTTACATCGGTCCGCTGCCGGTCGGCTGGGCTGCGGCCCGCGGGCGCGAGATGTGCCAGCGACAATAATCTCGCTGTAAACATCTTCCAGCGACGTGTTTACTCGGCCGGCCGAGTCGATTCTCTCTCCTCTCCCTTTCAATTTTCCGCGTCGAATTCGCTGCCGCGCGGTAAAGAAGAGAGAGAGGAGAGAGACAGAGAGCGAGCGTGCCGCCGGGGGCGCTTTTAAATTGGCGACTTTTCGGTCAACAATCGACTCTTCCGGAGGGGGCGGGGGTCTTCGTTTTCTCTCTCTCTCGCTCACTCGGGCGCGCGTGAGGCAACCCCATCCGAAACGGGACACCCTACGGCTACGCTATAATGGCCAGGAGCGCTCGCGCGCATTGAGAATTTGAAAAGAAACCACCCTCGCGACGCGCGGGTATATAGCTGCGGCAGCGGCGAGATAGAAATTCGGTGGGATCTTCAAAGGAAAACTCGAGTCAAGATACACACGACCGTCGAATATCTCGGCTCCTTTGCCTTTGCTCGGCGCTTCTTCGAGGATCGCCGAGGTCTTTTTAACGAAACCGGGAGGGAGTCGCGTTACTGTTATAGAAATGCTCGTGCCCGCGCCTCGGCGCTTTTTCGCTTGGCTATGCACTTTCTCTGCGGCCTGGCGTGCGCGCGGCAAAAAAGGGAGGAAGCCGAGGAGTTTTCCTTTTTCTCTTTCTTCGATTTGCCTCGTTCTCGCGCGCGCGCGTCTGCGAGCTAACAACTTGTCGCTTCTTCCCTTGCTCGCGTCTTTTTGGGTACAGTGTATCGCGTGCTTTTTTATTTTATTTTTTTTTGCTTGAATCAAATCAGCTGCCGTCGACGCTCATGAAGAGAAGAAAATTTTGAAATGTATACATTTTTCCTTCTATTTTTCACAAACAACACAGACTTTATCTTTTTGAAGGAAAAATGGTGAGACAATAAAAACTGGCATTTAATAAAAACGCTGTTTTAATATTTTTAAATCTATTCTAAAAAGACATTTTTTTAGTAAAAATATATTTCAAACTATAACGCGTATTTTTAATTTACTTGTACGTTTTAAATTTCCGAATTCTGCCCTTAATTTGGATATATTTCAATTAAACATTTTCCCATTATTTTAACAGTCCAAACATTTTTTTTTATTTATTTAACCAGATTGATTACAAAAAGTAAACCCTATAGACGTAAACGCAGTTACCTGTACATAGGCTGGAATAACATTTTATCAAACGTTATAACATCCTCATGGATACCTATTGTAGGATGTTTGCGTTTGATAAATCCTTAAAAGCTAACTTAAAACTAGTATCCCAATTTAACAACATATCTATAAAATTTACAAGATTAACTACAACAAATAGTTGTCCAACATTTGTAATAAACATCTACATAGACTTTATAAATTTCTTAATGTTTTTCTTAATAGTTATTTTACTTATATTTAAACACTTTAATTTCTTTGGTAAAGTGTTAAAAGTTTTTACAGCCTCTATATAGCTACTTTTATCACTTATAGCTTTTTCCATTTTTGGTAGTATTATACTCTTATTTCTAGTCTTAGACTCACTTAATAAGTACGTATTTTTAAGTTTATCATAATGATACATAACTAACTCTAGTGTGAATATTTGTTTAATAAGCAGTGGTTTATCTGTAGAAAAACGGTTTTTGTTGATAATTTTTAGTAACTTTGTTTGAATATTTTGCAGTAGATTTATGGGGGTTTTGTATGCACCGCCCATTATATATTAACAATTGAGTAAAAACTATTAATTACGTGTATAAAAATGTACATCAAAACCTCTCAATACCATAACCCAAGCACAAAATCTCCATCCGCCGGCAACGATATCTCCCGGTCCATCTTGCCTCTCTCACACCTCTCATCCAACCCATGTACCTTCACTGTGTATATATATGTACCTCGCGCAATACGAGCGGCGGCAAGATTGAGTACGCCCGAGCAAACTGGCAAACATTAACATGCAAATGGCGCGCAATCGTCTTTGCGGTCGGGCGTCGTAATTGAATGGCGGCGTTAAATAAATAAATAATGTCAACGCGTCGTCTCCTCTGCGCCTCGATTAAACCTCGCGCACTCGCACCCGTCCCTCTTTCTTTGCGCGCGCGCGCGCCGAAAGCGAATTACAGCAGCCGCCGTCGCCGCCAATTTGCGGTCGACCCGAGCCAAGGGCTACCAACGTACGCGTGCACATGGCTACCGTGTGATGCGTGTATATATATATACGTGTGAAACACTGCGGCGGAAAGAGGTATAAAGGGCCAGGGCGCGCGGAGGGATTATAATTAATCGTCGTGTAATTCCGCGCGAAAACCTCGGCCTGCGTGTGGTCTCCGGTTATCAAGCGTTGATGCGCTGGCCTTTTTTGCGCCGCTGCGTGAGGGGCATCAGAGAGTGGATGGAATTGCCGCTGGGCTCTGCTTTTTCGCTAAAAATAGATTTAGTTATTCATTCAATTTTTATTGCGGTTAAGAATTTGCGCGTTACTGCATAATACTGTACGAATTATTCATTATAATGAATGAATGGAGCTGCGGCCTTTTCCCACTGAGAGCGTATGTGCAAATATTAAAAAGACAAAAATAGAGATACAAAAGAACTATAATTGTGTATGTATTTGGAATAATAATAATTCATTTGTAATCATCAATACTGTATATTAAGGATAGAAACTTTTTCTTTTCTTCAATCAAATATATAGACTATGGATTGACGCAAAATTATTTATAAATAATCCAATGCAATTATCAACTTCATTCTGTTTATTATAGTGTATAGTAGTTTTCTTTGTATCTCCAGAGAGCACATTACAAAATTATGCGATAATTAAAACTTTGCCAACATGAACAAGAAATTAGGTTAATTTTTTATAGTAATATCTGAGAGATACTAGGACTCTAATAGAACTATAAGTAAAGTATGGATATGATTTCTCAATTCAAAATTATGAACAATTTTTGCACACTGTAATAGTAAAAACAAATAAAGGAAACGCATAATATCCTATATTTCGATTACATCTAAATATATACTGACTACTATAAAATATCATTAAATATACATTTAGTTTGCAGTAAGAGAATATAGCATTAGGCCAAATATAATTTTAAGAACTGAGTAGTTAGGAATTTATATTATTGAAATTTAAAAACTGATTTCTTTTTAAACAAAATTTTAAGAAATCTATTATTTTCATTAAACCGGTTAAACAGAAAATTGTTAAAATCGCATAGAATTTTAAGAAATATGAATGGATTCTTAACAAATATTAAGCTTGGATTTTAAGGTACATAAATTAACTATGATGAAAAAATGTGACAAGCGCCCATGCATAAACAGCAAATGACTTATACAGTAGCATCTTGTACGCTCATTCAGTATTTCAATTTCAACGCTAAAGAATAATTCATTCCTCGTGACTCTTACTCTCCCTCAGGAGCGAGCAGTAGTCAAGACAAAGATAATTAATTTTTTGCTTTCCCTTCCGCTCATGATTTATGAACGAATGAATAAATTAGCACCTCGAAATACCTGACGTACTTCGCCACAGCCGAAAAAGAAGGCGAAAATTCACTCAAGCGAACAAACAAACCAAAGCCAGAAATAACAAAGACCAATTTTTTGTTTCTATTACGAACACTCACGAATCTGTGAAATATTTGACCGACGATAAATCACATTTATTCTTCGCGCGAATAAATGGCTTTTGACCTCGCAAAAGAAAAGTCCACGCCACGCACTAAAGTGCGTAAATTACGTAACTTACTCTTAACCCCCTTTTTCCGAGCTCTGCGGTGCGCGAGAAGTCGCGTATACGAAGAAGTCGGCGCGATAAACTCGCGCGATATACGAGTCAGTCGTGGTCACCTCAATATGCTGCACGAAATTTGCGGAGGCTCGCTCAGGCACTGCTCGTGTCGTTCTTTATCATTTTCGTGACTTTAAAGTCGACAAAACTCGCGAAGAGGCAAAATGAAAGATATACGTACGCACCCGTGTAGCTTTTCGCATTCCACGGTCCACTGTTCGTGTGGCAGTAAACTGCTTTTTTTGATGATGCGATGCTGCCTCAAGTGCGGGAATAGCGATTTTTATTTTTACTCGAAATTAGCTTTTTACAGGGTCTACAGTTCTTATGAATATATATATATGCTTCGTAGGATCATAAATTTTATAAGATTCTAAAAAATATTTTCTTCGGCGATTACAATAATCAAAAATGTTTTTTATACAAGAAGAGTAAATATGAAGACTGATGAATATTGTCAGACATTGACGAATCTTCCTTGTACATAGAGAAATAAAGGTGAGGTCGTAAAGTTTACCTGTCTTCTGAGAATCATATCAAGTATACAGAAAAAAGGAGAATTTGCAATAATTTGAGACTACGAACTACTGAGGAATCGGCTGTTCATCGTGATAAATTATAGCAAAAGGAAATTTGTAGAAATATAGAAAAATAAGTATAAATTTACTTATAGATTATTTTTTTATCCGTTCATAAGAAAAAGTTTCTTAATATTATATACTACTTCTTTTAAACCTTGGGTAAGTATACAAAATCAATACCTCTTGTATTTACCCATTTAAAGTTTGCCGAGATAACAGCCATGACATTTGAAAAAACTCTGTTATTCCGAGCTACGACGAATACACTATAGAACTGTCGTAATAAAATGTATTATAAAATATCCAATGACCACATCAGACAATAATGTCGGCCATCAAAAACGCATCCCCTTCCACTTAGCGCCGTATCCGCGGGCGACTCGACGTCTCCTCGTTATGCGCGCTCCCCCTCTAAAAAAGAAGGAAGAAAAAAAAATGACGAGAAAGCAACGCGCGTTTCACTTTGACGAGCTCTCAAATCGCCCATCGATCACTCGCGCGCACGCGGGGGCGAGGGTGAAAACTGCGCCGCGCTGCCCTCGCTCTCTCTTTCACGCCTCGCGCATTTGCGATTCCTCGTCCAGATAATGCGCGTGCACGCGTCGTTGAGGAACTGTAAACCACGACGTGGGACTGGTCGGGCGCGTCTTTCTCTTATCAACTAAGGGTGACGCGTGGGCTTTTAACTTTTCGCTCCCGTGCGGCTGTAGCGAGATGGAAAAGCTAAGCCCGCGGAGAGCGATGTGCGTTTGAATCCAGCAGTATAGCGAGCAGAGTATAGGGTATAAGCAAGCTTTGGCGCGTGGATAGAAGCTGAGTCATCCGGAAAGTCGGTAGATGGTTTTGGTGGTCAGTGTCAAATGTGACCGAGAATCTCGATGGGAAAAAGTTTTTTTGTAAGAGATTTTCAGATTTTTTGGTAAGAATTTTTTTGCAATTATACTTGTATAATGCAATTTATATCTGAAGTATCTACGAAATTCAAATATTGAAATCTCTATATCTACTATTTAAAATACAATGATAAATATGGCAAAAAGACATTTTTTTCAATTATTATAAGTAATATTCTATAAACTGTGTTGTTGGTTACGTTCAAAAAATACAAAATTATTAATAATGTGTGTATTAAAAAAATTTAGGATTACGTAAGATTAATCTTTAACGTCAGGATAAAGGAAAAATCATGGTGTGGGTAATTAAAAATTGTAAGCTTCAATCCATTGCTATTTTTATTATAATATCAAATAGACTCTAAATAGCTTTTAAGTATAGTGTGTGAAATTAGAATATTTTCCAGCAGTTTATAGCTTTCTCATATAAATCCAAATAGTAATTTTCGGCTATTCTGTCGCATATGAGTCCTTTATAAGTTAATTTGAGATCTTGATCTTTTGAATTACTTTTATTGCAGATAGATTCATCAACGGCTCTATACCGTGTGTTTCTCAAAGCGGAAGTGTGAATGTTGATAAAAGGAGGAATCAATGGAGGCTCTTCAACTGGTTCTAATGCTGCTTCAGTTCTACGAGAAAAAAGGAAAATTAACAAACTCAAACAGTCATTAATAAAAGAAAACAACCTTATAATAATGTAATATGAATATATATAGTCTCTAAAGATTGTATTTGTAAAATATAACAATTTTAAAAACTTACAACCCGTCTAAAATAACCATCTTGGACGAATTTCTCCAAGGCTTATATTCTCTAACGTCATTCAATGATATAAATTCAATTATAGGGGATTTATTCTTCAGTTTAACTTTTAGGTTCGCTGTTGCTTTCCAGCTTGACTTTTTCTGCTTTGCGGAAGTAATTTTGAAATGTTATAATTATTACCAAAAATAAATCATTCTTATAAATATGTATTTTTACAAACCTCAGAGCCAAGGTTACATGAATTTCCCAAGCAAAATATACTTCTATTTTCTTTGTCGATATTGGTGCATGATTTCAGGTCATAAGATTTATTTATTCGCAATGTTTCATTACTCGATTTTTTTTCTTTTTTAATTTCATACTTCACCGGACAAAATCCCGTCAAAATTAACTAAAAAAAATTCATAAGTTTAACTGTATTTATAATGTTGATTGTATATTTCCAAATAGATTTACCTCATTGCCTTTAAGATTGCTTGGCTGCCTTAGCATGGTTCTATTAACTTGAAAAATACTACTTATAATGTATTTAAGATTTATCGATAATTCGGACTCCAAATTGTGAACTTTTATATGCTGAAGCTGTTGTAAATAATTAATAAATTTATTTTAGCTGTTCAAATTATGTTGTTATTATATACGTAGCTTATTAGTTACTATCAACTTCAAATAATGTAGATTCTGATTCATTTATATAAAAACTAAATTTATTGAAGTTTTTTTGCTTTATTTTTCAGCTTGAATTCAATTTTTAAGAAAATTTTAATAATTTCAACATCTAAATTATTTGTAATTCATACTGGGATTTAACATACCAATCCCTCATTGTTGAGGACAATCAAAAAAGGTCTCCATAAAGAAATGATAGACTGTAACATTGACAAACATGTTCCTAAATTTACAGTTTTCCGATTTTGTTTTTCTATTGAGATTTGAGCATTCCTTATAACAGCAATATACGTATTGTTCACTTTTCTATCAGGTTTTAAAAAAATATCGAACTTTTGTGATACAATTGATTTAGGCAAATCTGGTTCTATATGTATGTAAGTAGTTGAGTTCACTCTGTACTTTAAGATGCGATCATCTACAAATCAATACATTAGATTTTTTAACTTTTTATATCAATTCTTAATGATTTATTGACTTTTTCAGTTTTTTATCAATTTTTACATAAATATAAAACTAAAAAGTAATTTAATGATTAATGTAGTAATGAGGTTTACCTGCGTGAATATGTACAACTAATAAGTAACTCAATAATACTGCAAGAAATTATATATCAATTATGAGTTTATATGTCAATAATAAAATAAAAGAAAATAATATTCTATTTTACCTGTGATGAAAATATTTATTGAAGTCGCCATGATTAGCACTATAATTTAGATTTATGCCAGCCAGTGTTGGAAAAGCTTTGGCTGCAATTGCAGACATTCTTGCAGTCTTTATATACTAAAGACAAGTTGATCAAAGCTACTTTTATCTATTGATACATTATTTGCTTTTGATAGGCAGTATATCTTCTACCATCCGACTGCTCTTAGGAACACTTTAAAGGCACGATTGTTTAATCATACAAAATCTTACAGTAACATATAAGATATCAGAAATCAATATTTCGAAATATAAATTTTTATTAAGTAAAGAGAAAAAGTTTCATTTACCTTTGGTTAAGGAAAGTGATAGCAACGTGACTCAGAAATTCTTTATTCTATGTCTTTTTGTTGATTACAAGTATTTGCTTGATTCAACTTTCTAGTAGAGTATAACGCAAGTACCTAAGTATTTGACATTTCTAGTAAAAATAAAATGAATAAATAATATTAAAAAAAACGTTATTCCAACAATATGTACGTGTTTATGGATATCCTATTAAATCTACTTATACTTCCCATGAAAACTTTTCCCTCCTCACGATGCCAAAATAAAAAGAAGCTTTGATGCTTCAACAATTAATTTAACAATTTCATGAATATTAAAATACAAGTTAAAATATATTCCGAGCCGGGAGCGAATAAAAGAATCGCCGATCGAAGCTTACGACCAATCCGCAGGTAATTTCGCAAATTATTAAGAGCCGTCGTCGGGCGAGCGACAGCCTCTGCGTGTATATATATATATAGGGGCTGCACACGCGATGCACCACGCGGCCCGTTAATAAACGGCATCTGTCACACGGGCGTTGCATTTCGTATTTTATGCCTTATGCGCCCGACCGGCCATGCAGAGCGCGGCCCCAGCTTTATGTCCCGGTTTATGCTTCGCACCGTACGTGCGCGCGCCTGCTCGTAATAATTGTGCCGCCGCAGCGGCAAGAGAGCAGCTTCTTGCGCGCGCTAATCGCCGAAAGAATCCTGCGCGCACTCGTGGTCCGGGTGCATGAAAAATTTTACGCTCGCGCGTTTTTATTGGCGCGTTAAGTGGACCGGTGGCAGCGGCCTGACGTTTTTCAAATCACTGGCTTTTACGACGCGTTTTGTGAAATAGCCGATGCTGCCAAGAAATATTTATATATTTCGACTGTGAAAGCTCATTGTAACAGTGTTTTAAGAGATGGGCAAAAGGTTACGGTTGTGTTAACTTCTTTTCTGGGACGTTGATTTTCACACGAGTGTAGCGTAACGTTTCGAAAATTTGAGCTAACAGAGATATACAAACTCATTTTATGGAATATGAGTATATTTATACACTAGGCTGGCTGTGAGAGTTACTATATTCTATCTTTTAACACATAAATAACTTTAAGTAGTAAACTTTCAGTGCATGTATCTTGCAGAAATAATATTGGTATTTTTAAATTATATTCATTTCGAGAGATAAAAAGGCTTACAGGAAAATAGCTTTATTTGATTGTAACAGATAGTTTATGTTTTAACTGTACCTATCTCGTGAACCCTATAAGCAAATGCTCGGATGCAAAAAGAATTTATTTTTAAAGTTTTTCGATTCTCGGACTGTAACATGAACAATAATTTAAATAATTCTAGAATTTTGTTTTATTTTTATTTGAATGTTAATACTATTTTAAAATATTACGCAAATCTTATATGATTCTGTAAAAGCTTCTTCGCGAAAACAATTTTCCAATATTTCAAACATGCAAATGAGATAGAACCCTGAAGTTCCTCGAAGTTACTTAACGATTTGCCAGGCCATTGAAACGCCGGGTAAGACCGGCGTTAGAAACCAAAAACTTTTCTAATTCAATTTCGTCTGGAGAATCTAAGCCCCTTGGCCCCGGGGATTACGTAAGTTTTCGCGAATTTCAGAGCTGGCGCATGCACAGTGAGAGAAAAAGCAGGAGAAAGGGGGAAAGACTTGACTGTTGTTGGTTTTGTCCGAAGAAATATGTAAGATGTTTGCGCGAGGTCTTTGCATGAGATTTTATCCAGACTTTCGGTTCTGTATATTTTTCTTTTTTTCTTTTTTTTAAATCCCGTAAGTTTCCACGACAAAGGAGAAGCTATGCACTTTAAGTAGATCAATTGTACGCCGGCAGAAAGTGGATGAGGAAAAGTTATTAAACAAAGTGAATCTCAGACAATCTGGATCTTGAGATATAGGATGGAGAAAAAGAAAAAAAATTTGATATATGAGCATTAGCTATTTAGATATTAAAAAGATTATTTTGAAGAAAAAGCAGGGTCATTTTATAAAAATTACACTTTCATTCCTCCTGATTATTCCATTTTTCTAATAAAAATTTATGAAAGTAATTATTACATTTTTATTCAATGTAAAGTTTATGTAGAACACTTGAGCTTCATTGGTAGAACTATACGACGTTCCCATATAATATCAAAATAGACAGAATTATTGCAGAATCTGAACATGTAAATAAAAAAATATATTAAAAGAATAAGATTATTCCATATTACACAATGATGAAAAACGCATAGCACAAATACCATCAAATAAACTGGTTCCGTTAGGGTAATTTTTATTTTCCACAGACTAAGGCTATATACTGAATATTCATAAGCCTCTGAGAACTACATTTAACTGCGACACATCGTCTAGACCGGCCTGTAAAAATGCACGGATTCGCGAAACGACATCGGCCAATATACTCGCTTTTGTTCCCCTCCTCTCTCGCTCAGCAGCGCGTGCGCTTATAACTCTTTTCTCATTTTCTTCGGTCCGTCGTTGCTGTACTCGTTGGACGTCAGACCGCTAGAATTGAGATGGATAGACGGGCATTCTCGGAGTGTAGGTAGCAACCCGTTTTGCCAATCACGCCGTCGCGAAATTTATGATCGTACGACTCTCGTGCATTAGTCTCGCGAAAGAAGTCGCCTCCTTTCGCTTGCTGTCCGTTTCTGCCTCTCGCTCAACCCTTTTCGCTTGCATATAGGTAATTCCCTTGGCGTCCATTACCGGGACTGGGCATTTCCATCAACATTCCGCGCCGAGACGTTTCTCATCGACGCGTCTCAGTTTATTAGAGTTGAATAGTTGGCCGAGTGAGTGATTCCGTGAGTTGGAAGGAGAACTGACGTAGAGGAGTGATGGCGTTCTGATAATTGGTTGCATTTTGTATCGGTTCAGAAGGTTGCAATGAAAATCACAGAATGTTGCGTATAAAAAGACAATAGGAATTATTGCAGTCTGTAGTTTTAGTAATATTTGTTGTGGTCACTTTTGTATCGCTTACGCACGGTTTTCCTACAGAAAACAATTTTTTGAAACCTTTCTTACTAGATATGACATAGGGCGTGCTCGAAATTTTCAAATGAAAACAACGCTATCAATCTTTTGTCAGTTTCTATCTATTATTGTCATCTTAATCGAACACGTGCATTTATTTATTCTTTTTTGCTTTAACGTTCCAACAGGTACTAGCAAAAAACTCATTCGTTGTAATCATTCTAAATCCTGTTATATACTTTTCAATTTTTCAACACCTTTGCCATTTGACCGTAAGATTTATGTATACAAAAAGTATACACATATATGTAACGGAATATAAATTCTATAATGAAATATCAAAGGTGGACTGTGCTTTGAAAGTTACACTCTATGATTCAATTAACTATGTACACCTGACAACAATTTAGCAAGGCCCATTTTTTAATATCGTAAGAAATAATAATCCAGCTACTTATTCTATTATTTTGAACCATAACTTTTTTTTGTAGAATTATATCCATCAGGTTTTAAACATATGTTATGTCACTTTTTTATAAAAGGCATACCTTCAATATTCACTGACATAAAACTGGAAGCGACACAGAATAAACCTGGCAATCAACGTGGCGCGCGCGCCAACGATATAGAGTCCTCCGAAAACAAGAGCTCGGCGCAAAAACAAAAAGAAAAGCGAAAGATAGAAAGCGCGTAAAAAGAGCGCGAAAAAGACAGATGGAAGAAAGGGAGAGAAAGGGAGTTAATCAGAGCGCGCTCGCGAACCTTTGGGTTGTAAAAAAATTTTAATACTCCATCGTGTCGCCGCCGCCTGTCCATTCTCCCTCGCTCTCCTCTCCTCCTTCGTAACCAGTTTTGCCTTTACAGTCGTACACATCTCGCCTCGCGCCGCTGCATCGCCGTTACACATACATACCTTTTGTGGCGGACGGCTGAAAGGGGGAAAAGTCCTCCACGCCCTTTTCATTGCATTTTTCATCAATGTAATTCCGCGAGCTAGTGCGCGCGCGGCCGCGTTTTTTTCGCGCCGAGCAACTGCGGGCGCGACAATTCACGCCTAGCCGACTCGATTTTCGAGCGCAAAATTGCGCGCGTACGCGGAAATTGCAAAAAAGGGCCGCTTGGTGTAAAATAAAAGGGCGTTGTAACGAACGCACGCGCGTGCACTCGGGCTTTGTAACGCGACGATTAATAATTTCGTCGCTGGCCGGCAAACGGCTGGAATTTTGTTCGCGCCCCCGAGCTCTTTTCGTCGAGACCATGAATGTTTATTACTGATTTTCGGAGTGGAAAAAGCTTTTCCGAAAATTATTATTCGTGTAATAGAGGGCGCGCGCGTGTTATTTGCGGGTCGCGTGATAGGTTATCAAAATTTGATTAAGAAGTTAATAAATATATCAATCAACGAGATGATAAGAGATTTAATCGATGAAATAATTATTTGGTAGTCTTTTTAGCGGTAAATATAATATAAAAAATAATGATAAGAGAATTGATTGAAATATCTGCATACAATAATAATATTTTAATAACATTTCGGTTAGTCGAGATTTAAAAAAAAGAGACTGAACTTTTTCACTTTTCAAAAATTTACATCGCTTTTATTTTTCGAAAATTTCAACACCACGTTCCCTTCCCGAAAGCCAACAAATATTTGCGGACAGGCGTTGGCGGGAACTACCCAAAAATGCATAGACAGGAGGAAATTACATTTGGTCGCCCTTTACAGGTAGGTGCGACAATTAAAGTGAAATCAGCGCGCGCTGTAACGCGCACGTCCGACGCATCAGCAACGCTTGCAATTAATAATTCTTTTGTGGCGGGCTATGCACGTATGTTCCTGTAAATTTTCACGCGCCAGCCTGGCTCTATAGGCGAAAAATCATTTCCCTAACGTAGGCAATAAGAAAAACTTTATCGCGCTATGTTGGCTGAAAAGCGAAAAATGTATAGAAAAGGAGGAACTCGAGTGCGGCGTGCGAGCGAATGAAAAAAAGAGCAAATGTGTGCGCGCGCGACCAAAGCTTTTTTCATTTTCCATCGAGAGTGATCGAAACGAATTCTCAATTAAGCACCAGTTCGTGTACGGAAGTTTGCGCTGAGGCGACTATGGTGGCGAGAGTAGATTCAAAATTTATGCCACGGAAATCTCGAAAAATGCATGAGCAACTGCTTTTTCCCGGGCCCTCATCCACTCCGCCACGCGTGAGCTGCGAATTGTTTTTTTCTCTGCGCGCTTTTTTCGCAAACACAAAAAAGTTTAGTTGCATCGAGTGCACTAAAATTCAAGCTTTCGGTTCGAGGCAAACGTTTCAGTAGGATTTCCGTATTTTTGGCGAAGCTTTGGTTTGAACTAGGGTGTTCCGTGGTGCAGATTGATCACATTTTTTAACTATAGAAAATGGCTAGCCAGACTCGAAATGGCGAAAAAATGGGGACCGTTTTTTGACATCGATGAACATTTATTGGCATCAAAAATGGCGTGCAATCGAAACAAGCTAATTGTAAGCTAATAAAACTGGCAAAGACATGACGCCATCACGTCATTTTTAATATTAAGAAAAAAGCCCAGTAATAGGTCATTCATTATGGCGAGAGCGAGAGAGGCAAAATCAGATGACAAAATTAATATTTGTATAAATATCTTCTGAAACAGTATGCAAACTAAATTTTTAACCACTATTTATTGTTAACGTCGTGACAAACTATCAGTTGCAACTAAATAATATTAAGTACAAGAGAAAATCGCTACAGAAATTAAGTTACAAGATTTTGAGGTTATGGTCATTCCATTAAATGGGAGAGGATAATAAAAAAAGCATATCACCACGATCTAGAAACTAGCCATTTCTAATGGCCATTTACTGACTTCTTAACCATTTTCGATAGAGTCAATTTCTACCAGAATTGTTATAAATGAATTCAAAAGTAAGAAAATTAATTAAATTAGTATTTGGAAATGATATTCTTCCAAGATAAATAAATCATTCCAAACTATAAGTCTAAAAATACTATTATGAGTTAAATAGCAGAGTATGTCTAAATAATATACCAGTGAATTATAATCTCTTGAATAACGAATAAATATTTGATCAAACACCGTAGCACATTTAAAAATTATATTGTTTAAAAATTGTTTGGTGATTTTGTCCCTTTCTTCTCTCCACTTCATCTATCTTTTCCCTCTCTCTCTCCTCTCACTCCTCTCCCTCTACCCCCCTCTCACTCTCTTTCTCTCTCTCTGCCATATTGAATACTTCGTTATCAAGTTTTTAATTACTTCCTCACTGGCCATTTTAATTAGCTTCGAAATATCAAATAAATAGACAATCTATTATCGAATTTATATTTCATGCTAACAAATGCGAAAAATATATTGAAAAATCGTGTCACTTATTAGCAGAAAACTGAAATCAATTTGTATGCTGTTCCCATATATTTCCTACCAAACCAGCTATTTATTAATCTAAAAATAATGGGAATTGTGGCCGCCCCCAACTAACATAATTTTTGTTCTGTACCTGGAATGTTTTCTTTTTTTAAGTTCTTAACTCAATAAGAAATTTTACTGTTTTCAATATAGTGAAAATAAGGTCCTGGGTATTCATCTTTATATACAAGAGTTCAATCTCGTCTTAGGATCACGTATAATACCGCAGTAACGATCAGTGAACATCGCCCGAGTAGAAAGTCAAATCGGTTTCATCATTCTCCTATACCGATCCGTGAAGTTTCAGAAACTGCTTTTAAGGTTTCCAAGTTGTTTCTAATTTGACTCGCTTGCTTGAGTAAGTGTTCTATGTAGGCATCACAAAGGAGTTAGTGAGAAATATTGAAGTATAAAAAGAATTATTTTCTCTCTCGTTTTCTTAATCAGTCCGAGACCTATATGGCCTATTAGTTACTTTTACTGATATTTTATTTAATTTACATAAATTTGGACTACCTTATATTATTCAAGTCTGATTCGTTGCTCACCTTCGTTAATCTAGAAATATCTCTTTGCATATTTTCTTCTAAAATCTCAACGGTAATATTATTCACGTAAGTATCACTTTCTTCTTCTACATGTACATTTTCTAGACATACAGACATTTCATTCCCAATATATGTACATTTGTAAATTTTGTAAAATTGTTTTATCATCCACTTTACTCCCATCTAGGAAAGTGGATGGAAATTTACCTTAATTATTGAGAGGATAATCTCATCGTTTTGATTGATATTTATATACGATCAGAGCGATGAGATTATTCTCTAACTAATTAAGTTAAATTTCCATTGCAAGATTGCCACCGTAATTTTGGTACAATTAGTTTTTATATACATACTAAAATTTCAGCTTGAAGAGGTTGGCGAATCTATTCAACGTAACTGTGCGACTAGTTAAACATCAAAATACTAGTCTCAAGATTTACCTGGTCTTCAAAGATCGCTAGATAGAATTCTTAATTTTTACTTGATAATATAAAAGAGGAAAGAAGTAGTAATTTACATTAATCAAATTACTACAGAACAATCCGTTAACAATTTCGAAACGATTTGAAATATAATACCATAGAAAAAGTACAATATTTGTCACCGAAATACTTCCATCAACGAAAAAATCCACTAATAACCACGCGATATCATCTCGCAACTCTTCGCAAATTCAATCACTCAACTGCAAAAAGGCGAAAGAACAAAACCTCCGAGGCAGGACAGACAGCTCGCCGCACCGACGATAATCCCCCCGCGACACATATCACACCCGCATGGTGGATTGCGACACGCCCGCGCCACTATAATGTTTTTCCACACCTCGGCTCCATTGTGCACCCCTTGTATGTATACAGTGAAGAAAAAAAAAAGAAATGCTCGGATTATCGCGACGTCTCGTGCGCGGTCACGCTCGAGCTCGGCACCTGCGACGATCGTGCCCCAACCTCGATGCGATTACTTTGCGAGTCGACACCGATGCCGTGACCCCATCGCAATCATGTGTCTTCGCGCGGCGATAGGCTTTCGGGGACAGCGGAGGATTGAGGCTGGCCGACGTCGAAGTCAAGCGCGATCCATATACATTTAAATGATCGTAATCGGAACGATCGCCGTGCTCGCGATGCATTGGTTGATGAGCGAATACATATAATCAGAAGAGAATATAATGCAAATAGACCACTCCTCAGTAAGTTTATTATTACTCATTTTATTTGTATTAATATACCTATATTAATTATAATTAATATAACTAATTAATATAATCATTTCGAACCTTTTCACAGGCATAAAAGATAGAGCCCTGGTTAACGGGCTACTACGTCGTTATTCATACCAACGAAAAAGGCGAGAAGAAGGTGGCTACCATAAAATGCATATTACATATCTGAAATCCGTTATTTATATCTCTGAACAAACATTAAACGAATGCAGCTATCGAACAATCGGCATTTTTATTGGCACTCCCTTCGATCACGAGACTATCCAAATCGACAAACCATTACAAGCGAATTCATTACAGATCACACTTTTCACAACACGCATCCATTAAGCGGACAAAAAAAGAAGTGTAGACGAGAGAAAAGCTTAATCCTCGGCTCGAATAATAAAAAGACGCCTATAAATCCCGTGCACATTGGCATACACACACACTCTACAGACTCCCCCTCGCGCGCTAAATAAACATCTCGCGTTCGGGAGAATCAATGGGGCCATCCTTCTTATATTATATAATCCATTATGCCGCATGAATGGAGGGAGCACAGTTGCATTATGCCGAGAGCTTAAGTCCGCATGATCGAGGAGATCTCCAAGACGGAGACGCGCGTGTGTATATATATATATATATATACACGCTCACACAAGTGCACTAAATCGATCCATTGTCACGTGACCCGATTCTACGGGCGCATAGCGCAGGTTGAATCGCCTTGTACTGCCGAGTGACAGAGGATCGCCGCATTTTGACGCGACTAATGTGTGGCTATGTACGTATATATGCGCAGCATCGTGCGCTCCTTTCGTTTCGAAGTCGAAAACCTGACCGAAGGAGGATAAAGGGAGGGAACAACGACGTCCATGGGAATCTTCCGGACGAATCACCGTCGATCAGTCAGCTTGCCCGCCTCTTTCTCTATAAACTTGTATTGGTTCGCGCGCTGGTGTATGTGAAAGATAAAGCCTTTGTGTTACCATTTTCCGAACCGGTTCCTCTCGTCTTTTTCTGCGTTTTAACGAAAACAGAGGAGCAATGACGTCGTCGCACCGAGGAATTCAATGAGGCGACGGATGCTTGCGGACTGTCGTGACTTGTCTTCATTAAAAGTTCTTTTGGGTTTGATGGCTCTTTGGACGGCTTTGTCGAGATGCGCGGGACTGGAAAATATCATATTTAACGACGGACATCTATCAGAACGCGCAGCTTATATAATTCAATGTTATTCTTTGTCATGATAATCATAATATGAAATGATAGGAATTTCGTTTACTCAAAGAGATAAATTGACGTTAAAACTGTTCAAACCTATGATTTTCATCGTGCTCGATATTTCCTTGGTAATTAATTCAGAAAAATTGAATTTGTTTTAAATTATCCCTGGAAAAAAATACTTATACTCGCCTTCAGGGCGTTACTCCGCCCTTTGATTATATATAACCATATATATACTTATTATATATTGAATTTAACCTTATATAAGTAAATATAATCATACTACACACTATAATATATATATCAACATAAAGTCACATCATACCCTGGCAGAAAATTAATCATTAAAAGAAGCATTTTCGACCAAAATTAATATTTAAATCTTATTAAAAGTATCGAAAATTATAATCACATATTCAAATATTGACAATAGAATATTTTCTTATCAACAAAAATTGAATATTTATCTTTAACAACGAAATAATATTAGTCTGGCGTTTTTAACTCCAAAATTAACTAGCTATTAGCTAACATGTCGTTAACGTTTCTACCAAGGTATATATATATATAAAAATATCGATGCTACAATGATGCACATATTACATATGATTATATGCTTTAAGGTCAAATTCAATATATAACATTTTTTACCCAGGATGAAAATTGTTTTATAGGGAAGACCTGGGCAAAACAGACAACAGCAATATCTTATATATATATATACAGTTATGTACAATATTGTTCAATGATGTCACTAGCATACGTTTATGTATGATCATTGTCTTTGTTATTATAAACAAAAGTAAAATATTTTTAAAGTATTTTAATTTTTCTTATTTTATATATTTTTATTTACCCTTTCCTTAATATGTGCATTTTGCCCGGGCCTTCCCTACATGTGGATTCTATAACAAAAAATCAATACCAAAAATTCGGCTTGAAAAGGTATTGAAAGGTTCGTGAATAAAACACTATATTCTTTCAATAAAAAATATTGCGCCAATTAGTAAAAAATATTCCATAGAATTTATTTACTTAAAACAATACTTTTCGTACTTACATTCTTTCCTTTACAAAATATGAAATACTTTTTTTTAGAATGTACATGGAAAACAATTTTGTTGTAAACTTTACTTTTTTTATAGAAAATATACTTTCTAAATAGTAATATTTATGATTTTCGTGGAAAATTTTATCTTTTAAATAATAATTTATACCTCTCTAACCTCAAAATCACAACTTTGATATGATTTTTCGGCGCTCGTGGTATAAAATACCGTTCGAAACTAGTGCGTAAGTCGATTATTTAGGTGGTGTGACTTTTTCGCACTCGCTTCGCTCGTGCAAAAAGTCACACCAGCTAAATAATCGACTTCCCCACCCGTCTCGAAATGTACTTTATGATTTTTGTAGCAAAATTTACTTTTTGAAATAGTAATTTTTAACGAAATATCACAAGCATCAGCCAATTTGCTACAAAAATCATTTAATAACTATTTAAAAAGTAAAAATTCCAGATAGCGAGTATGTCTTAGCGCTGCTGTGGAAAATAGTAAATTTTTTTATAAAAAAAATAAAGTTAACAAAAAATGTTTTCTCTGTGTATGTAACAACAACTACAAGCTTTGATACTGTTTAATATAACGAAAACAAGTTTTCAAAATAATTTTATAACTGAAATTTATAGAAATACATGGGACATTTCGCGCCAACAGGGCCATCAATTTGTTATATCAAAATTTGTTATATTATAGCACCTATAAATAAAAATCAAAAACGTGACAAAATAATGCTGAACATAAGAAAATAATCAAGGGGTTAAAGCTTGTACACGAACTTTTTTATTCTGAGTATCATATTGGATCCTTCATATTAAATTTTGAAAAATACTACTCGGTTTTCGCACCGTATTTGAAAAAACGAAAATTTTGAGATTATAAAGCTAATTTTTATTACAATGAATTACAAGCAGTGAGACTCATGTAATTATATTTTAACGAATACTTACAATGTACAATGCGATTCAGATGTGGATCGATCGACGATCGAATTTTCGTTTTTTGACTTAAGCGATACATTTTGATGGGATAAATAAGAATATGAGCATAAAAAACTGCTTTAACAATTATTTCTACTTCTTATTAAGGGTTAAAAGTTAAAAATCGATATATATTTAAAGACGTTCGTTTTGCACGACTGAATTTTTGATACATTATACTAAATTGGACCTTTATCAACCATTTCCAATTTGTTTCATCGAAATACATTCGGGAACTTTAATGTGGCATATTAGGTTCCGATCAGTACTTTATTTATTATAAAACTAAAATTTTGCGTTTTGCAGGCCTATTGTTTCCTCAAAGCGAGGAAGCTTTTTTTTATGGATATCATTGTGAATTCATTGGAAAGAATACTCAGAAGTTCTTGGGCAAAACGATGTTTCGGAACGTATAAATAATTAATAAAATCTAAGCCTAATACCCAAAGGTTATTTTTCACTTATATGCAATTTTTTTTATAAATCTACGTTATGCATGCCTAATTTATCGATTCGCGATAAAAATATCTATAACTAATTTATACCGCTTTTACATGAATTCATGTTTTGAGACGTACTTTAATAAGTCATTTTCACTTCCGATCGATACTTAATTTCTAAATTTCTTATTAAATCAAAATTTTGGGTTTTGCACCACTGAATTTTTGATATATTACTTAATTGAATCTCTAGCCACCACTTCCAATTTGTTTTATCGAAATAAATATTTCGGAAGGTACTTGAATAAGGCATTTTGCTTTCAATTGATACTTAATTTCTACATTTCTTATAAAATAAAAAGTTTACGTTTTTCACGTCTAAATTTTTGATATATTACTAAATTTCACCTCTAGCAAGTATTTCCAATTTTTCTCTTCGAAATACATCTCATCAATTATTTCTTACTATAATCTATCGATTCAATAAAAACAGATAATAAATGAACTAAAATTCAACCCACAGGAATAGCAGTAAAAAATCGTCTCATTTCTCCTACTAGAACTTCAAATTCATCAGAGACAGTTATCCAGCCCGGATTTAATAAACTCGAATGTGCTCGCCACAAAGACCATCCGAACCCACTTACGCGGCATAATGTATGTATTTACAGTCAGTACAATGAGACGCGAGCCATAAGACCATTTCCTCGGCTGCACACAACGAGCCACACAGACACTTACACACGCGCCTGCAGCTGCCTCAACGAGCATCGAAAAATTGATTTCGACGTCCTTTCAAACACGTGTACACACGCATCGCCCGAGAATGCGACGGCTCATTACCATTACGCGTATAATATATACATACATTTATACGAGTTGTACCGCGTCCGATCGTTATCTCCTCGGTGGGCGAGTGACGAAAATTCTTCTAAATCGTCCGGGCGCGAGGGTACATATTTTTTTACGATCGTCGCGACGCACAATGGCGCATACCCGAGAAGTGAGCCACATGCGAGAGAGGAGAAAAGGTGCGCGTTCGTTGCGGTCTCGCGCGAGCGAAGCGTGAATGAGGCTCTAATGGATTCAGAAGTGGCCGCGCGCTCGTTCTCTCTACACGCGAAGAGCCAATATAATGCAGCGCTGATTTATATCTCTCGGTTCACAGAACGACACGAATATATATATAGAGGATCGTCGCTTGACCCCGAGGTGGCCCCGCGCCAGAGCTGCCTTCCTGCGCGGCACAATTCGTCGTCGAGATGGAGCGCAGAGGAGATAAAGTTGGGTATTGCGTGAATCAGCTGATGCTCTCGAGCGAGCTTAATCCTTTGAAGACCGATTTTCTGCCTGAGAGGTGGTCGTATATTTTACGAACGCTGTTGAGGGAGAAATTAATATACGATTTAGTCTCCAGTGGGAAGCACGGTTTTTTCGATTTATAAAATAACTTTTCATTGTATTATCTTAGCTCTCGTTTTTTAACCACTTTGAACTATTTTTTTCTGGCTTTATATTAGACTAAAATATAATAGTTGACATATGTATAAATTTATTAGAAAAAAAAGAAAAAGGTAAAAAATCAACAAAGGATGTGAGTACAATGGCAAATGTTTTGATAGGATCGCAAAAATAAATTCCTCTCTTATTTTAAGCTAGACCAAGCCGTGCATAGCTTATTTTCATGAAACGCGACCCCGGGGGGCCTCATCTTGATAGAACGACTGAAAACTTCTATTACGGGCGGCTGAGCAGCGAGCGAACGGATCTTTTAGATGATCGATTCTGGCTGATGCATTTTGAATTAAGTGATATATGCGCACTCACGCTACACCGTGAAATATTCATCAGAAAGAGATACTGGTATGTTGTTAATATTAGTGTCAAGTGTTCGGCTACTTTAAAAAAACTTAATGATGCTGTCATTTTGAGTGATTAATAAGGTAAATGATAAGTAATTTTAGAGAAATATATATATATATATATATATACATGTGTATAGTCGAGGATTCAAGTTGCTTATCTTCTATATTATACAAGACAATTTTATGGCCTTTATATAACGATCTTTAAGAAGAGTTGATGATCGTGGAACATATATTTTATTTAGAAAAATGAGTCGGTTAATTAGACAATTTTTCATATATTTTCATTAAAATACAATTGCAACCTGTGAACCTTAATTAAACTGAAATTTGAAAACTTAATATTCAAAAATAGATGATTAGTCACAAGTATAGTTATGACGTCTACTTCTGCATGATTATTTCTAACGTCTGCTGCTTATTAAATATATATAAACCCTGGTAGAAAATTAAGCATATTTTATAGCTAACGTGTTAATTAAATGGAAGCATTATTAGCAAAAATAATATAATTCATCTAAATGTTCTACTATTACTACACATAAAATAAAATACACATTTTATTTCGGATTAGTACATAATTATGAAATACAAGCAATGTTCGTTTTTAGCCATAAAGTTAACTGAAAAATAGCTAGCTTCTGGTTAACATTTCTACCAGGAAATCAATAAATCTTTTATAGAATAATCACCATTTTGATATTTCAAAGAGAAAAAGGCAAAAAAACAGAAAAGCTCGTTAAAAAGGCAGCGAAAAAAAAGGGGTGACAATCAACAAAAACAGGCAACTATCGCGAGTCGACGCTATTCACCGTCTCCTGATCAAAAGCGCGCACCCGGGTAAGGCCGTTTTATCTGTCGCCATTACTCCGCGAGTCTCTTGCTGCCAGGTTCTTTTTCACCCAGCCAGTCAGCATTTTAATGGTAACAATTAAAAGCGCCGCGCGGCATTCGGCCGAAACTAATTATTGCGGCCATAGTCTTTTACGAGCGTCTGTCTCTTTACGGCTTGTCTCTCCTGCCCGCACCCAGCCGAATTTTCATCGTCGTTCTTCTTGAAAAAGTTATTTATCTCGCCTTTTCCCAGTCTGGGATTGATAATGCATAATATAGCTCAGATCACCGGACATTTATTATCCTTCAGAATTTAAAATTCCCTAATTAGCTAACTAAGAATAATGTATTTTTCGTTATAGCCTGCGAGGCCTTATTGTTTGAAAATGATTCAATAGATTAAATTTTTTTTGGGAATCATAACTAAAGTTCAGATAATTTATTCTACTTCGTAACAATCACTAAAATGAATCTTTTGTTTAACGCATTCAAGTAACGAAACTTTAGATTGCAACGTGGAAAAAAAAATTTGAATAGCCCCGATAATTCAAAAATCCAACTTTATTGCATACAAAACGCAGAGCATATGATATGAATAGTACCCAAAGTACAGTAAGTATAGCCTAACATTGCCAGATTTAGGAGTTAAGTATATTGTGCAAGGTATATGTTGAATTCTACAGAAAATTACTCCTAACTGTGGTTGAAAAATCGTAAATGTTCAAAGTTAAAGCACACCTCCAACAACTGGTTTTTCCTATTCTGTAGCAAAAATAATGCACGAAAAGCGTGTCGAACCAAGGAAATCGGCATAGTGTTTTTCAGGAAGCTACATTTAAGTTTTCTTATGGAAATTTAACATGGGAAAAATGGACAAAAAGTGGTCATTGATGATTAACCAATAACAAGCTATTGGAGCGGCAAAAAAAAAATTTCACGAAAAAGCGATTAAAGTAGAAGAAAAGAGCTTTAATTTGAGACTAGAATCATTAAAATCAGTCGATTCTGTGCAAAGTTACGTGAATTTGAAAATTGCGAAAAATGACCAAAAATGAGCGACTTTTCCCAAATCCACGTAATTCTTAAAATTTTGGTAATTTTTCGTCATTTTTCGCCATTTTCAAATTCACGTAGCTTTGCACAAAATCGCCCGATTTTAACGATTCAATCACAGGGTAAATAACACAAAACAAGCAATCAATGACAAATTTCTTAAAAAATTTATAAAACAATTATAGTATATTTTACTTTCTACAGTTTGAAAACAATTTTCATACAACTTATTAATCTTTCTAAAACTCATAATTTATTACGTTTCTGATGAATTAATTATTTACTTGATATTTTTAGATCTTATAATGCATATTCTATATAATTCGTATAGTATAATAATCTACTACTTACTTCAGTACTATATTATATAACCAATATCATTTAAAATCCATTTTTTAATTTCTAAAGTACACAAATTACAAGCTAAATTAATCTCCGTTTATCGCGTTTTAATGAGATGAACAAAACCCTTTTTGATTAAACATGTGCACACAGAAATGCGTAAAGCTTCGTAATGTACAGTAAGTTTTAGGGTGAAACTTTGAAGTATTAGTCACTTGACGTCGAGAATTCATATCCAGCAAGATTCACACATAACATTAAACCACGCACGTACGTTGTTAGCATATTATCTCTCGTAGTGAGGTGTAATTATGCGTGAGTACATGACTAGCACGCGACCGTCTATCTGATAGTAAAAAGATGCGCCGTGGCACGTACCAGCTGACGTGGGAAGTTTTCGATTGCTGCTCGATTTAATTATTCACATTCAACGACGATTTGCTCACCGCTACGGTGATAAGCATCAAATTCAAAGCTTCAATTAACTATCCGCTGTCTCTATATCGATAAGCAACACTCTCATAATGTAAAAATTACTGAAAATAATCATCTTTAACTGATGATTTGATAAACTACATTCATATAATGCAACAATAATTTTATAAAATTATAATAACAGTTTATCATATACAAACCTTTCATACCTAAAAAAATACAACTCCTACTTTACGTTACGACTCTGTAAGTATTTAGACCACTAACCATCATAAAAAAAAAAAAAAAAAAAAAAAAAACAAATCAAAATCAAAACAGGTTCAATTTGTTGTTTGTCTTGTTGTCGAAAAATTGATTTATTTTTCTATTTTTTTTTCTTTTTTGTTATTTTATGTATTTAACAAATATGGCAGCTTTTTACAAATATTAAAAAATGTTTATATAATGATGAAAGTTACAATTATTAATAGTACTAAAGGATAAATATAAAACCGCCTTCATCGGTGGTACAAAATTGGGTCCATTTTGTTGCCATTTTTGTTCAAGCTAGCCATTTACTACCCAACAAAGAATTTCAATTTCTACCAGGACTCAACCACTTTTGATTGCATTTTATTCAGAATAGGTTAGAAAACAGTGGATGAAGGAAATAATCGATAAAAAATTTATAATGACAAAACTACAAAAATAAAAATGACAAAATGTCGGTATAAGAACGCAGCTGAATGCAATCTTCGATATCCACGTGAGCTCAAAAGCATGTGAAACATTTCATTAATTACTAGAATGAATACAATTGTTTAATTTGAATCTATAATCGTTGTATTTCGTACGACTATATTTATGCAAATTTTCTAATTAAATATATCACATTTTGTCCAGTGCAGTACCGGTAGTACACCCAATATAGCAGTATCAGAATAAAAAGGTCATCACTACCAAAAGCAGTATTTACACTCCAAGCACATATAAACACAGAGTTTTAAATTAAAATAGACTTGCGCACTCTAATTTTACTTAAATCGTGCGAGGCGTGAAGAATTTAAATGTGCGCCCTTCTCGACACTAGGTAGTGCGCATTTTTCACAATCCAATCGTCGCTTCGCCCTTCGCATAATAAAATAAAAGCTAGCACTCGCACTCGAATTCCGTCGTAATCGAGGCGATTACCAGAATTGTCGCTTGCTCTCTCTCTCTCGCTCTAACTCCCCCACTCTCGCGTTTCTTTCCTCTTTTATTTCACGGTTGTCCTTTGTCCCTCTTCCTCCAACCTAAGCTCCGACAGTCCAATTACAAAGCGTGTATCGGCACCTTCGGTCGATTTTATTCACGCCGGAATGAGCCATCAGCGCTCTCCAACGCGCGGATTAAAGTCTGGGTTGCGCGTGTACGCGAAAAAAGAGCGGCGCGCGCACGTGCCTCGAAATCTTCGGCGTAATTTCCATCAGCAGGCGAAATGAAATTGTTGGAATTTGTACGACCGAGCAAGCGCTGGCGTTTATGTCCTGTGTAAAGTAAAGGGAAAAGGAGGTACTTTTTACAAATTAATACTTGAAGCTTCAGAATACGATAGAGTTAAATTAAGTGGTTTTATTTTATTAAACGATTTTATTGTAACATCTTAAAATGAATACAGACATGAAAATATGTATTATTTAAGTCACGCACCCTTAGATCTTACTTACATACATGTGTGAATATACAAAAATACATATTTACAACAACAATAACTGGACAGAAGGAAACAAACGGTTTACGAATCTGTCCACCCGTATCATTCTGCTTTATCATCTCAAGCGTAAAAATAGTATGCATCATGAATGGATGTCATCGTAATGCTCGCTTCTGGGAGAAGCCGAAAAATACACAAAAATACATAAAATCATGCAAGCCAATCAATATTCCATTCACACTTTGACTGCGCAATAAAGTATCTAGTCACCTACGTAAAAAAGATGCAGACCCCCACGTGCGCGCACAATGCGTGCATCTCTGTAAACACTAAAAAAGGAAAATATGCGTGTACAAAAAAAACGAGGACGTGCAGCTGAGAATAGCCACTACCATCATCTATACTGCGTTTCGGGGTGCACAATAGGTGGGTGATTCGGGTTGTCAGGGAAGTTGATGCGGAGAGGACCTTTGCGGGCCGGTCAAGCGCATAAAGTGTGGCCTCCAACACCGGGATGAATGCGTTCTAAGTGGGTTTGCGATATTCATGGTTCATGTTGCCTTATAATATTACTCGATGTACGGATCTGCTGGAATGAAAGTATAAGAAAAGTAAGTTTGTTGAAAAACCTAGTAATAATAATATGTATATTTTCTATATTAATTGTCTATTGGTAAAAAAAAGTATATATATTCATCGTTTTTTATTTAGAATTATTATAATTTGGTGTTAAAAATTAAGTCATTTGGTGAGGCAATTAATATTTTCGCAAATTATTCAACCCAGCACAAGAAAAATATTATTTAGAAAATTTGTGATTGAGCCATATTCTTGCTACACATAGAAAATATCATCAAGAAAATCTTTGTAAAGTAAAACTGAAGATGCTTTATAATGATTAATCTTTCAGCGAAATTTCAAATACAAATCGTCTCCCACATAAAAGAAGAATAAAAAAAAGAAACACTAAGAAATTTATGTTATTTTTTCTAAGAAAAAAAATATTAAAAATTATTGTCAATCTTGAAAATTGCAACATTTGTACAATATCATTAGTAAAGAAATGCTTGAATTTGCCGTGCAATTTAAAAAAGATGTAATGAAGAAACGCGATCAAACAACAAATTCATGCATAAAAATTGTCGGCTACAATTTTAGACAAAACTAAAATCACACTATGAATACAATTTAATAAACATATAAAATTACATGAAAATAAATTTAATCATTAATTCAATTGGGAAAGTGCTGAAATTCTGACTACTTAATTGTGTGAGAGCGCCCAAGTAATGTTTATGTTTTATGTGTCGAATATAAAATGACTTTAAAATTCCTATTATTATTTTTCGTATAGACTTCAGGAAAGCACTTCTAATGTAGGTTGTTTTATAAGGTAAGAAAACAATTTTTAAGTTTAGGCGTTAAATTTCAATACGATGCCTTCTCGAGCAAAAAAAAGGTCTGAGAAAAGTAGTCTTTATTTTTCCCTTTTATCGGTGGCTATCGTCGGCAGCACGCGCGAGAAAGTCCCGTGAATATTAAAAGAAAGCCGGAAGCCGATCTCGGTTTCTTGATACTCTCCATTCAAAGTCACAAGAGCGAGGACGATGACTGCGGGGACGACGAAAACGACCTAATAACTCATAAGAGAATCGCGCGCGGGAACCCTTCCGAGAGCGGGAAAGATGGGAAAAAAGTGGAAGCCGAAGGGGCGGAATAATCGAGAGGGCGATTCCCTCGCGACTCTTGAATAAAAAGTCGATAATCGGCCGGCATTTGCATGATTCCTTTATTTTTCTAGCCGCTGTCCAGCGCGGCTCGGTCCGCGCGACACAAAAGATTGACTAAGCGCCCGGAGAGAAAGAGAATGAGAGGCGCACATCCGCTGGCCCGCGCGTAAAAAATTGAGCTATATCCTCTCGCCTGGAAACGGTCAGACCGGATGGCGATGCGTATATATACAAATGTATTTCTCCGTCAGTAGGAAAATGAAACCGGTAATGTCGCGGCATTGATGGATATGCGTTCTCGAGACTATATGCCTGCGCGCGCTAGCCAAATCGCCGAATTATGCGCGGCATAAATACGCAATTTTCCGTGTGTCTTTGTTGCAGTCGAGTCGTGTCTTTCTTGAGAGATGACGGTGGAAATAGACGATGATTAGTCTCGGGAAGAATTAAGACTGTTATTGGAAAAATTGATCGCGCGGGCAAAATCGGGCGGGATGGGAGTTGACGCGAAGTAAAATGTAGTAGAAGGAGACGTGAGTTTAGTTGAACACAAAACGAAATGCGATTTGTTACTTTGCTCATGACGACATTTGTCACTGTATTTGAATACATTTATGTACGTATATCGGGTTTAAACAGCCTTTGCGGATCGCAATACAACAATAAATCACTTTTGTGACGAACAAACAATTTTCAATATTATTTTAAATTATGAGTAACACATATTTCACTGCTATTTTCGCCTGAATTCGAGAGCATATTTCCAATAGATATATTTTCCAGCTAATTACTCGAATATATTTACGGTAACAAAACACAACGCGTATATAAACACTCGATTGTACCGGATATATATATATATATATATATATATATATATCACCACAGCGCGTATGCCCCATTCAGTCGACGTAATTAGTAACTTAAAACGAAACTAATCTCCTTATCCCTGTAAAATAGAAAAGCCGAACAATGTTCCCCCATGCCGGCAGCGAAAAGCGACGAAAAAAAGCCAAATCCGTCCGATGACTGACTGCAAACAAAACCTCGCCGCTCGGGCTCGTTATGTCCGATTAATCCTACATACATACACACACACACGCGCGTGCACTACTCTCGGAACAATTCCAGGCCGAAACCCCGAAAAAAAAACTCGAGCCGACTCCCCGGTCAATCCAAGGGTGCAAGACGTATACGTGCTTCGACCTGCTTTTTCTCCACTTTCCTCCTTTTTTTCTTTCTCTCTCTCTCTCTTGGGTGCAAAATCCGCGCGCTGCCAATTATGCGAACGACAATATGATGAACTCTCGGGTCCCTATATAGCGCGCGCTTCAGCGGGGGTATAGGTCATTGTTGCGCGCGCCGCGTGCACGCGCGTTATCGGTTCTCGGCCATTGTGCTCGCCGAGTTTTGACCATTCTCCCCCATTAGCTCGGCCGCGTTGCGTACACGGTTTTTTTTTTCTTCTCTTTTTTTTCTGGTCGCTCGATCGCGCTTCATTTTTTTTGGTCGGTCTTTCATATCCTATACGCCCGCTCGCTCTTTTACGCTTTTTTGCGCGGATGTTTCGGAACACCGCTCGCCCTTGACGAGCGCGTTCCGCAGTGATCTCTCGCTTTTTTTTTCTATATAGTTTCACCGTGCCCCAACCCCTATACGGCGGTTCGCGCGTAGGGAAATGTAGTCGGCACAAAAAATTGACTGTTTCTTTTTGGTGAATAGGCGATTCGGGGAGTCATTTTTACGGTACAATGGTGCTGTGATTGTTATAGAAAAGTGTTATTTTTTGCTATTGTTTGTAAACTAACGAGATATTGTTTTGTGAAAAATATTGTATAAAAAAGAGAATACCACTCCTTTGGAAAACCAATTATTTGATTCTTGAAAATGAAGCCCAGTATCTGTAATCCGATCTAACGGCCCTTATTTTTCGTGATATGGGCTATTCTATATTTTGTTGAACAGTTTTGTTTCCTCTATTGACTACAACTTTTCAAGTATTTATATTAGAAAAACGAGAAAAAAAAGACTATCAAAATTGTAGAAGTAATTAGTAAGTAGAAAAAACTTCAATTTTAGTTTCGTTTATTAAACAATTTTATAAACAGTCAAACATAGCACCATAAAATTATTTAAATACTACGAAGAAATCGTTAGAAAAAAAGGAAAATTCCTAATCAGTTTTTCATGTCACTTTTTGTTCTACCTACTTATATAATCTTCTTCACTCGTTTTTTAGCTGAATTATTTGCAAAGATATGCTTTTTTCAACAACAAAATGTATATTACGATTAGGACGTTCATATCTCGAGAAACAGTAGCCATTAAAAAGAATTACTGCTACCGATCTTCATTTTTCAGAATCAGAAATAGACTTTCGATAAAGCCCCTTCAAAATCCATTTCCCAGAGGTGCGAGTTTGTTTTCAATGAATTTGTGTCAACCATACTTGATCAGAAATATACATATAAACCAAATAATTTTAATATAAACCCATGGTATTATATACGTCAATAGCTTTTAGCGCAGAATCGAGGAATAATTCAAAATAAAAAATTGGATTACGAAATATGTTTATACTATTTATCATTTCAATCTAATTAACAGAGTTGTTAAAATAATAATGGAACACGCATTCGTTAACTATCAAACTAGCTTACACTCAAGGGCTCGTGAAAGCAGATTGTCGCTAACTTAATTTCTACCTATAGTTTCTGATACACAAGTAAATATATAGAAACTCGGCCACCGTCTCTCCACTATACTCCATCCATCTAATCTTTTCCACACACATATACTTCTCAACCTACAATCCCATCATTGTTCCCGTCTCACAGGTCTCACTCACACGTCCACTCGACTCCGCCGCATAATATAGATTTCTGGCCTTCCGATCGTTCCGACGCCCCGGCGTTTTTCCACTCCCTCAGACATCCGACCATCCATCCGACCCTATAGGTACACACACCATATATATATGTATATATACTGCTGAAAGAGAGTGAGAGACCCCACGCAGACCTGATCTCATTTCCATACACGCGCACCTACCTCGTGCACACATGGCGCGCACGCGGGAGGGATGAGCGGAATAATGCACGGGGAGGAGAGAGAGAGATATCGGGGACATCGGAATGCCACTTCCGGCGCGCATCGTACGCCACCTGGCAAGCCACCGACGACCGAGCGTGAGAGGGGCTCGGTTAATACCATAGTGGAGAGGAGACGATGCGTGGAGAGTGGACAGAGGGGGAGAGAGAGAGAGAGAATAAGAAAAATGAGACGGCGAGGTGAAATTGATTTTATTCAAATCGAGAGGGGAGGTGCGAGAGCCGGTCAGATAGGGACGTGTTTTTCGGAAGTGTGAATTAATGGTGGAGATGCGATCGCGGCGCGAGTCGAGTGCCAGTCGGTGTACGATTAGAGACTATGTTATACCCATTTGTAAAGAGATTGTGATTAGGATTTATTTAGAAGTAGTTTATTCGTTAGATTAAACGGTCGTTTGTAAACCGATAAAAAGTTATGATCCCATGACGATGTTTGTGAAGAGGACACATTTTTGTTTGAAAAGTTTTAGCAGTAATGTTGTTATTGATAAAACTTACAACAATTATTATGGAGGATCGTTAAATGAAGCTGTTGGTCACGAAGATAATAAGTGGCTTTACTCTTAGTGAAGAAAATTACTTGGATTTTATTTCAGAAATAAAACCAGAATTGCAGCTTTCTCAAGGCAGTAAAAATTCTTGATTTCATCTTTAATGTTCATTTAGCTAATGACTTTTCAAAGGCAACCGTGTAATTACTGTATTCAGAGCTCTCCATAACTTAAATTTCTGGAGTAACTCTGGTATCTTTCTGAAACAGCAATTGCGTTAATATTTTTACGATCAGTAAAATCAATCTACAGGATTTTATTATTGAAAAGTATATAAAACTAAAAATTTTGCGTAAAAATACTTGTGCACATCATTATAACAATAATGCCATGAATTTTTAACACTAATATTGTATTACAGTCAAGTGAATGGTAAACTATATCTTAACAAACATAATACGTTTTAATCGACATGAATAAAACTTTCACAAGTACTATATAATATACAGGCTAAGCAAAAACAGAATAATAGATTCAGAACGGATAGCCATGCTTTACAGAGAAAAAAAAAAATGAATGATAGATAGAAAAAGGTATAGGAGGGGAGAACCAGTCCACTGCTCACCTACTGCGTGACGGGGGCACGCGTTCACGTTTTTTTTTTTTTCACGACAGATCACGCGAGAGTTCGTACGTATACGTACGTACGCACGTGCTGCCTCCATTACGGCCTACGTTCGAGTTATTACTAATGGCGCTCGCGCGCCTCTTCTCACTAACTTTTAATTAATAGAGCCGGCCCCCGCGCCCGCCGCGTGACCGTGAGAAAGAGACTCGAGCGTGGGCGCGAGAACGGAAGGGAGCATCGGGGTCCTATGTATATATATATATATATATGTATATATTTGCGGCGAGACTTCCGCTGACGGCGCGCCGGACTTTCTTTGAAGCGCGTTTGAAAAAATTTGCGGTAAACGCGCGCAATTTGCGGTGGCGCGCTCGCGCGTGGACAGGTGAATGAGCTGTCGCCGGCCCGAGGGCGATATACTGTATAGAAAATATATTTTTATTCGCTTCGTGGGGAGAGCTGCTTATGTGTATGAAGGCTAAGAGCATTGTGAAAAGAATACCGCGCAAATATTACATTGTTTCATAACAATAGGATAGTTTTTCAGGTAAAAGGAGAAGATATTTTTGTATACTAAATATATTTAAATAATTTTTAATGCAGCAGTTAACCTTCTACCACCTATATAGACCCTAAAAGTCAGTCGTCAATCGGAGAAAAACCTTATAAATAGCGAGCTATTATTCTCTAGGACAACTTTATGGATAAAAGCGCCTAAAATCCTGCTTGCCCAACAGACGCGAGCGATATAGTCAGTTCTGAACTACTTATAGGATATTGTAATTTATTATTCACTCATATCCGGCAATAACGCACCAATTTAATGGCTCAAAATTTGTCCGACAACTTCAAAACCTTTACAGTCATTAATTTACAAGGGATTGTCGGAAGGTGCCGAAGCGCCTTAAGCCGTAAACAGCAGTTCAAGTAAAGCAGGCTTCAATTGAGTGAGTCGAGGACTTCGAGTTCTATCCACACACCGAAGCGTCGCATCATCGCACCAGCCGGCAGCTCGGTGGCGAATGCATATACGCAAATATCTCCTCGCTGCATACATATAAATCTAACGGGGCGGCTCGAGATTCTTGGCCTTTATGGCGTATATCCGCCGCTGCACCGAATTTATATGCGCGCGCCGGCGCCATCACCTACTGCCACAGCCGTCATCCGCGAAGCTCGTAAAGCCCCCGGGATAATTAAATTATGGGGATAAAAAGGGAGCACATGCGAACAACAACGTGCGGGGGGAGCGCGGCAAGCAGGAGAAAAAGGAAGCGGCGCGCGCGCACGCGCAAAGCAAGCGGGTGAAAAATCGTAAAAGCACTTCGACCGACAAATCTGTATAATGTTTCGTGATTTTTATCGCCCCGCGTCAGTGAGTGTCTCCCCCTCCTCTCCTGCCTCTCTCTATCTCTTTCTCATATTTATGGCCCTAGAGCCGAGAGGAATCCGAATTCGAGCGATTTTTATGCCCGCGTTTCGGGCAAAAATTGAAGATTTTTATTGCCGGCAGGATGCGCCATATACGCGTCGGGAATAATTTCTCTATACGTGCAGGGCGTTAAAGTAATTGGACAGCGGCCGCCCGCCCGCCCAGCCGCGCGAACGCGCGCGTGTGTGACGTTTCCGAAAATCTTAGCCTCTCGGCTCTTTTTATGGTTTGTTCCGACTGACGTTTATAGCCGCGCCACCCTGCTGCTACCGGGCTCTCGGATGATTAAGATGTTTACGGATTTGAAGATATATCCGTGCGGTTTATGGAGACGCGCGTCGGATGAAATAATTGGTTTGCCCTGGCGATGACATGTTTACATAATGCATAGGAGAGAATATTAAATTGTGGGACCGTTGCATTAATTTGGTGTTGTGATTTGTAATGTTTATAACGGAAACTATTCTTGGTTTTTAAACAGACTGTACGCACATATAATTTTATCAATAAAAATCTAAAATAGATTTTGAACAAAAATCATTATTCAGAAAATTTAGTCCAGTTTTAATCTGTAAACATTTTTCTTTATTTAACCTAAATTAATTTAGGAAATTTTTTTTCAAAGGCAACTGGTTTGTATTCTAGCTCCCAATTAAGTAAACTTTAATAAAATACAGATAATATTCGAATGAAAAATATTATTGAAAAATAGCTTACGTTGTACACGTTTGTCTCATATGGGCTAGACACAAGTAATGGTAAAGTAGGAAAACGAAAAACTGAGAAATATAGCCATAAATTCATGAATTGAATAGCATGGACATGCATACTTGTATTTAAAATGATGACTTTTCATTCTAGATAGGCAGCTGATCCCTCACTAGGATATGAATAAATTAACGAAAAGTAAATTTCATATGTTATATAACATAAAGATTAAAGATATAATTTGTTACTGCGTAACCCCATACAGAATATTCAAATATCTTTAAAATCTCCATATCCCTGGTAGAAATTGTTCATTTTTCTCCCATTTCTGAAACGATTATTCTCCGATTTTGTAGCCATTTTCTAGCGATTTCGGTCAACTCGCCATTAAATGGCTAGAAAATGGGAGAAAAATCGTTTCACAAATGGGCGAAAAATGGACAATTTCTAGCAGGGATCAGTCAATAGCTAAATTTAACAAAATTTTATGAGTAACTTTTTCAATAATACCATCATTTTCACTCCTCATCATTGTTGTATCTATAATACCTATAAGATTTGCGAATAGTTTATTGAAAATACTAACGGATTTTGCGCACACCGATTTTTTTGAACGTCTATATAACCTCGTTTAAATTTAAAATCAATAAACAACATAAAATTACTCTGTGACAATAGTAAATTAATTAGAGGTAATTAGAAATCTAAAATTGCTTTTGTCCTTCAATTCTTTTTATAAATCGATCCTATCCGTGCCATCGCATAACATATACCCAACGATTTTTCTAACGCTCAACAAGGCAAATTCGCCGGAATAAATTCCAAAGTAAATTACCAAACGCATCCATTACGAGCTCGCCAGCACATAGGAGAAACTACTTGCGCCCGTACAGAATGGCGATATATGCATAGGCTGAGAGAGGGAAAGGGCATTTCAGCAGAGGCGCATGCCTCAGCACCTCTCCCTCTTGCACGCATGCAGAGGGTGAAATTACACCTCGGGCAGTTCTCGTATTTTCGAAACTTGATTAAACGCCGCGCGCGCGTCGCAGTCAGAGGCGATTACGTATACGACGACGCGCAGGGCGCAGGATTAGTCGGGCAGCGTCGCCTGCCGCATTCCTTTTCGTATCGAGTGCAGCAACGACGATGGCGACAGCAGCGGATCTCCTGCGTGTGCTGCACTGCGTAATACGCGCAAAGAGGCACGCCTGCATCGGCTTTCGGCTCTCGTCTGCAGGGACTGACTGGCGTTACATAGAGCGATAGTCTATTAGGAAGTGCGCGAGATCCGATTGCAAGCGCCAGGCGTGGAAGCGGGCTTGAGAGTCCGTTGAGGATAATGTGTCAATAAGGTGACAAGTTTGTAAATAAATCATTATTATGGAAAATATTGATGGTATTGATATAGATGGGCCAAGAATTATACGAAGAGTGAGGTGAGGCAAGGGATATAATTACAATATGAAGACGGTTAGATTTGCTGTTTTTTTAAGGACATATTTAAGGTTAATAAACACTGAAAAAAAGTACAGGAAAAAGTACTAAACTTTCAATAAAAATTACCATCTTGTGCAGGGAACACGACCGCAGACTGTAAAACCCCAAAAAATTACCATACTTTATAAGAAATTTTACCAGAAATATAGGAAAATTTACTATACTCTATTGTAAAATTTACTGTAAAGTATGGTAATTTTTCGGGTCTTTACAGTATGTGGTAGCTTTACGAGACAGTATAGTAATTTTTCCAAAACTTTTCTCTCAGTGAAGGTATATTGCACATAGTATCAGTTTGTATGGGAGGTGCAAATCAAACTACTACACAAGACATGTTTTTTACGGTGGATCGTGCCAATACATTGACACGATAAATATAAACGATATTTTTGGCAATAATGTGCAGAAAACGCGAATTGTTAGCCCATACTATTACAAAAATTATTTGAATACAAGTTAGTGTGGTTAGTTGATTGAGTGTACGATTTGCCTAAAAGTTAAAATATAACTTTACACTTTTGTGAGAAAGTTAACAAAAAAAATAGTTTAATCAATTATCGAGGTCCACTGTTATACCGATTGAACAGA